>CAHIKZ030005615.1:375000-497500 GCA_903632075.3 Acanthosepion pharaonis
CTTAGTATTCGCGATGTTAGTATAATAATAAGTCAAGATTATTTATCTAATAATAAATTAATCGCGTACGATAATATGCGATTATATATGTATATAGATATATAAAAAATGTTACTAATGATGGGTTCTATGAATATTAATAGGTGTTACATATATTAATTTTCATAAAATCTTTTGTAAAATCTGTTTCAATTGGTGTCAATGTGTTTGCGCAGACCTTTGCTTTTATGGATACATGTAGACATCAATTCGCTTCTCGTTCAGCAAGTTAAGGTTATTTAATTGTTTTAAGATAATAAGCTTCTCCAACAAACACAAGTTACATCTGTCTCCGTTTCCAGTGTTCAGTTTAACTTTCGCGATTATCTCGCTGCTATTGGTTGTGTTCTTATAGTTGATTCTTAATCACCAAACATACTTTGAAAGTGTTGTGCAGTTTTTGTATTTGATATTGTCCAGTGTCATTTTATGGTGGTAAAGGCGCGATTTCCAGCTGTTCTTGATAAATCCAAAGTCATATTTAACATCATCGTCTGAACTGTTCCTAGCTTTGTAGATTATTCCTTCAGTTATGTTTGTTGGATTATCGGATTAATAAATTTAAAAAATCAGTCACTTGTTGCAAAATTGCTTTGTTCAAGTTAGGATAAAAAAAAAACTGAGCAGTTATCTATATTTCGAGAGTCTATGGAAGATTTGCATTTAAAGGCACTATTCAACCTTGATCAACGACGAACTTCATAACCCAGATGTCTAGAGAACACTGTTTCTTATCCCCTGTAGGGGATGCAGGTTCGAATAATAACGGAGAGTTCATATTTTTCTTTAATATTTAATCGCTCTGGGTGGTAGACGAAAATAAATAAATAAATATAGTGTTTAATAAATAACCGAAGAGTCTACTCATATATGGGTATCCATTAAAACTAACGTTAAATAATATATATATATATATATATATATATATATATATATATATGAAGAAAAATTTGTAAAAAACAAACAAAAATCCTTAAATTCATTTATGTTGTTTAAAATGAATGAAATGTCGACGTCTGACATTTCGGTTTAATAAACCTTTTTCAAGACAATATTCATTAAAATACAATTCAGTTCAATTTGAGAAAGACGATGGACATAAAAAACAAGTCTTATCCAAAACAGATAACTGAACATTTTTAAAATGATCAGCTTTCCGTTTAGCATGGTCACGTTGTCGTCACATGGGCGACGCTTTCAAAACGTATTCCTAAAAATGTGTGATTATTTTGAAATGAAAAAGAAAATGAAAAGAATTCTATTAGGATCTAAAATTTTTATGTGTATGCTTCAAAATAATCACAAATTTTTAGGAATACGTTTTGAAAGCGTCGCCCATGTGACAACAACGTGACCATGCTAAACGGAAAGCTGATCATTTTAAAATTTTCAGTTATCTGTTTTGGATAAGACTTGTTTTTTATGTCCATCGTCTTTGTCAAATTGAACTGAATTGTATTTTAATGAATATTGTCCCGAAGAAGGTTTATTAAATCGAAACATCAGACGTCGACATTTCATTCATTTTAAACAACATAATTGCATTTAAGGATTATTGTTTGTTTTTTCCAATTTTTTCTTCATTCTGTCGGATCTATATCCATTTACATTTGCTTACATATATATATATATATATATATATATATATATATATATATATTTATAATTTTAGGTCTGATGCATTGGATCGTATTTACGATTCCAATGAAATAAATTATGACCATGGAATATTAGTGTTTAAGCCTTTTTATTATATCCTTACTCTGTCCTGGACATTGAGTTCTACCTGGATTCTATCCTCTTGGAATTTTTTTATTCAAAAAATTTATATGTATGTGTAGGCATGTATGTATATATATTTACATATTTTGCATATGTATGTGTATATTTACCACTAATATTATATATATATATATATATATATATATATATATATATATATATATATATAATTTATTCTACAATTATAAATATGTTATAAAATCACTACAAAAATAGGCATTTTGTTTCGACACTTCTGGTGTCTTATCAAGTGATGGTGTTGAATGTAGAATAAAGGGTTTATATATGCTCTTCTCTGTGCTGAGTACTCATTGAAGAATAATATTTTTTGATTATTTGAATTTACTCCGTATCCTATGCTTATATATATATATATATATATATATATATATAGATAGATAGATAGATAGATAGATAGATAGATAAAATTTAATCCACAAACATTCCAGCCATATCCCATTGCCCAACAAAATATTCAACAAGAACAACATTAAGATTAGCTACAGTTGAACCATAAACCGCGAGCGTTATATAGCAAAACATAATGATGTAAAATTAAACAAATATTTAAATAACACTATTTATACAAACAAAAAGTGTAATTGTTGAAAAAACATTACCTGTCCACTGAATCATAAATGTATGAATAAAGGCGTCACTTAAAAGACTAGCATTCAACATAATGGCGAGACAAAATTTTATTTTGGTTCCACAGACAAACATAGGAAAACCCGATATTACCATCATAAAATAAATTTTATCAATAAACAATATTCAAATGCCAACGCACTCTCAAAATTTTACTGGCAAATTTAAACAGATGAGGGGTCACTGGGAGTGAACTGAATTTTGAATGCCAAAACTACATCCTTTTCCGGACGCAGCGAACTATATAAACTGGGCTTGCTGGAAAAATTACATTCTGAAAAATATTAATGACCCAACCTACTAAACAAACTGAATGAGCTTATGATAGCTTGCAACCATAGAAAAAACTCTCATAAAATATTTTAATTCAGGAGAGATCAGTTAACCAAACATTTACCAGCCCATTACATATTTTAGGTTTTATACTGATTTTCCACCTTTAGTCATTTAAGCATCTACTAATATGTAACGGGCTGTACGGCGTTCCTCATTTCTTATATATTTTTTCTTTTAAATTTCCTTCTTTTTTTCTTTTTCTTCCTTTTAACTTCTTTGGCCTTCTAAAACTTTTTAGTTTTGAATCTGAATGCAGTATAACGTTCATCCCATGAAACCCAGTATTTAAAAAACAACACAATAAAGTGGTTCATTCGCCATTCCTAGCTGACGATTTGAGAAACCATGAAATTTAAGTTGATGTACAATGTATAGAAAGATAGATATGAACAGACTGGGATAGATAGATAGATAGATAGATAGATAGATAGATAGATAGATAGGAACAGACTGAGATAGATAGATAGATAGATAGATAGATAGATAGATAGATAGATAGATAGATAGATATGAACAGTCTTAGATAGATAAATAGATAGATATGAACATCCTTAGATAGATAGATAGATAGATAGATAGATAGATAGATAGATACAAATGAACAGATAGATAGATAGATAGATAGATAGATAGATAGATATAAACAGACTGAGATAGATAGATAGATATATAGATAGATATGAACAGCCTTAGATAGATAGATAGATAGATAGATAGATAGATAGATATGAACAGTCTTAGATAGATAAATAGATAGATATGAACAGCCTTAGATAGATAGATAGATAGATAGATAGTTAGATAGATAGATAGATATGAACAGTCTTAGATAGATAAATAGATAGATATGAACAGCCTTAGATAGATAGATAGATAGATAGATAGATAGATAGATAGATAGATAGATATGAACAGCCTTAGATAAATAGATAGATATGAACAGCCTTAGATAGATAGATAGATAGATAGATAGATAGATAGATAGATAGATAGATAGATACAAATGAACAGGTAGATAGATAGATAGATAGATAGATAGATAGATAGATAGGAACATGCTGGGAGATAGATAGATAGATAGATAGATAGATAGATAGATAGATAGATATGAACAGTCTTAGATAGATAGATAGATAGATAGATAGATAGATAGATAGATAGATAGATAGGAACATGCTGGGATATAGATAGATAGATAGATAGATAGATAGATATAGATAGATATGAACAGTCTCAGATAGATAAATAGATAGATATGAACAGCCTTAGATAGATAGATAGATAGATAGATAGATAGATAGATAGATAGATAGATAGATTGATAGATAGATAGATAGATAGATATGAGCAGACTCGAATAGATAGATTGATTAAAGCACCGCCTGTGCTTGTTCTTTACACGGTAACGGATGGTGCTGTGAAGTTCAGTCTTGTGAATGAATTCAATGAAAGTAAGTGTCTTGTCGAAAATCGCTCGATATGCTTTTTTTTCTGTTGAATGAAAAGATTTTGAGATGGAGCGGTTATCGGCTTTTGAGAGACGAGATGGTCATACCTAAGAACAACTGAGGTTGTTGGATATGAGTCGCACACAGTACTTCGATGTTGTTAACAGTGTTCAACATGAACATTAATGACAAACCGGAAAGTAGTTATTGAATGGCCACGTAATAAAAAAGCGCGCATGGACCGACACACTGCAAGAATCAGTAGTGACAGATCGAACGATATCCAGTGCAAAGTTCAGATCAAATATAACCCCAAATGCATCAACACCGGTCGTTGAGTGTCGTTTCTTAGCAGTAAAATTACATGCAGTTTTCTCTCTACACCTTCTGTACGCAACAACTTGAACTTTCAGGATTCGTTTGGATTCAAAATTATCGGCCTTTGTTTATTTGATGGTGTCCTGTGTTGTTTCATTATGACATCAAGTTCTGTTTATATTATATATCGTAATCTAAATGAACAAAAGTCACTCTTTAAGTATTTTGTGTATGGCAATCATTCGGATGCTAAATTCAAATACAAAAAGTAATAAAAATGAGGGTAATGAAATGGTGAAAATACAGGATATATGGAGAAAATAGATTGATGGAATAAATAGCAAACAATCGCGAGAAAGAAAGAAAGAAAGAAAGAAAGAAAGAAAGAAAGAAAAAAAGAAAGAGAAAAAGAAACATTTATGAGCGAATAAGAACGAAAAAGAGAAGAAAATAAAAAATAAAAAAGTTAATGAAATGTGAAAAGGACAAGGATTATGAATAACTTAGTTTAAAGAAATGAAGGAAAAAAGAATGGTCATTCGTTAGAAAGAAAGAAAGAAAGAAAGAAAGAAAGAAAGAAAGAAAGAAAAAAGAAAGAAAGAAAGAAAGAGAAAAAGATGCAGAAATATGAGTGATTAAAAATGAAAAGAGAAGAAAATGAAAAAGATAATGAAATGTAAAAAGGACAAGAATTATGAATAAACTACTTTGAAAAATTGAAGGAAAAAATGATTGTCATCCGCTAGAAAGAACGAAAAAATGAAAGAAAGAAAGAAAGAAAGAAAGAAACAGAAAAAGAAACAGAAATATGAGAGATTAAGAATGAAAAAGAGAAGAAATTGAAAAAAATTAAAAAGTTAATGAAATGTAAAAAGGACAAGAATTATGAATAAAATAGTCTAAAATGAATTAAAAGAGAATGATCATTCGTTAGAATGAAAGAAAGAAAGAAAGAAAGAAAGAAAGACAGTAGGAAAGAAAGAGAAAAAGAAGCAGAAATATGAGTGATTAAGAAGGAAAAGAGAAGAAAATGAAAAAAAAATGAAAAAGATAATGAAATATAAAAAGGACAAGAATTATGAATAAACTACTTTGAAAAATTGAAGAAAAAAAGGATTGTCATCCGCTAGAAAGAAAGAACGAAAGAAAGAAATAGAAAAAGAAACAGAAATATGAGAGATTAAGAATGAAAAAGAGAAGAAATTGAAAAAGTTAATGAAATGTAAAAAGGACAAGAATTATGAATGAAATAGTTTAAAATATGAATGAAAAGAGAATGATCATTCATTAGAATGAAAGAAAGAAAGAAAGAAAGAAAGACATCGTGCAATATAAAAGAAAAAAAAAGAGAAAAATTCAATGTGACATAGTTAATGGAATCTAAAAAAAGGAAATACGAGAAAAAAGATAAAAGCAATTAAAGATCTAGAGAGTGGCCATGCGTAGAAATAATGAGAGACAGAAAGTGTTGTATTGTAGTGTTCTACAACACGTGATCTGTAGACAACTTCTTGCCTCTCTCTTTTTTGTATAATTTTTATATCTCTTCTACTTAAAATATGCAAATAGTTACAATCCTATTTATCATTCCACCACAGAAAGAAAGTAAAAAGACTAGGGAGTAAAAAAATAACAGAAAATATTGGGGAAAATCAAGAGGTTAAGGAAAGGCAAATCGGTTGATGACTAAAATAGATTGAAGAAATGAAGGAAGAAATGATGATCGTTTATGAGAAAGAAAGAAAGAAAGAAAGAAAGAAAGATAGATAACATTTTAAAGAAAAAATGTAAGAGAAAAATTAACAAAAACAACAGATACGTTAAATAAAAAGGCAATGGAAGTTGTAGAGAGGTTAATGAAATTTACGTAGAAGAGGAATTATCAGAAAGTAGATTAAAGGTATCAAGGACATCAAGGTTAATAATTCGCAAGAAAGAGAGATGAAAAATAAGGAGGAGAGGAATAGAGAAGGGAACCTTTAGAAGAAATGATAAGGTTAATGAGATATTGAAAGATAGAAAGCATAAAGACAATAAATAGAATCGTAGTAACAAAGGGTGATAAAAAGAAAAAAGAAAGAAAGGAAGAAAGAAAGAAAGAAAGAAAGAAAGAAAGAAAGTGTAAAAAAGAAAGTAAGGAAGAAAGAAAGAAAGTGGAAAAAGAAAGAAAGGAAACAAGAAAGTAAGAAAGAAAGTAAGTAAGTGTAAAAAAGAAAGAAATTAAGTAAGAAAGAATGAAAGAAAGTGGAAAAAAAAAAAAAAGAAAGAAGGAAGGAAAAGAAAGAAGAAAGTAAGAAAGAAAGTAAGTGAAAAAAGAAAGAAAGAAAGTGTTAAAAAAGAAAGAAATTAAGTAAGAAAGAAAGAAAGAAAGAAAGAAAGAAAGTGGAAAGAAAGAAAGAAAGAAAGAAAGAAAGAAAGAAAGAAAGAAAGAAAAAAAGAAAGTAAGTGTAAAAAAGAAAGAAAGAAAGAAAGTGTAAAAAAAGAAAGAAAAGAAAAAAGAAAGTAAGAAAGAAAGTAAGTGTAAAAAAGAAAGAAATTAAGTAAGAAAGAAAGTAGAAGAAAGAAAGAAAGAAAGAAGGAAGGGAAAAAGAAAGAAGAAAGTAAGAAAGAAAGTGTAAAAAAGAAAGAAATCAAGTAAGAAAGAAAGAAAGAAATTAAGTAAGAAAGAAAGAAAGAAAAAAAGAAAGAAAGAAAGTAGAAAGAAAGAAAGTAAGTGTAAAAAAGAAAGAAAGAAAGAAAGTAAGAAAAAAAGAAAGTGGAAAAAAGAAAGAAAAAAAAGAAAGAAAGAAAGAAAGAAAGTGCAAAAAAAGAAAGAAAGAAAGTGTAAAAAAGAAAGAAAGTAAGAAAGAAAGTGGAAAAAGAAAAAAAGAAAAGAAAAGAAAAGAAAAGAAAAGAATAGAAAGAATAACCTTAGTAACGAATGGTGATTAAAATAGAGAAAAAAAAATATAAGGAAGTGTGATTAAAAAAGAAAGAAAAATGATTTTAGTAACCGTGGGTGATTAAAGAAGGAAATAAATCTTTATTTCTTTTTTTAGAAACAAAGTGTAATTAAAAGACAGAAATAAAGACCATTGTAACGAGGGGGATGAATAGAAAGAAATATCTTAGTAATGAAGGATGATTAAAAAAAGATCTTTGTAATGAAGGGTGATTAAAAAAAGAAGTAATAATCTTAGTAACGAATGGTGATTTAAAAATATTAAGTATCATAGTAACGAAGGGTGACTAAAAGAAAGAAAGAAAGAAAGAAAGAAAGAAAGAGGGAACCTTAGGGAAGAAAGTAAGACATTAGTAACAAAGTGTGATTAAAAGAAAGAAAGAAAGAAAGAAGAAAGAAAGAAAGAAAGAAAGAATGATCATAGTAACGAAGAATGATTAAAAGGACTATAGATCATAGTAACGAAAAGTTTTCAAAAGAAAGAAAGAAAGAAACATCGATTTTCGTAACGAAGAGTAATTAAAAAAAAGAAATGAACATCTTAATAACGAAATGTGATTAAAAGCAAGAAATTGAGGCAGAAAGAGAGAAAATGATCATTTTAAAGAAAATAAAATAAAAGAAATGTGTGACAAGAACACAAAGTACATTAAATAAGAAGCCAAAGAAACGCTCGAATAAAGGAGTTTAAAAACCCTCAAAAGATTTTGGAATGAATGTTAATAACACTGGAAATATTGAGATAAAGAAAATGTTAAGTAGAAAACGAGAAATCCAGGAAGACAATGCCATAATCGAAAGTCTGCGTATTTCTATCAATCGTCCATTCCTCTGCATTTAACCTTTTCAACAAAGGTGGACATAAGGAATTCAATGCTCTCAGTTGAAGCGAAGTCATTATTCAAAGTGAAACAACGGCGACAACGTCCACTGTGCAAAACTAGAAATGGAGAAATCAGAAACTCCTATAATCTGCCGTCCCTACAAATCGGAATCGATTCAGAAGTGACTGAGAATTATCAGACAGACACGTAAAAGGTACAATCTGTTCGCTTCGCAAGGTCGATTTACATTAGGCACCCAAGAGTTTTGTTCGGCAAAGATATCACTTTTGCCCTTTCGTAGCAGAGGAAGGGAAACGAGGAAATAACCTAAATTCAGAAGATGGTGTAATCTATATTCGCATTGATCGATTAGTTATAATTGTCCGTAGTGTCAGAGAATTCTTCAATTCCGTTACAAATGATTCGGGCAAAGACAAAAAAAGTAGAATGGGCTCTTATAAAATGGATATGGTAGGGAAGTTTGAAGAATCGAAAAATAGGTACATATATATATATATATATATATATATATATATATATATATATATATATATATATATATATATGGTTGGATTGATGAGTTTGTGACCCTGGGTTTCACGCTTTTGCGATCGTCAGACAAACCGATTAATTTTTTACATTTTGGATTTATGTAGATTGCGTGTATTGGTGTTATTATGGAAGTGGGTGGGGGAATCGTCGTCGTGATGTCACTCATGCTAACGCAAACCTTGATGTATGTCCGTACACCCGTTGAGGTACGCAGTCACACATACATACTCGCTCGTCCGCCGGGGCTCATACAGACATAAACAAATGTGGACAGTATGGGATTTGACATATGCATGCATATGTGTGCTATTGTCTATATACATACGCTTTTGTATGTTGAAATTCAAAGATCGGAAGTGTAGCGAAAATTTCTCGTGAATGTCTCGTGAATACATGTCAGCAATCAGAGCATTTTTCTATTCTTTCGCTGAATAATATTTCCTCGCATGCACGTATATACGTGTGGTGGAGGTCTGTGTAAAATTATAAGTAAAAATTGCTATTATTTTTAATTTTTTAAGGTTGATTTGTTATTATTTTAAAGCTGGTTATTTGCTTGTTTTTGATGACTGCGTATATGTAACTGGTAACAAATAAATTCTCACTAGCAATAATGGAACTATAGCGTTACGATATTGCATGATCCGAAATAATATAACTGATAATAAATAACACATTCGTAAATAAATGTCTTTCGGTCTACGATACATCAATTTAGTCTTGGAGTTTTTTTTTGTTTTTTTTGTTTGTTTTTTGTTTGTTATTTTTTGTAAATGGAAAAATTACAGGCCGAGGATACTTCCCTCTCTAAAACACCAGATCTATGTGACATTTTTATACATAAGGAAGTCTGTTAGCAAAGAGATTTCGACATTAATTACATTTATATCAATAATTAATTCTTTGTATTATTACCTCTTTATAATATAAAATATATACTGCCAAACATAAATATATATTCATATAGATTCATTTCTGTAGTTTAGTGCTAACCGCAAGCAGAAATATTTCTCCTCCCGATGATGGCCATCTTGGTCGAAACTAGTCGAGGAATCTAAATGAAATAATAAAAAAAACGAAAGAATATTAATCTACAACCCAGTGTGTCTAAAGATTTCAATTTTTTAATTTTTTTATTGTTCAATATATATATATATATATATATATATATATATATATATATATATATATATATATGTGTGTGTGTGTGTGTGAGTGTGTGTGTGTGTGTGTGTGTGTGTGTGTGGTGGACATTGAGGTCGACACCCAGTGCCGACATTCTTCAGACAATATTATTTGAAATGAAAATCGTGATGAAGCATGAAACAGACTGTTGCCTCTGTGTATTAATCTCAATGTCCACTTTTATAATCACCTCTGATAATGAACCCTTTAACTCCATAATATAGCTAATTTAAAATATATCCTTTTCCTTAGATCTATCTATCTATCTATCTATCTATCTATCTATCTATCTCTCTCTCTCTCTCTCTATATATATATATATATATATATATATATATATATATCATATATATATATATATATTATCATTATTATTTTTTAATGTTGTATGTATTTGCATTAAGAGAGGTACCTCGATAAGATCACTAAAAAAAGCATAGCATAACGAAAAAGATGCCAAATTTGACAAAAACAAAACGTTACCGTCTAAATGTTTATGTTATTATTGAGAAGAAAGATCAAAGCATTTTGGGGATATTTTTTTACATTTTTTAATCGTTCCTAGCACGTCCAAAATTTTCGTTAAAATCTTGTTTTTTTAGTCAGATAAATTGACAGATAATCAATCATGTAAACCTTTTTTTCCATTTTATAAAAAAAAAATAAATCTCAGTTCTAAATTATTTTAAATATTATTTATAAGTTTTTTTAAAACTTTTTTTAAGAAAATCAGAATTCATAATGTTTATTTAAAATATTTTGAAACAAGCTAACTTAGTTTCCGCACCGAAAAGATGTATTTTGAAAATAAAACAAAGCAGGTCATAACATTTCGCGTTCCTTGACAGGTGATGGAAGACATTTTCATGACGTATTGATAGCTTACGTGAGGATGATTTATTCTATGGTAGGAGAGAATTGAAATTATTTAGATTTAAGTGAACAAATTATTTACCACGTTATTTTTATGGAAAAACTTTCAGCGCTCTATTTTTTTGTACTTAGCTTTGACTTTTACGTTTACGATGATTTATGGAAAATGTATTATAAAGAAATTAAAATAAGAATGTTGAGAGTGAAATAAATTGAACTCACTGAAAACTATAAAACAACTTCACAAAATTGAAATTTCAATAAAATATGTAAATGAAATAAATGGTACTTTTAAAAATGTAGAAATGTTGCTCGTGAAAATGGCTTAGGATGGTGTTTTTTTTTTTAATTAATAAAAACGCTAATTCAAAATGCTCAACATATGTTTCGTGCGAAGAATTTGAAATAATGAGATGAACGTTCAGGGGAGAACGCTTACACTCAAGCCACGTGACGTTTTATTGCGTGTGACCTTCCGTACTTTTTAATTACAGCCATTTTAACGATTTTTTATGAACATAAATTTACATTTCTTAATTACTGCAGGTCTTCTGATTGAACGAAGCGATACAATTTACAAAGCGCTGAAATTGATCCATCTCATAAAAACATTTACGAAATTGAATGCGGCTTTCAACTAATTTTATACTTTAACAACTTAAATGTAAAAATCTAAAATAATTAAAGAAATAACAATTGTATTAAAAATTCATTTTTCATCGAAAACATTTTCTGCTTTTAGAAAATATTGTTCATATTCATAAAAACAACTAAACGCAAATAAAAGCTTTTCAAATTAAATAATATCTTTGTTTTATTGAGTTTTGTATGTTACAATTCAGAGCTGATTTTCAGGTAAATGGGGGTCCAAATAAAAAAAAGAACATGATTTGTTTTCGTCAAACTAATATAATTACTAAACTGATTGCGATTGAATTTCTAGTATTTTCATAAAATTAGCTATGAGGGTAATAAATATAAAAAAGTATTTCTGCTATGACTTCAGAAAAATATATATATTTATAATAATTTCCATCATCTGCGAATGATTAGTGATAATTTTATTAACATCTGACAATTATTTTTATTTTTTCGTGGTATAATGGTATATGTTATTTTACTAGTTCCAGTGATACAAAGAAAAACAAGTTGTTTTTTAATCAAAATTTAGAATGTTCTAAAAAGAAAGAAATTTTTTAAAAATAATTTAAAAAACATTGATCTTTCCTCTTAATAATAACATAAACATTTAGACGATAACGTTTTGTTTTCGTCAAGTTTGGCGTCTTTTTCATCATGCTCTTTTTTTAGCAATATATATAATATCTTACATTAATTGCACAACCCGAAGTTTCATGCATGAAACTCCGAGTTTTGCATTATATATATATATATATATATATATATATATATATATAATATATAGACCTAAAAGGAACCAGTCAAACCTACCTAGGTTTCACCTAAACGGATCGTCAGCATTACCCTGACGATCCGTTCCTTAGGTTTATCTTAGGTTTGCTCTACTTCGTGCATTGAGCACTTTACGTAGTTGCCTTTTACTCGTTTTAGAGGTTTTCTTCTTTGGACTCAGAGCTTGAACTCTGGACGATTATTTTCGCCTCAGATTCATGTTCTTTGTTCTTTCTTTTTTTATTCCTCATTTTTCCTTGGGTACTAGCTTGTTCTACTACAAAACCGAAATACCCAAGGTTTTTCCAAGCGAGTACTACCATATATATATATATATATATATATATATATATATATATATATATATATATATATATATGTGTGTGTGTGTGTGTGTGTGTGTGTGTGTGTGTGTGTGAAAATATATAGAAAATAGGAAAGAACTCGTTATGTAAATAATCCAAAAGTTCTTTAGTATTTTTGTTATTATTACAAAAAATAGTGCTCGATACAAAAGTAGAGCATAAATATAATTATTTATTTAAAATATTTTTAAAATAAATAATATATATATATATATATATATATATATATATATATATATATATATTGAATACCTCTTTTACTTTATATTGTGAACTTTTTTTTTTTCTTACACTATAGAGTATTAATATGTATTTGTAAACGTTTGCTCGCCAAGTTGTGTATCATTGTAATTATTATTAGATTCGTCCAACACTTTCCGAATCTTCGGCACTGTCCTCAGCTTGGCACCAAGACATTCTGAAATATTCGTACTGGAGCTTTCGGCCCGAATGCGATGCAGTACTGCATGCCGTTTCCAAATTTCTGGCCGACTGAATTGCTTCATGGAGTTCTTTTTCTCATAGACCGTGTCCACTACTCTACTGTGCAGTCGACAAAATAAAATTAAATACAACGCGCATGCGCAAAACGAAAAATATTTAAAGGCGACAATTTACGCATCGCACCCTATATATTTCAAAGCAACAAAAACTATTCGTAGTGCGTTGTTTTCATTCTTGAATTCAGCTGAATCCAAAATTAGTTGTTTTAACTGAAAATATTGGCCGAATTACATAGTATTCATAAGAAAGAAGAAAAAAGAAAAAAAATGAAAAAAGAAAGAAAGTCAGTAAAAAAGAAGGAAATAAAATTAACGTGTCTATTCAACCTGCGTAGACCTGAGCACTATCAGGCGGGAAACATACTTAATAGATAATGTATTTCTTGCATTAATTTTATAAATAATCTTTTAAAAATCTCTAATGACGGGTATCCCGTGTTTTTCAAAGAAGACTTTTTATTTCAACTTATTTTTTAAATGTCTGCTGTAAAGTATTTTTTAGCAGAATGTATCAGTTGAAAAAGGTCAAATTAAATTTAATCCGAATATAGTTTTAAGGAATGCTATATTTATGGGTTAATGTGCTCAATGAGAGGGAGAGAGTGTATGTAAATTATAAAAATGGACACTGAAGTCAACATCAAGAGGCGACAGTCTGTTTCATGCTTGAACGCAATGCTTAGGCTTGACGGTTGCGTTCAAAGCATAAAGCAGACTGTAGCGTCTGGTTGCTGACTTCAATATATATATATATATATATATATATATATATATATATATATATATATATATATATATATAATGTCACGTCTGGTAGTTGACTTCAATGTCTACTATATATATATATATATATATATAGTCAACTCTCCCGTCGAGTTTCGACGTATGAGGGTTTAAGCAGATCAATTTCCAGGAAACCGACAGCACATGAGATTTGATTATAGTGGTGAAAGTTTCGTGCAGGACAAACTTTTTGAAGGGACAAATACAGAGACCTGGTGCACTAAGTGCCACAAAGTTCCCAAACGACCCTCCGCAGGTTTTGAATTCAGAGTTGACCATATATATATATATATATATATATATATATATATATATATATATATAAAGACCGGTGCGATTCTTATAAACAATACATTAGACCTACAAATTCAAAAAGCGTTTTGAATTTGTAGGTCTGATGAGTTGATCGGGATTATGATTCCAATGTAATAAATTATAACCATGGAATATTAGTGTTTGACCCTTTCATATATATATATATATATATTTTATATATATATATATATTTTGATGCATTGGATCGTATTTACGATTCAATGAAATAAATTATGACCATGGAATATTAGTGTTTAAGCCTTTTTATTATATCCTTACTCTGTCCTGGACATTGAGTTCTACCTGGATTCTATCCTCTTGAAATTTTTTATTCAAAAAATTTATATGTATGTGTAGGCATGTATGTATATATATTTACATATTTTGCATATGTATGTGTATATTTACCACTAATATTATATATATATATATATATATATATATATATATATATATATATATATATATAATTTATTCTACAATTATAACATAAATATGTTATAAAATCACTACAAAAAATAGGCATTTTGTTTCAAAACTTCTGGTATCTTATCAAGTGATGGTGTTGAATGTAGAATAAAGGGTTTATATATGCTCTTCTCTGTGCTGAGTACTCATTGAAGAATAATATTTTGATTATTTGAATTTACTCCGTATTTTATGCTTATATATATATATATATAGATAGATAGATAGATAGATAGATAGATAGATAAAATTTAATCCACAAACATTCCAGCCATATCCCATTGCCCAACAAAATATTCAACAAGAACAACATTAAGATTAGCTACAGTTGAACCAAAAACCGCGAGCGTTATATAGCAAAACATATTTATTTATTTAAAAATATGATTTCAACTCGCGAGTTGGAATCATATTTTTAAATAAATAATTTTATTTATGCTCTACTTTTGTATCGATCACTATTTTTTAAAAAATAATAACTAAAATACTAAGGAACTTTGGATTATTTACCTAACCAGTTATTTCCTATTTTCTATATACTTTCATATATATATATATATATATATATATATATATATATATATATATATAATAGACGTATGAGGATCTGACAACTTAATTGATTCAGTTATGAAATATTGTGCGATAACCTTAAGTGGCACTTAAGACCCGCTAGTAAATTACATAGGAGGCCACATATAGAGCAAGAGTAAGAATTGTGGTATGAGATCACTGTTAGATTGGCTGACCTTTTAGATCTTGCAAGTATATACTTTTATACTGTCACGTCTGGTTGTTGTCTGCAATGTCTGCACACTGATTACATACAAGCATGTTGCTTTCATGTTTTAACAGTCTATGTTTTATAGATAACACAAAACCGTTTGACAAGTTTCGTCACAAGACTGTTTCAATTGCGAGGTAGGTTTTATCTATATGGGAATAATATTTGAATAATGTAAAACTTGTAATGGAAACAAAACGGATAGAAAATGAATCCAGTGAATATAAGAAAATAGAAAGCCTCCTATGACTAGGTCGTTCCTTCTCACTGCACTTAATCAATCTTTACAGGATTAATTAAACTGGTCATCACGATTTTTGGTGCTAAGAAGCAAAACACATTATTGTTTTTCATGGTTAGCTAACGTTTTTGATATACTCCAATTCTTTGGGAAAAAATCAATTTAACCATCTTGGTTGATCACAACATTAATTAATAAATGTCATAGAATCCCATCAATTTTCAGGTATGCCTCGCAATTTATGTCTGCCACCTGAAATAAACTATTTTTATCAGACAAAAATGTTTTGAATCAAAAATTTTAAAATAGACACAACGAAGTTTTCCAATTTATCGCTAAACCTTATCAGTAATAGACTTTAGTAAACTTGATAATTCAGGTTATATCAAAGAAATGAAACCTGAAATCTTTTGTTTGTTATTCATAAATTTATCTCATCACTTTTATGCCTTTACTACAGAATGAATCCAAGCACATTGAGAGTATTTTATTTTCACAGTTGGAAAGAAATTTCCACCTAAAGACATCTCAATTGAATGCACCTATTCCATTGTACATGATACTGCTGGCGTATCAAAAGGGTCTTAAAAAGCATTGAACATGACAGACAATCAAAAAAGAAAAATTATCATAGTTCATATGTTCACGAAGTTTTTATTTCTGCTGTTTGTTTATGAAATAATTTGCTGAAAATACTTCTTGGTCTTGATATATTTAATCGTGTTATCTGATGGTTAATGCCAAAATATTAATTCTCAATAAGCAAATCAATATTTGTTGGTTTAAATATGAATTGAGAGGTTTCTACGATTTTATTTTGATTGATATCGTTTGGTTTGTTTTATCTTACGGCATATCAGCCTCAATGGGTTATTTAATGCCGACAAGATTTTTATTGCAGGTAATATTTTCCAAAAATGTATTGCTGGTAATAATTGTTTGTTTTTTTTTTTTTTTTTTCTTCAAAATTGTTTTCGTTGTAATAATGTATTGCTGGTAATAATTATTTACAAAATGTATTGCTGGTAATATTTTTTCTTCAAATATGTGTTACTGGTATTGAAACCTATTTTTACATTTTCATTGTGTTTTGACCCCAGTTTGGAGGTTAACTCTTTGCCCATAGCTGGGACCCTAACAGGTGCTACCACTCCGGGTCAGGGTGAGTCTGGGAACACCAGCAATTAAGAGGTGGTTACACGCTCCTCAAAACCTCCTGAACAGAGGTCTAGCTGACGGATGCAGTTTATCGTCTTACCCAGGACGCAGATAAAGTTTATCGTCGTACCCAAGACGGTTTTATTTTGAGAAATATCGCCAGCAGTCAATATTATATATACAGAAAAATAATGATTTTTTTTCCCGAAAGTGAGGCACTTCTGTGTACCAAAAAACAGTAGCTAAGTAAGAAAAAGTAAAATCATTTTCGGATTCAGTGCCTCCAAATTAGCGAAAAAAATGCTTTGTGTCTCGACAATTTTCTTTTCTTTTTTTTTTGTTGAAACTTTGTGGACCAGACTCTCGTCTGGATGTTTTCCTAATCACTACAGTCTTGACCTCCTCAAGTTTTATTTAATCTCGTCTTCACTACTTGACTTACGATCAGACAACACCACACAGTAACTGTCTATTTTGATTGGCTCTTGGGCCTCTATTCGGGAAACATTAATATAATAAAAATAAGTACTTTTTTATTTAACGTCTTTCTTCTGACTGTATTCTTTTGAGGAATAATTGCTTGACCAAGTTTCTCCTTATTAGCCTCTTGCCACTTTTTGACAACTTACTACAACCTCTAAACAACGCCTAATCGGTTAAGCATCTAGCTTCATACGTCATTCTTGCGAATAAACAATATGGCTTCTGTTTCTCCAGGTCAATGCTGATGTGTTGACAGCTCTGACAAAATTTGTTTATCAGGCTTTAGCTAAGAATGTTGATCTAGAGTTGTAGATTTAGATATCTCGCAAACGTTCGACAGGTATTGCTCGCAATCTCTCAGGGTCAATAGCTACGTTGTCTCCGGGCGAATATTTGGCTTAATCCAATAGCTCTTGACAAATTGTTTGATGACGGTCTTGTTGAACGGACACGCCTCTAATTCATCTCACTTTAATGCGGGGGTCCCCCAGGGCTCTATCCTCGGACCAGCATGTTTCCTTATCTTCATCAACGACATTCTCGATGTCATCAATTCTCAACTAGGTATTTATGCTCATGAAACAACTATTTACTCTTGACTTAGTAGCAAGCCCGTCACACGGTACAAATTAAAACCGGTAGCTGCTCTTGAAAACGAGCTCTATTCAGTGGTTAACTGGAGCAATAAATGGCTTATACATTTTAGCGCCTCAAACACAAAACGGTTTTTATTTAACCACCACAGAAATATTTCTGTTATTCATCAGTAATGGATGACATTAACCTCCAGGAGAGAAACTCTTTGTGCTTTGCCGGGATCCTGTTTTCCATCTGACATTATGTTGAATTATTTATATTCAATCGATTGCTAGGTAAGCTGCTATACAAGTTAGTTGACTGTGTCGTGCTAGACAGTCTTTTTTCATCAGAAACAATCTTGCACATTCTGAAATCTACCATTCGTCTTAACATTGAATAGTGTTGTCTTATCGGGTTTGGTGATCCCGTTGTAAATGTCGGGACCCTTGACAAAATTAAAAGAAGGGTTCGCAATGTAATCGATCCTGACCTGGCATCTCGGCTTCACTCGACAATGTCTTTGCTTCCTACTCTGCCTTTTCTACAAATATTTTCATGACAATTGTTCTGATGAGCATTCTTTCTTGGTGCCTAGATTGTATGAATTTGAGGGTGATGCTAGATTGAAAACTTGATCTCAACGCTTTATTGTAGAACTAGGTAGATTCAGTTGTATATTCTATTCTAATAGTTTCTTTTCTTGAACTTCTCGTTTTGGAGTTTTTGGGTAAGCTGGTGTACTAGTGAGCCTGCCAAAATGAGCTGACTCATTTTATAGTTCACCAATAGAAGGGTTAACCAATCAGAAGGCTCAAAATATTTAATGCGACGTGTATAAAGGCGGCCATGTTTTTTCCCGAATATTTACTGGCAGCCTTTGATATCGAAGACTGAAGAATTACGGGACAGCTGCTGGTGGTATTGGCGATATAGTCAGATTCAGTAGAGTTTCTGATTCGTGAGTGTTAATCTTTAACGTTGTTTCGTTGAACAGATTACGTACTGTGCTGTATTCTATATTCAGAGAATATGGTCAACATCTCACCTGTGGAAATAATTTCTGATTAGTTTCTTCACTCATAAGTACAATCTATAAAGATTTAAATGCGATGCCAATCGATTTCTGTCTTCGAGAGTTATCCTTTTATTGCCCTTTCTCCTCAATTGTTTTTCATATTCTCTTTCACTGTCAGTAAGCCCTTCGCTTCCTAATGGCATTATCGCCTAGCTTGGGGTAAGATGATTAAAATTAAAGACACATCATTTATCAAACCTTATGCAAACGATGATGTTAGGGATTTTTGTATCGATTTAATAGAAGGTGCTATGGATAAATTGTCAACTAAATAACTCAAAATCAAAATAACACTGACAACTTATTTTAACGGATATATTTACCAAAATTACACAAAAATGTCTTGTAATAATAAGCAGTTTGATGTATTCAATTAAATCGCCATTGGCTCCAACAACAGCCTCCAGACGACTTCGTAATCTCCAGAAACTTTTCTGGACGGTCGACTTGTTTCAGCTGGTGAATGCTTCCATAATCCTTGTCTTCAGTTCTTCTTTGGTATTACAAGAAGTTTTCTTGGTCGCTAGCTCAAGTGCGTCCCACACATAATAATCAAGGGGTTTGCAGTCTTGGAATGGCCAGATGTAAGTGGTGACGTGGGCGCAGAATTTCTCTGACAATCGTGACTGGGTTTTCCTGTTGGTGTTTTATGATGCAAAGTCTATCTTGCAAGGCACAGGGTCTTCCAGCAGCCACACTCTTGACCCAGAGCAGCACTGTTTTATCAAGGCACTTGATTTAGGCATCAGCGTTGAGTCTGAAGCCCACACCAATAAATTCGATCAGAATGAGTTTTTTTTTCGAGCTGTCGTACCTGTCTTGGGTACGACGATAAACTATATCCGCGTCCTGGGTAAGACGATTAACTACATCCGACAGCAAGCCCTCTGTTCAGGAGGTTTTGAGGAGCGTGTAACCACCTCTTAATTGCTGGTGTTCTCAGGATCACCCTGACCTGGAGTGGTAGCACCTGTTAGGGTCCCACCCATGGGCAAAGAGTTACCCCCCCAAAAAAAAATTGGGGTCAAAACACAATGAAAATGTAAAATCACTAATAAACTCATCCAATCCGCTGTATTGGCCTCTTATTGACAACCAAACACTTAAAAGTTCGTATTGGAGCTCCCGGCATGAATGCCAAGCAGTACATCAAAATTACAACAGTACAGTTCAATATTCTAGCGAAGTTATAAATGCGTGATGGTGCTCTTTATCTAACTGACCCTATGCAGTTGACGAATTCAAAAACAAACAACGCGCATGCACGAAATTAAAAACGAAAAATGGCGGCAATTTACCCATCGTTACCCTGTACATATTAAATTAATATCAACAATTTCGACTTATTCGCATAATTTTCAGTGCAACTCTTCTTATCGTCAATGGTTGTTGTTTCTTGTAGTAATATACAATTCCTCACCCGAACAGAAAGTGTTAAAGCACCCAGGTGTTTTTTCAAGATCAGATATGGAAAATAGCAGAAAAGTTGTCGTCTATGGTGTGCGTTGTGTTTTCTTACCAACTTGTCAACAGTAAAATCTATATTATAACTATATATTTTTTAAATGCGTAATATAGCATCGAAAACATAGTCATCGAAAATATACAGGTCTTTGTAGAAGCATTCTAATGAAAATTTTAACCTTAAATAACCATCTAATTCTCTGCGTCATATCATGTCAGGACGTGTGAAATTTTAGCTTTCCATAACCAATCAATTGTTTTTTCATCATATCTATCCTAATTCATGTTCCACCAAGATGTGCTTGTGGTATAATGGATATAGCCCCGGAATTTTGAAATCCGAGGAGCTTATTATGGTAATCTTTTGTTCAAGCCGTTAATCTCAAATATTTAAAAATGCAGCAGGTGAACTCCCACGAGTATTCTTTCGTTGTGTATCTTTCTGGAATTTTATTCGGCCATTGATTTGAAAATTAAGATTCATCATAGAATTCTATTAGGAGAACCGTGAAATTTTCACGGATATTTTTTAGATTAACGTATAATCCAGAAAACAGACTAGTCTAGAATAAGTCTGAATACACTTAAGGCAAAGGGGTAGCCAAATCGCGGCTAGCGAACCTCGTGCAGTTCTTTGACATTTAATATGCTGCTCATGGAAACATGTTGACCGAGATGCTTTTGTCATCAAAGTTAATATAAAAATGTAAATTCCCATAGTTCGTTACTGTATTAAATACGTTCAATATAGTCGAAACAGTCATCAGTTAAAATTTAGAAAACATTTTCTATATATATATATATATATATGTAAGCAAATATATGGATATAGATCCGACAGTATGAAGAAAAATATATACGGAAAAAACAAACAAAAATCCTTATATACAATTATGCTGTTTTAATGTTAGTATGTCAACGTCGGACGTTTCGGTCTAATGTTGTATTGATAATGTTATAATTTATGAATATGTCCTGAAGATGGTTTATTAGACCGAAACGTCCGACGTTGACATATTAACATTAAAACGGCATAATTGTATATAAGGATTTTTGTTTGTTTTTTCCGTATATATTTTTCTATATATATATATATATATATATATATATATCCCAAATAGGACGAAACAGCCGTCCAGTGGTTTCTATTGAAGATTATTCTGGGCTCGATGAAATACTATATATGAATACTCTAAATCCCCCTCCTCAAAAAATTCTTCACCGTATAACCTTGCTTGATCCATCTAATGCTTGTGAGAAGCGGCTAAGGGTCAATAAAAAGACGTGGCTCTTGGGGCACTGTTCCGAGGTTATCCGTATACTTGGATGAGTAACTCTGCGGAACTGAGTGAGTAGCGACGCTATATTGAGTCTAGTTTATGTCTTCTTCGTCAGCGAGGCCCGTTGCACTGTTGGTATGACGCTTGCGTTGCATCGAAATGGTCTGTGTTCGTTTCTCAGTAGTAGATGCGCACTGCCGATGAGTCCCAAATAGGACGAAACACCCGTCCAGTGCTTCCTGCATTCTGCTGAAGATTATTCTGGGCTCGATGAATTATTATATATATATATATATATATATATATATATATATATATATATTATGATTATGATTAGCTCCTATTATATAATTATATCTGCTCTACTCTGTATTGAGCACTCTTTTAAGAATAGTAATTGTTGCTTATTTGAATTCATTCCGTAGACACAGATTATATACTTGTATCATGCTAGATGCAATCGTCAGGCTACGAGTGCTGCTACTTTTCTCGGCTATTTATATATATAAGGGTCAGTGGTGCATTGTGGGTAGTCTATTTTAGCGGTTATTTTACCGGAAGTCGCTTATTTGTTTATTTATTAATTTTGGGGGGTTAAATTATTTTGCTTGTTTTTATTTTTTTTTTTCTTATCTTATATATTTATTTATTTATCTTTTATTTTTTAATCGGTGTATTTATTAACGTAGTAAAAAAAAAGGAAAGAAAAATTCCCAGACTTCATGAATTTAAGCGTTCAACTAGGCTGGCATCTCGCTCTCACCCTTTCGCTGTCGAAACTGTTAATTGTAACCGTCTCTTCTACTCCAATAGCTTCATGCCTCGTACTTCTCGCCTGTGGAACTCCCTCCACTTTTCCTGTTTCCCTGATAGCTATAATCTCCAACTATTCAAATGTAATGTCAATCGACGTCTCCAGATTTCTTGATCTATCCCTTATCCTTCTCTTCATCCTTTCCTCTATCACTCCTATCTGCTCTCGCTCCAACTCTCTGTAACCCCTTGCGTGCTAGTGGCTTCCCGCCTTGCTTGGGATGAAATGTTTAAAATATATATAGAGAGAAGGCAAACTGTTTTTCTTTACTGATGGTCAAGAAGTTCCTTCCTGTAAGCTCCCTTTAGGATTCACAATGTTCTGAATTAATCCGTTATTTGCTTAATTTACTTTTATTTTAGCTATCTATCTCAAAAAACATAATGTCACTCTGTGGCTTTTCTTACGTAGCTATAGCGTCTTGCCTTGGAGTCCCGGTTAACGAGTTAGTCTCGCAAAACACTTTGATTCAGTAACTTCAAATTAAGATCGGCGAAAATGTTTATTTTCGTGTATTTGGGAACAACAAAGCTTACTGGGAGATAGGACTAATAGACAAACAAATTGCGGACATGATGTACATAGTTCAGGTTTGTACATAAACGTTATTTTAACCAAATCAGAAGAATATATGAATGCATAATCGACAGGTATCCCATAGAAAATAATACTATGTACGTTGTCTTTGACACATTTGAGGTTCCAATACCGCAATCGCTACCAAAGCTCAGAAGGCCCAAAAGGAAAAGGAATTTCACGGAACCTTTAGAAGTTAACCTGAAAAGGAAAAGATATTGAACATCTTTCATTTTCATGCCATGACTTCAGAAAAAAAATGAAAAGAATGAGAAAGAAAAAAAACTTCTCCTCACGTATAAACTTTTGAATTAGCAGAAAAACACAATACTCGTTGGATTTGCCATTGAAACTTATCCATTTTTTTCATTATTGTGGCATGATGAATAGAGACTATTGTTGACACGTGAAATGCGTGTCGTTAAATCTAAAAAACAGATAGAAAAAAAAAATTGGTGACATAATTCCTACATATAGCTTTTTTCAAAGTGGTTGTTTTTCTTTTCTTTTCTTTGTGAATAAAGTATTGTGTGGTAATGATAAAAAAGTGACTCCATGTGGAGTCAGGCTGAAAAGAGGGGTGTTGTGGTGCCTTCCATTTAATGAGGCTATTGTGGACTCTTCCACCTACTCTAAAGTTAGTAGGAAAGTAAGCCTCGGGGGAACAGTGCTAGACTGTTCAACTGTCAAACTCTCTGCCTTGATCAGAGAGGAACCCAGACGAAGCTGTGCCGAAGGGCAAAGTTGCTTCCGGGGTGATGGACAAGCCCGGAGCCGCTTATGCAGGTTCTACGGGAATATTTTTGGCCGAGCGTACGGACTCGTAGAACACACGGTAAACTCGGCCTTGTGCCACATACATCCCTCGTGTGTGTGTGGGGGGGTGTTAAATATTCTGAGGCAGTGACTGTTCGCAGCTCCTGTCGCACTCTCTGCTTTTGACAGAGAGGAAGCTGGGCGAGGCTGTGGCGTAGAGCAGATTTTCGTCCGGGGGTGGGGGGTTAGACAGACCCGAACCCGTTTATGTGGGTTCTACGGAGATTTTTGGCCGAGCCTACGGGCTCGGATGACCCACATTAATCTCGGCCTTGTACCATATGTACCCTAGAGGTGGGGTACATGTGGTACAAGTAATATAGACTGAACGCTGGTCAAGCGATGCACACTCCCAAGGTCAAGTAACTCACTTCTGTTGTATTTACTGTTCAATACACTATTTATCTGCAACCTCTTGTTTTTGTTATTTCTTAACGTAACGGTGAACGAGTTAATGTACCAAAAAACTCTGATGCAGTAATGTCTACTTACATTATATCCCACATAATGTTGGCCTTATTCCAAGAGAAGATAAGTTATGTATATATTTACAATACGTCTAGTTATGCGCCTCTTTCTGGGGTAATGCTTAAGGAGCTCATTTAACGTCCCACTGGGATGAATATTGTGCCAAAATGCGTGTTAAAAATTGAAAATATAAACACCCAGCAGCTACAGGAATTTAAATATCTGTGAGACGATTAAGCAGAAGAGGGTAAATGTGGCACCGAGATCCGAACACACATCGGACTATGATAGAAGCATTGCAAAAGATAAGCAAGGTGCTGAGAAATGGAAATGTTTCGCTAGACACAAAGAAAAGAGTTCTGGATAATTACCGTAATTCCCCATGTATAATACGCTTTTACCCATAATACGCATCCTACAATTGTACTGAAAATGTGGGAAAATACTTCTATTCACGAATAATACTCATCCCTTGTTTGGTAATTGTTGTAACGAAGGAAATAGTTAAGAAATAACAGGACAAGAGGTTGCAGATAAATCGTATATTGTACAGAAAAGTATTAGACGAATTGGGGGTGTTGGTTGACCAGCGTTCAATCTATACTGCTGTTGATATTTAGCATCCACCCCACCCCGCCACGAGGGTAGATGTGGCACAAGGCAGAGTTTAACGTGGATCATCCGAGCCCGTAGTTTCGGCTAAAAAATACCCGTAGACCCGTCTAGCTCTCCGGACGAAACTCTGCGGCAGATCAATCTATACTGCAGTTATATTTAACAGCCCCCCACCACCACCACGAGGGATATATGTGGCACAAGGCCGAATTTACCGATGGTTCTCCGAGCTTGTAAGATCGGCCGAAAAATTCCCTTAGAACCCGCATAAACGGATTCAGGTACTGTCTACCTCCCCGGACGAAGCTTTGCCCTTCGTCACAGTCTCTCCGGGTTCCTCTCTGCAGAGAGATCGACAGCCGCTGTGAACTCTCACAAACCGGTAAAACCATCTATACTGCTGTTAATATTTAGCAGCCACCCTCCCCATGAGAGTGTATGTGGCACAAGGCTGGTTTATTGTGGGTACTCCGAGCCCGTAGGACCGGCCAAAAATATTCCCTTTGAACCCGCCTAAACGGGTTCAGGGACTGTCTACCTTCACGGACGAAACTTCTGCCTTGCGGCAAAGCTTCGTCCTAGTTTCTCTCCGCCGAGGCAGAGTGTTTGACAGTTGAACAATCTATGCGAGTGTTATATTTAACAGTCCTCCCACAAGGAATGTATGTGACACAAGGCCGAGTTTAACGTGGGTTATTCCGAGCCCGTAGGCTCGGCCAAAAATATTCCCTTTGAACTCGTGTAGACGGGTTCAGGAACTGTCTACCTCCTCGAACGAAGCTTTGCCGCAGAGAGTTCGACAGTGAACAGTCTGCGCGACTTTTCCCCCGAGGCTTAATTTCCTAGTATTTTTATAGCAAGGGCAAGAGTCAACAATAGGCTCATTAGGGGGGAGAGATCACAATTGGAATGGAATCTTAAAAATTGTATACTTCTCCAAATTCATTACGACCAGCGTTTCCTTCCCTCATCTAAAAAATGGTTTTAAACATAGAATAATATTATTCTAATTTAGTTTTATGATAATTCTTATTTTATTTCAGGGCAATTTTTAAAAGATTTTTTTGTAGCTTTGCATAATACGCACCCCTGATTTGGCTTATTATTATTTTTAGAAAAAATGCGTATTATACATTGGGAATTACGGTATGTGTTATCCACCTTATATTACTGTGAAGCTGGACAATCTCCTCAGGGTTGAGGAAAAAACTAAAGGCAGGAGAAATGTTGTTCAGCAGAACGATGCAAAGAATCCGATGGTCTGTGACATCGTCCCCCGGTCGCAGCGCCAACTGTGACGTTCTATCCTGATCTACCACGGCGCCAGTTGTGACGTGGCCGTTCCAGGGTCCTATCCCGGTCACGACACCAGTTGTGACGTCCCTAAACAGCACCAACTGTGACGTCTTCGCCGCGGCGCCAGCTGTTGGCTCCTCGCTGCTCCGTCCGGGTGTCGCTGCTCCAAACGTGACGTCCGCCTGTCGCGTCAGTCATGTTGTCTCGTCCTGTGACGACCAACTGGCTTGGTATCGGTCGCGGCACCCAAATGTGACGTTCTAACCTTTTGGTGATTCGGGTGGGAATCTGGTTAGATTTGATATCAGCCTCGTCGTTCCCAACTAGTTTCCAACGCCTGGTTACCAAGGTAACTGCATTGATCTCCAGTCTGCCTACCGACGTTGTGAATTGATCTTAGACAGACAAGATCAAACAGTGGTTGGGGGCCGTAGTGCAAATTGAGTTCAACGGGGGTGATACTACACAAATATGCATAAAAGAAAATAAAATGAAAACTCAAAAAGTTCAAAGTATCAAAGAAAAAGGTAACAAACTTTATGTCTAGTTGTTCGATACATAGGACTGCATCTATTTCCCGACCCGTTCTGTGGATTGTGACACGTCGTTTTCGCTAGGCAAGTTTTAACGCTTCAAGTTGTTTGCTCTCTAAGAAATTTGTGTTTCGGTGTGTCTTTGGACGAAAGTCGAAAAAACATATTTCGGTGGTCTGGTCCTAAGTCGCTCTTCAAAATAATTGTTCTTGGTTGAAGAGGTGTTCGGAATTTTGCGTGAATCTTGGTCAGCTATCTCGAGGCGGCTTCAACTCTGGAAACTGGAGCTCGAACTCTCTGGACACTCATCTCTGCCGCCAGGGCCCGAACTTTCTGGACACTCATCTCTGCCGCCAGGGCCCGAACTGATTTCTGCCTGTTGGGGCTTCGTTTTTATTGACGCCGACCAAAACCGGGGTGGGTCTGTTAGCGTCGGGGGTTCCTCGATAATTCTAAATACATATCCACCTCTTTTATTTCTGGTTAGGGATTTTCCACTCTTTTCCATTTTTGGTAACTTTTTTTCACTCCCACTTTCTCACCATACTTCTGAGGGGCGTGAACCGCCCTCTCCACTTCTTCGCAGCAGCCTCCCATACCTATACTCTGGATGGGGGTGTCGACAGCCTTCTTCGTGCGTCACGTGATCACTCTCGGCCAATGAGGTCTTGGTCGGGTATCTTTCCTCCTCCTTCGTGCGTCACGTGATCACCACTTGACCAATGATGTCTTAGTCGGGCGTGAACAATCCGCGGCTTTGTTTCGGAAAAAAAATACCTTGATTAACTAAAAAAAATTAATTATCTCTTCTCTTTCCTTTTTCTTCCTTTCAAATCGCCGTTATCACTTCTCTAGCCACGAACGGATAATATGACAAATCTTTGTTCAACACGTGGCGTTTGTCAGGTAGTTTATCGATAATTCATCAAGATGGTTGGTTTTCCCGACATGGCCTCAGAAAAGAATTATCCCCAAAAATTTCAGCCAGTCTGTCGTCTCCAAGGAAGAAAGAAAAACATTTCTGGTTCCCATTTATTTTCCTTCGGTACATGTGTCTGATAACATAATTTTATTATCGCAGAGCAAAGTTGTTTTGTTGAAAGGAATTCGGTCAGCGCTCTGCTTGTGTGGGATTTAATTTTTCATATCTGTCCAAAGTCCTTTTTAGTGGCCTGTTTCTCGTTACTTATCGAAATAGCATTTTCACTTGAATTTTTCCTGGGCCACTGGTCTAGCCATTCGTTTACGTACCTAGATAACATAGCCGTTATCAAAACACATCTGGTTCCTTCTTTCTTTTCCTTTTCTCTCCTTTTTTACTCAGAAATTCCCTGTCATTGTAATGACACACTTTTTCACTTGTTACTTATCAATATTTTCATTGTCTCTTAGGCCATGTGTGTGGCTGTTTTATCACCTATGATCCGTCTCGCATTTCTTTCTGCCTTCTTTTCTTTCTCTTTCTTTCTCTGCCTCGTAAATGGTGCCACAGTCGGAGTGAGCAAGCAACGAAGAAAGCTTAAAGCAAATGGCAGTAGAAATAACATTTATATTCAGTGTCAAGAAAAGACAGCAGAAATTTCTTGGATACATAATAAGTAGACGGGATGGAAATGTAACCCTCAGTATACCCCAAGGGGCATATTGAGATCAAGAACGATAGAGGATGGTGACGAGACATTTACCTGATCAGCTTGTGTGAATGGATTGTAGAAAATGGTGCGGGGCTCTTCGCAAAAGGGAGAAGAACTGCTGAGAGATACACGATATAGGAAGTTTTGAAGAGCCACTGTCGCCTATGATGGGACCTAGCATATAGAAGAAGTAAGCCGCAACGTAAAATATAATATTTACTGCAACTTTTTAAATCTTATTTGCTACATTAAAATATATAAACAAGAAATAATAAATGAGGAATAAACAAAAAACAACTGAAATTCCTTGGGCAAATAATGAGGGAGGAAAGCTCGGAAAACGTAACACTCACATTGAGAACAAGAGATATAAGGAAAGCCAGCGGATCACTTACCTGACGAGCTTGTGCCAGAACAGAGGTGGAAAGCTTTAGCAAATAGAGTTAAACTGCTAAGAGACACACAAGATAGGAAGTTGTGAAGATCCAGGATTGCCTATGTTCCATAGGGTTGCGGCACTTGGAAGCAGAAAAATGTTGCACCAATGCGAAATTATAATAAGCAGCTATAAATATTTATATTCTCAGGTCATTTGAAAACAGTTCACAAACGTATGAGAAAAGTAGGTTAAAATTACGGCATGAGATTTGTTGGTCACATGGAGAGACAGAAAAGGATGGCCATTTCTAGCATCTGAACCAGTAAACAAAAAAAAAAATAGTAAGAACTTAAAAGAAAAAAATAATTTAATAAATATCAAAAGATTTGCCAAGAATTAATTCGAACATGGCGGAAGAAAAAAAAAATGAATTGCAAGAATTGTGATGGCCTAAAGGAAAATATACTATTGAGAGAGAGAGTTGCGGAAATGAAGAGGAATTAGAGAAAATAACAAAAAGGAAATAGAGAGAGAAAGTAAAACAAGAAAAGAAGAGGAGGAAGGGTGAATAAGAAAAATAGGGAGAAAACAGAAGGAATGAATAAATATGAGTAGGAATAAAATAAGTAAAAAAATGAATATGAGTAAAATAAAATACGAAAATAAGTAGAAAAATGAATGAATATCAGTAAGAATAAAATACGAAAATAAGTACAAAACAAGTGAAGAAAAAATAGGACAGAGAGAGACGTAAAGATATGAGAAGAAAATGGCAAAGAAGACTAGATACTAAATAAAATGCAAGCAAGATGGCTCTTAAAGTAATTTAAATACAGCCAAGACAGATAATGGACATTCATTCACTGGAAACTGAAAACAGCTTAGTTTCCAGTCGACGTGTTGGACAAGTCGACTCCCAAGTTATATCTACTGGTCGTAACAGTATTCAAGTATAGGTCCTGCTTTACAAGTCTTAATAATTACATTTAATTGAACTGGCCGATAATTGGAGTTGGCAATCATTGTGTGTTTTTCCAATGGAATTTCTTAGAAATCAATCAGAAGTCTGTTAGGCTTTCCGTGATGTCAACCTGTGGAATCTGTTCTGTTAATCGCTCGTTCACTGCACAACTCCTAAAATTGTGAGCGCATGCTATACAACAAAATATTCTCTTATATGATAAAGGTAAGATACAAATTTAAGCAACACAAGCAATTCTACAAGCCCTTTAACAGAGCATAGAATATACGAAAAATATTCAGTTATAATTGGGGCTTGATGGGATTTCGTGCAATGTATCTTTAAATAGAACCATAAACTGATATCTCCACTATGAACAATTGAGAAAAAATATATACACCCGTAAGTACATTACATATCAACAGGGAGCGGGGAAATCTATGTGGAAACATTTCAATAATCGAATTATGATAGCTTGAGATGGAATATCCAAATCCTTAAAATCTGAATGTAATCGTCCTTCTGTCAGACACACATCAAAGTCAAGACTTTTATGAGCTATCTTGAATATCACTCAGATTTAAAGATACTGAAACATCCAACCATTTAAGGCAGGCTGATTTTGGAACCAGCCAATTATACTCATTTTGATAATTGGGGTTTGACATGATAAATAATTAAATAAAATAGTTTGCGAAATCGTTACAATTTTCTTTTATGTTCAAAGTGTAGTTTCAATATCTTAGAGTTGCAATTTCATTCCAGTGATCAGCCTTATGAAATTTATAATTTTCCGAAGCTTTACAAATTTTATATTCGCAAGCACATTTTTACGAAATCATTGTACCATCAAATAAGACCTTTGTTTGCTTCAAAGGGAAATTACAATGAACAATTTAGTGATATTATGATGTAATATATTATAAGATATTATATGAAATATCAACCTGCCATAATAACCCATCAAAAACTAAAGGGCAAGATTAAAAGGAGAGTTGTGAGCATTTATAATGAATACAATCAATGATTATGCAACGTGAATTAGTAGACAATCGACATTTTTAAAAAAAATACAGGTACCATATATAAATTATATGAATAATGGTTCGAACCTACAGACCAAAACTGTCAGCTTGCTCAGTCCTACCACCTGATGTAACTGGAAAATATATCAGACTAATAATGGACATTTAGAATTCATTGTGAAAGACGTATTTTCTTAAACTAACTCTGAAAGATATAACACTTTATATATATTATATATATATATATATATATATATATATATATATATATATATATATATTAGGCAGCACATATTTCATATATAAAGAAATAATCATATATAGAATCAATCATTGTGAAAAAAGTATTTTCTAAAACTAACTCTGAAAGGTATATCACTTTATATATATATAACACTTTATATATATATATATATATATATATATATATATATATATATATATATGGGTGGGGGGGCACTGGAAAGGTTATAGTTGTCCCAACGAGAGAAACCGCAATCGTGTGGGGTTATGATCTGTTTAGTGCTTGTTTAAATTTGTCTATGAAGTTTTTTCTTGTACTTACATTTGTATATAAGCATAATTGTCTGTTAGATATATTGGCATAATTTTAAATTTATCTTGATTGCATTTGTAGATGTGTTGTGATATTTTTCTGTTGTCTGGTAATTTGATGATGTTCTTAGGAAGGAAAACTTTTTAGTGCTTGGCTGATACCTATATATAGGACCTTTTTTGAATTTTTTTTTGCACAGATCACATTTTTGGAATTGCAGTTTAAATGTTTATATATTATCAATGTCGTTCTGCGGTCTTCAAAACTTTAGGAGTTTCCCTCTATAAAGAAATCACAAAACCCACATCTTTTTCTGTTGCATTTATTGATCCCCAGTAATGTGTGTTGGCTAAATTTGAATGGGGTTTATATGTGTTTTTGTTTTTTTGATTGGCGTTTGCTTTTAATTATTTTGGTTGTTTTTAATATATTTTTCGTTTTATCATTCTTGTTATTCGAGAAAATTTTGGTTACTACTACACACAAACATAATGAAAATGAATTCCTTTTAATAATATGTAGAAATAACCACTCTTTGCCTGATGAAGGTCGCGATACCGGAAACAAGTGTAGCAAACATGGAAAATAAAGCATAATATATATTTAAAAAATCCACATTATAACCAAAAACGTTTGCTGTTACTCTCTTCGCTCTAATGTCTATCTATCTATCTGTCTGTCTGTCTATGTATCTATCTATCTGTCTATATATATATATATATATATATATATGACGTCCAAAATGATGAAATGGACAAAGTCCGACAATTGTTTTTAAGACATTTTTATGTTTATACATTCTTTTTATAGATACAAATATTTAAGTAAATGCTCTTTTTATAATAAACAGTATTAAACAACATTTACCGGCCTGAATGTCCGAGAAATTTTCACAGAAAATATTCGTCCTCCGGCAGGATTCGAACCTGTATCCTATACGGAAACGTCATTTAGCTTGACGTTCCTTAACCGATTTGGCTACAGAGGAGCGTTCGGTTAGCAAGGTCGAATTTACTGTATTTGATATATCTATATATATTTATATATACACCTATGTTTGGTGGGCGATTAATTTTCTGTGGTTACCCAACTCGTCAAGCACAAGATATAGATTGATACATAGTTCAACATTAAAACAGTACAAAAATAGTACTATATTAATACTGGGGTTTTAGTATAGGAAATGAGGTGCAGGTATGACCTAATAATAAAAACAGGAATTGAAGCATGTTTAAATTTTAAAATTTGAGCGAGGTGCCAGCTCTTAAGAGAATTCTGATGAGCATTAGTCCCATGAGCATGTGTATATTTTTTTTTTAAATAAACAATAAGCTATATCGAGTTTTCTAAAAGCAAAGTTTTATCTCCAAAAGATCAATACTTTAGCTGATCTTAAAGAACACATCCAGTAAGCAGTGCTACGGATAGATTTGAAATTTTCAGGGATAGAAACGAAGCACGTGTCGAAAATCGTCAACAAATTTTTGACGTAAGATTTATAAATGTATATCTTTGGTATCAAATTGTCTCAATTTTGGCCGATTTCATCGAAGTAATTAGTCAATTCAGGAACACCTTTTATATATATATATATATATATATATATATATATATATATAATTTACTCGAAAATTATAACATAAATATGTTATAAAATCACTACAAAGTAACCATTTTGTTTCAACACTTCTGTTCTTTATTCAACACCATCACTTGATAAGACACCAGAAGTGATGAAACAAAATGGCTATTTTTGTAGTGATTTTATAACATATTTATGTTATAATTTTCGAATAAACACACTTTTAGAAATAGTATTTTTTTGGTTATTGGAATTTATTCGTACACACTAATCCTATATATATATATATATATATATATATATATATATATATATATATATATATATAATATATGAAATTGCGCTATATTTATGGGATAAAGTGCTCTATATCAAAGATAGAGCGTGTGGAAATATAAAAGTGAACAAAAAGTCAACACTTAGAGGCGACAGTCTGTTTCATTTTAATCGTCAGGCCACGAGTGCTGTTATTTTTCTCGGCTAGTTATATATACGGGTCAGTGAAGCATTGTGTGTAGTCTATTTTGGCGGTTATTTTACCGGAAATCGTTTATTTGTTTATTTATTTGGGTTAAATTATTTTGCTTGTTTTTATTTATATTTAAATTTTATTTTTTATCTTTTATTTTTTTTATTTTTATCGGTATCTTAATTAACGTAGTAAAAATTTATTTATATCGCTTATTTAATAGTTATGGTTTAGTTTGGGAAGATAATTAAATATATACATTCAATTTTGGGATTGATTGTTATTTATTCTAACTATTATTTTGGTGGGAGAAGTTTTTAATTGGTTTATTACTTCATGTATTTATTTGGATAGATTATCTTTATTTGGTTTTTCTAACGGTTAATTTATCGGGATCGGTTTGTTAGTTTATTTATTTATTTGGATGAATTTAGATTAATTTATTTTACTTGTTTTTATATTATTTATTTATTATACTGTATATTTTTATTTACTCTTTTCGGTTTTCGATTTTTAAGTAACGTATTTTTTTCTTTTATCGTTATATAACGGTTATAGCTATTTTTTCGTCGGATTTTTGGTTTGATTTTTATAGTCTAACTAATATTTTCTCATAGTGGCTTGTTAATTTGTTTATTATTTACTTTATATATTTGGGTCCATTGATTTTGTTTTTCATTTTTTATTTATTTATTCTTTTTCGCCTATTCTAACGGTTGTGTTTTGGTAATTTGTTGGGGTTCATTTATTTTGCTTATTTTATTTTCATTTTGTTTATTTGTTTATTTTTATTTTATATTATTTTTTTCAGTTTTCGATTTTTAAGTAACGTAGTAAAAATTTGTTTTCATGTCTGCTTTCTGAGATGAGCTCGGATCTTTTATTTAATAATTTATTTTCGCCTGGGAAGGTAATGATAGCTAATTTTCCTCCCAAAAAGTTTGTAAGTTTTTGATTGGTTATTAAAGGCTGATGGTCTTTTCCTTATTATGAAACAGACTGTCACCTCTAAGTGTTGAATTCTATGTTCACTTATATATATATATATATATATATATATATATATATATATATATATATATATATATTCTCCAGCAAGATATTCATTTCTGTAGTTTACTGCTACCAGCAAGCAGAAATATTTCTCCTCCAGATGATGGCTATTTTGGCCGAAACTAGTCGAGGAATCTAAATGAAATAATAATAAAAAAACGAAAGAATATTAATCTACAACCCAGTGATTTTAAGATTTTAATTTTATAATAATTTTTTTATTTTGAATATATATATATATATATATATATATATATATATATATATATATATATGCTCTGTTAAAATAAAAACATCGAGCTCTATGTGGATCAGTTTTAATAATGAATCCACCCGGATTATATACCAAAGGATCGATTACCTGTACTATATATATATATATATATATATATATATATATATATATATATATGTGTGTGGGGGTGCGCTCCCACGCGTGTGTCCGTGTGTGTTCTTACGAAGACGAAAATGTCTCCTAAGTACATTAATAGATAAATGCCAAACCTTCTACTACGTCCTGAATGTATTCAAATATCGCCCTTCTTTAAAGAAATGAACCACTTCTCAGGCCGCCATATTAACGGATGAGTTGAGATCAAATATGGATGGGAATATGACAGAATGAGAGCATACAGAAGAAAGCGGAAACGTTTATAAATATTTCGTTCTTATTAAATCTTCAGCAGGTATTTTCATTTTCTGTTTGATTTTCATTGGCTAAACAAACTTCGCGCGCATTTGACTTGCTGAGCATCGTTTTTGCGTATGCTTTATATGTGCATGTGTATCATAATTCTAGCTTGTGTATGCGTTATTCGGAATAGCAATGTCTGTGTACACTCGTGTGTGTATATGTGTGGATGTGTGTGTCTAGAAGGCATTATTTATGTTTGAAGTTTGTCAGTACGTAATGTGATATCCACTTAACCAATAAAAAAAAAATGGCATATTCTTCCCTAACTCATTCGCCGGCGAAGCTTTAATAAAACCGAAACGAGAATATAGTTCGTGCCACATAAACGGAAAATCTACCAGTAAAAAAGAATTTTTTTTTGTACAAAAACGTACAACCTTAAAATTTAAATTCGAACTCAGCGTTGCGTCCGCGCGTTACAAAACAATAACACATTTCTCATAGCATTTTTTCGGATTTCATCTCTATTTTCGTTGTCCTCTTATTACCGAGAAGTAAAAACGACAACAAAATCTATTTCCATACCTGAGGATGTCTGTAGGAAAGACGAAAGCTTGTAAAAATTAAAAGACCTTACGCAACTGGAATTAATGAACAGGGATCATACCATTCATATACAGGTTCGGGGTTGATGTATCTCATTTATATTGTTTGCGAGGATGTATTCTCGCCATTTAAATCATTAACCTCTATATTTGTTTTTTGTGTGAATGATTCATGAATTTATAAATTATAATTTGCACCTTTAATTGAAATGGCTAAATATACAGCCGAAAGCGCTCGGTTAAAAGAACAATCGGGCAGTTTTTATATAATTTATCATCTGAAAAGAAAAAAAAGAATTAAAACTTAAGAAATGTTATGAAAAAATAAATGAAAGCACCTTGTCTGCCATATTCAATGAATGTGCATATATATATCTATCTATATATATATATATATATATATATATATATATATATATATATATATATTTTAATTTTAAAGATACAAATTATTTAAATACATATTCGATTTTTCAAATGAACAAAATTAATTCTATTTAAAGGCCGGAATGTCAGAAAATTACGTAGAGATTATGAGTTCTCCAACAGGAATCGGACTCGTGTCCTATACGTTTCCATCGATTGATATTCGGTGCTATACCACTCAGCTATACTCAGCTATAGAGGAGCGTCTGGTTAAGAAATTACTGTTTTTTTTTTTAAATTATTTACAATATATATATATATATATATATATATATATATAGATAGATAGATAGATAGATAGATAGAAAAAGACAGACAAACAGATAGATAGACACACAACACACACACACACACACACATATGTATATATATATATATATATATATATGTATATATATATATATATATATATATATATATATATATATATATATAGACGGGAAGTGCCTATTACAATCAATATAAATTTAAAAAAGTAGTTTTAATATATATTGTTAATATTATATATATATATATATATATATATATATATATATATATATATATATTAGACGGGGAAGTGCATATTGCAATCAATATAAATTTAAAAAGTAATTTTAATATAAAATATTGTTAACAATTTAATTCTGGTTCATATTTTCCTTAATGTTGCCCCCTCTAAACTCTATGGCCAATGTTAATTTTTAAATGTATATGCTATAATTCATTTAAATTTTTAAACTTATATGCCTTTTATAATATTATGTTGTTCATATTATGCATTATTTATTTTTTATAGATGCCGGGATTTTCGAATAAAACACCTTTAGCCAGAAAGGAGATAATGGAAAGGTTATGATGATTAATGGAAAACTTCATCTCGCTGATTGAGCGATTTAAAATGAACGTGTCCATAGGCGAGTGTGGGGCAGCCTGACATTGAAATATCTGCTCCTGAGATTCTTCCTTTAATGAAGATGTGACACTTTCTTAGAGAAACTTTTAATCCAATACGCGGTTCTTGCATTGAGCCGAGTCGGTTACGTTTCTATGTTATCCTCCACAGCCGCTGTCGCACAGTCTCTTTTAAATAAAAATTTAATGAGTTTTCAATAGAAATGGGAAAAAAAGCATATGGTTTGTGTTGCCTACTTTTGTTGTCTCCAATAGGGAAATTTTGCCGATAACTTCTCTGTGACAGTGAGGGAGAAGTAAACAGAAAAAATCCTTAATCCAGGTTATTGCAGACCCACGTTTTCCCATCTCACTAAAACGTTTTTGAAATTAGAAACTTTTATTAGCTGTAATCTTCCCTTCTAGTTAATTAAGGATATCGTCAATTCCTTAACCGCAGTTTTTTCCTCTAACGTACACACATAACATGGAGATTTTCTATGTGCTGTTTATATGTGGCAAAAGACCGAATGTGTGTGGCACCCAGTGATGATCTAACTCACTAATCAGTTGTAATGGTTCTAACGAGACAAGGTAGCTGACCATTTTACCACGTAGACGCGTCCCCTTACTCAGATAATATGTTCGGTAAGGATATATACCATGCTGCGAAAAGTGGAAATGTTAGCGTATTGAAAACACAAATGTTAGGTAAATAAAACAGATTCTTAGAGAATACTAAACATAGAATCATCTTGGAATTTGAAATTATTTTAAAGAAGCATGCTGTTTTAGGTTTTCGATTCAGATAGAGAGTTCATGTGTAAGAGAGTTTAGTCAACTGCTAGAAATTAGTCAAGTGAATTCCACAATGAATCTCCAACAGTCTATCTACCAACGACCCCACGCGGTCAGATATGGCACAAGGCCGAAAATTGGTCTAAGCCCCACAGGCTCGGCAAAAATTCACAATATAAAATCGGTTAGCCAACAAGAGTCTGCCAAATACTGGAATCCTCTCTGCCTAGTTTGATCCAACAAAAAAACGAATCTCCAACCGCAGACCAACATACAGTATTTACTTTATTTTGCAATGGGGGACATACTCATTAACGTTAGATAAAAAGATGAACTTCAAACTTTTAACTGACTTAAAAAGGAAATAAAAGGTTAAGTTCACAACCATTATTTTTAGGTATCCAAATGACTTACTGAAAAGAGCTCTCGTTTATTGAAAAAACACTGCAGTGAAACCAAATTATTCAGTCTTTGTGAGAAAAAAAATAAGTAATAAATTTCTGAAAGAAAATTTATGTGAAATATAAATTAATGTATATCTCTATCTAGCCATACCAGTTCTTGAAACTGCCTCGTTTTCATGCAGCCATCGTAACAGAACTCAATCATAATAAAAAAAATGTCTTTTGTTGCACTATTTGAAAGGTTTTTTCCATAATTACAATCCATCTGTAGTAACCTCTTTTTATCTGGCTGTTAATATATATATATATATATATATATATATATATATATATATATATATATATATGCATGTTTCATTAAAAACGACAGACAAGGTACTACGGTTGAGCTTTTTATTTAATTTTCTTGTGTTCTGACAAGAGCTTTCTTTTTTCTGGACAAGAGCTTTCTTTTCTGGACTCATCTTGTTTGTAATTAATATGCATTTGGTTTTGTAATAAATGTGTATGTGATTTTTTACGTGTGTTCGCTATCGTTATTAACTTGCTTTGGGGAGGAATAGTTAACATTTGGTCTATAAGGTAGTTAGGAAACCGTTGTTATGTTTGTTTAACGTTGTTAAGTTCAGTAAAGAGGATGAGTTCTGGTGGGCTCTATTTGAAAGTTTTTTACTACGGTTGAACGTAGTGGGCATTCGCTTTTGAAATTAACCACACGAGTTTTTGCTGGTGGGTTTTTTGTATAATGATGTAATGAAAGTGTTATTGTTGTGTTCGACGAGGAATCTAAGAAATGGTAGTTTGTTTTTTTGATGAACTTCTGATGAATCTTCTGATGAACTTAAGACATAAAAAGAAATACTAAAATAATGGAAACTTATTATCTATTATAAAAAATTAAAAAAGAAAAAGCCAAACATTATCTAAGTTCAAATGCCCTTTAAGAACTGCGTTCCTCACCAAACCGGACTCATAAATAATTACATGCTACACAACCATGTTTAAGCATTACACCTATCTGATCACAGTTCCATCAGAACATTTTAAACACACTCAGATTTACCCGACACTATTAGGAACATACTAGTAGAAAACACAAATATATTAACTGCATCCACTTGCAAAAAAAAGACTAAAAATAATGGAAGCTCTAATAATAAAAAGAAAAAGCCAACTCTTAACAATATTAACTATGAACAAAGCCACAATGTGCTAACCGTATTCGGAAACTAAAAACATCACTACCACACACTGAACATACACAGAACTCACACACTCTACTAAGCTGATATTGAATCATCCTTGATAATGGCTAAAGATATAGCCGAAAGCGCTCGGAAATACAGAACATTCGGACAGTTCTTACACACTCTTTGTCCAGAAAAGAAAGCTCTTGTCAGAACACAAGAAAAATTAAATAAAAAGCTCAACCGTAGTACCTTGTCTGTCGTTTTTAATGAAACATGCATAAAGGAAGGATTGCTGCCTAAATATACAAATATATATATATATATATATATATATATATATATGGTTGTGTCGGAAACCTACCACCCCTCTTGAAGATGAACTTTTCTGCGAACAAAGACTTTAAATAGTGCCATGTCAAGAGACAGATAGACAGAGAAGTTCTTAGCTGAGCTAGTTATTGACTACTCAGGCGATTTCTGTACCTTTTACCAACCTATTAAAACCCTTTTATTGTTACGTGTTATTTGGCGTTTGTCTCTACTAACCCCAAATCAATATCATAATATATATATATATATATATATATATATATATATATATATATATATATATATATATATATTCGTTTCTACGTATCTATCGCTGTTTATTCATTCATGTTGTCATTTCTATTGATATATATCTATTAATCCTAGACAATGAATGCGTATCTATCGTAGTTTGTTCCTACGTACGTAGTTTTCTATTGCAGTATTTTCATATGTGTATATGTATAGCTCTGCCTTTCTTATTACTTTATCTGTCACAATCTCTGTCTATCTCTCGATATATTTATGTTAATAGTATATATATATATATATATATATATATATATATATGTGTGTGTGTGTGTGTTGTGTGTGTGTGTGCCTGTGTGTGTATCAAAGTATTTCATATTACGTTTCTATATATAATCCATTCATTTCTGTCGCCTTTTATTAATATCTATCTATATATATCTGTACTTATATCGGTCTCATTCTGTTCATATGTATCTATATATCAATTATATGCCTGTTCTATCTACATGTCTATATGTATATATATATATATATATATATATATATATATATATATATATATATATATATATATCCCAGTCTCCACTCAGAAATTAACATTATATTCATAACCATCTATATCTCTTCCTCTCTCTCTCTCTCCCTCCCTCTCTCTCTCTCTCTCTCTCTCTCTATATATATATATATATATATATATATATATATATATATCTCAAATTCTGTTTATACATAAATATATCTTACTCTGTTTATTTATATATATATTTATATTATATATATATATTTTATATTATATATATATATATATATATATATCACACTTCGTTTCTATCTATCTATCTCGCCGATGGTTTAGGGGTAGAATTTCCGACTGTTACCAAATCGGTCGTGTTTCGACCCTGGCTTGAAGCATTCGGTTGTCTATTTGCGCTGATACTTCCTGTATGCAAATGACATTATATATATTTAAGTACCGGTAGTACTTTTTGAGAGGTGTTTAGGTTAGAATACGTTTTATTTAACTACAATTTTAAAAGATGTTTAGGTTAGAATTCGTTTTGACTACAATTTTAAATACAACTTTAAAATATTTTCACTCTTATTTTAATATACTATTTTTTTCTTAAAGAAAAACCAAGTAAATGTAATAGAATTACTTACAGTATATAACATTATTTTTTTATGTTAAATATAAGTATGTATATTGGCTGGTCGCACTTTTTAAATTTATTTTTATTTTTAAATATGATTTAAGGAAAATTTTTGACAATGACAGCATAAAATAGCTATTTCATTTTCTTATTCAGTAAATTTTTATTTTTTATAAACTTAGTAATATATAGTTTCTCATGTATGCACAAAGGACATGGGTCATTTAATGGCCTACATATTTTTTCTTATTAACTTCTATTTTACTGTAGGTGTTTTATTTGATTCTTTTAGGTGCCAGAAGTATTTCGATAGAGATGTTTGATTTTTATATTTATTTATCCTAAACGAACTTTGCTGTTGGTTGAATCTTTTTTTAACTCATGGCTAGTGCAACCTATATATATTCTTATGTTTTCAGGAATTTCAATCGAAGAGATATTGCATTGGTATACTAATGATTCAGTGCGACATTTATTTTGTAGAGGGCAATTATGAGGGTTTCTGCAGTTACATATGTTTTGTTTATTTTCATCAGTTTTTATTTTTCCATTTTCTAAACTTTTTTGGTTTTGGTATAAGTGTTTATTTAAGATATTAGCATTATGTTTCTTAATAATTTTTTTCTAAGTTTTCCGTACAGCTGTAACTCAATTTTAGTGTGTTTTTATTGAAAATAGTACTTAATTTACTTTCACTAGGAAAATGCTTGACTATTAATGCGAGGAATGTTTGTCCTAATTTGTTCTTTACCATTTGGTTGTATGTGGGCGTATACCAAATTATTTTTCTACATCAATTTTTCTATGCTTTCCATTTTCATTTTTTATATAAGTTAGTTTTGGGATTTTGTAGCCACTCTCTTTTAGAGCCTTATTATAGGAATTGATATGCTCATCGAAAATCTTGTCATTTGCTGAATTTGTACTAATTCGTTTACTGATAGATAACGGTATATGTTTAATTATAGATGGGGGTGATTTGATTTAGGGTGTATATATAGGGGATTGGTGTTGGGTTTTTTATAAGGTGTGTATGTATTTTTATTTAGATCTAATGTTATATCTAGGAAGTTCACTTATTTAATTTAGTGCTAACCGTAATTTTTAAGCCCATGCTTTTAAATTCTTTATATAATACCTTTCTAATTTTATCTATTTTGAAGTTCGTTGAGTTCCTAATAACCATAAGGCCATAGTCTCTGTACAAACCAATGTCAGTTATATTAATATCACGGTGCGCTGTAAGGTTTTCTAATATAAAAAGACCAATGAGATCAGAAGACTCAGCTGAGTCTAGTGATCCCATTGTGATGTCAAAGTGGTCATAAGTATTCTTAGTCCATTGCTCACCTTTATGTATAAGTACATCACAGTGGGATGAAACTATATATTACCAAGTTTATAAAAAAGTTTACTAAATCAGAGGAATGAATTAGCTATTTTTGCTGTAAGTGCCATAAATTTTACTTAAATAATATTTCAATGTAAAATTTTAAAAATAGTAATATACATACTTATGCTTGATATGGAAAAATAATTTTACTTACTGTAATTAATTCTAATACATTTCATTCTTTTAAAAAGAAATATATTCTATTAAAACTAACAGTGAAAATATTTTAAAGTTGTATTTAAAATTGTAGTTAAATAAAACGAATTCTAACCTAAACAGCTCCCTCTTAGTACTACAAGCATATAAAGAAGAAAATAAAACACCTACAGTAATATGAAATTAATATGAAATGCTAGAAGCTGTAAGCTTTTGAATGACCCATGTCCTTTGTACTTACATGAGAAACAATATATTACTAGGTTTATATAAAAAATAAAAGTTTACTAAATCAGTGAATAAAATTAGCTATTTTTGCCATCATTGTCATAAATTTTACTTAAATAATATTAAAATATAATTAAAAATATTGTTACCTAATAATATACATACTTATACTTGATGTGAAAATAATTCTACATATTGTAAGGGATTCTAATACATTTAATTGTTCTTAAAAGAAATATAGTATATTAAAAATTAAAAATGAGAAGTGAAAATATTTTTCAAATCGTAGTTAAATAAAACATTTTCTAACCTAAACACCCCCCAAAAATCTTTAAATAAACAAATAGAAAAAAATGCCGTAAGAATTTTTGCCGTTAACAATAAAAAATTTTAAAAATCCAGACCACATGCATTTAACGGATGTCAGATTTCATTGAAAAATACAACCCTACCCCCTATTAAAACGTAACTAATAACTGATGCATCAAAATACAGACACAATGAACACGCAAACACCCCTTGTCTGGTTGAATTGGATTTATCTGTAACCTTGGAAACGTGAATTATGATTTTTGCTGTGTCTTTAAAACCCAGTAATTTTAAAAGTTACACCAAAATTCGCTTGAGGATGAAATGGAACTAATGTCTTTAATTTAATTACTAAATTAAATTCGGAGCTTTTAGCTTCCATTTTTGAAACATGGTTAGAACTGTATAGCGAAAAAAAACATATTTTAAATCAATTAATTTATAATATTAATGCTCTGTAAATTAACATTTAGCATTATTTCGTAAAAATAAAAATATCTATAAGAACACAGGATTATATATCTTATTGTTCTTTCTTTTATTTATATATATATATATATATATATATATATATATATATATATATATATATATATATATATATATATATATATATATATATATATATATATATATATATATATATATATATATATATATATATATATATATATAATTATTAAAAAAAATATAACATAAATATGTTATAAAATCACTACAGAAATAGCCATTTTGTTTCAACACCTCGGTGTCTTATCAAGTGATAATGTTGATTCAACATCATCCTTGATAAGACACCGAGGATGTTGAAACAAAATAATATTTTGTAGTGATTTTATAACATATTTATGTTATAATTTTTTTTTAAATAAATAATTATATCTGCTCTACTTTGTATTGAGCACTCTTTTAAGAATAGTATTTGTTAGTTATTGGAATTCATTCCATATATACCAATCATATACTTGTATATATATATATATATATATATATATATATAATTCTGTTAATATCTATCTGTGTACAGCCTTATTTTACATATAATATATGATGAAATATACCCCTTTTTTGTGCGTTCAATATAGATACATTAGGTTAGCAGAATCCCTTTTTTGCCCATGGTAGATTACTTTTACGATGATTAAGAGCCGAGATCTTTTCAACCCAATTCAGTTATCTTTTGGCAATTTGCAGCATGTTTTGTTTATTGATTTTTCACTTTTAATCTTTTGTCTTGTTTTACTTACCGCCGTATTATTTTTGGGCAATTATTCTTATTATTTTTTTTCATTTCATTATTACGTATGTATTACTCGCTCGCATTTTGTGAAGAACAATCTTTTTCTTTAACTAAAATTACGAAACAAAAGGCGAATTAAAAAAAAAGATTACAGCAATTCCCTTCTGCTCATGGAGAAAAGAAATAATTCTCATTTTATTACATTTCTATGTATTTCGGCTCTGATGCTGATTTAAGAAAATGGGCCACGGGGACTTCCAAGATAAAACTTGATCCTAGATGCACAAAGATTTCAGGCGCCAAACTTCCAATAATAATAATAATAATAATAATAATAATCTCTCTCTTTTTTACAAATGCTTTCATGGTAATTGCTCCGAGGAGCTGCATTCGCTGGTTCCCAGACTTCATGAATTCAAGCGCTCTACGAGGCTGGCATCCTTTCACTGTCGAAACTATTAAATGTAGCTGTCTCTTCTACTCCAATAGCTTCATATCTCGCACCTCTCGCCCGTGGAACTCCCGTCCCTATTCCAGTTTCCCTGAGAGCTATAATCTCCAACTATTCAAATGTAATGTCAATCAACATCTCCAGTTGCCTTGATCTATCCACTATCCTTCTCCTTGTCCTTTCCTCTATCACTCTTATCTGAACTTTCTCCAAATCTTCTGTAACCCCTTGCGTCCTAGTGGCTTCCCGCCTTGCTTAGGGTGAAACGCTTAAAAAAAATAAAATAAAAACAATAATATTTCTTATTGACATGGCAGTCCCTGCATTTATGAAGATTTCCAAGAAAACTATCGATTTAAGGACCTTGAAATCGAAATCTCAATAATGTGGCACTTGACGACAATAACAATTCCAGTTTTAGTTGGATACCTCGGTGTGATTGTAAAAGTTTCCTCTGTACTCATTGAAATGATCTCGGGTAGACCAAGCCATTAAAAAATACAAAAACTTGTACTCACAAGTACAGCCCACGGCTTACGAAAGGGCTTTATGTGTGTAAAATGAGGGGAAATAAGGGACGAAAAGCTATTTGAAGAACAGAAGCGGGTTATCAGAATGAAAGCAATCAAGACCAGGATTGACAAGAGAAAAAATAGACACAGGTTATGTGGACCGACAGATAAAACAGTTGTCCACATAGTAAGCGAATGACACAAAAAGGCGATAAGTGACGTGACTGGATTAACAAGAAACCACACTGGGGAACCATTGAGAGAAATGCCGTTGATGAGGCATTAATATTAAAGAAATTGTTTGAATATCAGCCTGGGAGTTAGAAAATAATAGTGACAAGATATGACATTTGACGGACCAGACAGAGCGTTGAAGCTAAAAGATCCGATGCTATTGATATGGAGAAGGAATGTAGCACGTGTAAAAGTATTGATTTTGATGTTTCATATGATACAAGAGTTGACTCCAAGAAACTGAAATCATTGAGAAATACAAGGAAGTAACGTGGCATTCAAAAAGATTATGAAACAAGGCTGCTTAAGTAAATTCTGTTGAAATGAGTGAACTTGGAATGCTACTTACAAAAACTCAAAGACTGCCAAGGCAAAATAATAATTGAAACAAATATTAAAAAAAATGTTCATTTACTCAGCGAGGATTCCCTCGAAAAGTTTTTTTGAAGACTCTTCCTGTAACTATGCTTCAAGAACAAAATGTCCAATGAAAAAAAAAAAGTTACAAAAACATCGTTTTTTTTTTTTTTATCAGCGTATTCCATGATGGATGATTGATTTGTTGATTTTTTACGGATTATCAACCTTTTGCTGTTAATATAAAGTCACAACATTTAGAGATTGAATTTTTGAAGATAATAATGATTTACTTATATAAGTCTTACTATTTAAAATATACGTGAAGAGGGCAGAGGTGAATTCATACCTTTTCCAAAAGTACTTGTACGTAAATAAATATAACGAACTCGGCTCTCTGATTTCCAAGTACACACACACGCACACACGCATATACATATATACATACATATACATATATATATATATATATATATATATATATATATATATATATATATATATATATACAAGTATAGGATTGGTGTTTACGGACTAAATTCCAATAACCATTAATTACTATTCTTTAAAAAGTACTCAATACAGAGTAGAGCGAATATAATTATTTATTTGAAAGTTATAACATAAATATGTTATAAAATCACTACAAAAATAGCCATTTTGTTTCAACACCTCTATGATGATGTTGACTGTAGAATAAAGGTTTTTTTTTTATTCTACATAAAGCGTCTTTATTCTACATTCAACATCATCACTTGATATGACACCAGAGGTGTTGACACAAAATGGCTATTTTTGTAGTGATTTTATAACATATTTATGTTATAATTTTCGAATAAATATATATATATATATATATATATATATATATATATATATATATACATACATATATATATATATATATATATATATATATATATATATATATATATATAAAATCTTATTAACATTTTCCTAATTCGGCAAATTTTTTTTTTGGGGGTATAAATAATGTATACTCTTATGAATATACTCCTATAAGTTAAATTTACATAATAATGATAATCACCTGGTATTCCAAAGTTGTGAACCATTTATATACTGACCAATTTCGATATTGTTTAGCGTATTCTTTAACTATTAAACATTCTTTCAGAAGTATATAATATTTATATATTTTTATTTATTTATTCAATGTCTTACTTACACACAGATCTCTACTTACATGGTAATACATTTGACCTGGATTAGTGGTAATACATTTGACCTGGATTAGTGGTAATACATTTGACCTGGATTAGTGGATGTTATTAGAAAATGACAATTATTCTTTAAGTTTATGCCATTTTACAAGATTTTTATTCTGAAAAAATAAAATATTTGTTCCACCCAATTTTAACGAGTATAATCCGGTTTTTCTTTCGGTAGCCAAATTAAAATGTAATTGTTTCGATATTATTTGATAAAGTATTTAGCTGGAAATGATGTTTGGTGACCACTTTATGTGTTTCGTATTGATCCGAGGCGGTTATGTTATTGTGTTCGGCTCCATATATCTCTTCAAGTCAATAAACCCGTGTCGCACAGTCACTGTCATTGACTGAATAATTTAATGAGCCCAGGTATTTTTTTTTTCGCAGTGTTAAAGAGAAAAACCTATATGATTTGTAATGTACATGTTTGCCGTCTCCAGTTGAGATGTTTGACCGACAACTTCTCTGTGACGGACAGGGTAAATGCGTAGAAAGAAATCAAGATCATAAGCTTTGCAGACCCATGTTTTATTGTCGGGATCAAAACTCTCGCTGAAACGTCTTGGAGGAAGGAACATCTTAGTACATCTTATTTGTTACCTGTTTGCTATTCGTCAATTCAGGAAATAATACTATTTATTCTTCCGTTTTTGCAGTACTGATGGCTATTATCTTCTCCTATCATATATAATCCTATATCGTATTTCAGGAAGAGGATATATTTCTAATAAACTGTGGGTCTGTTGTTGGGATATTCACTGTAGGTGTGGGAAAAGCAATTCATCTCACTATTTGAGAACTCTTTTAATTATCTCATACTTTTTATAACAAAATATCAAATTTGGATCTTATGTGACTGTATTTGACACAACAAAAATATGTAAAAATTCCAGAATATTATCTCCCTTTTGACAAGAAAAATCTGATATCTTCAGAGAGTTTTTAGAAAAACATCTTGTTGCTAGAATCTTTCTTTTCTTTTTATGTGCCATGTTCCTTCAGGACGTAGGCGATCATGGCTCTCCACACCCTATCCCTTTGCAGCTCTCAACAAGTTCCTACCTTCTGCTTCCTCACACAAACCACATTCTGTCAACGACTTGTTTAATCCCGCCAGGTATGCCATACGTTGCTTTCTCTTGTCTCTGTTTCCCTCTATTCGACCCGTGAGTATCAAATTCTCCAGACTCTCCTTTCAAATTATATGCCCCAGAAACTTCAGCTGTCTCTTCTTGTTATAGTGTTGAAATGTTTGTTGTAACCAAAAATACGGAACATTACAAGAATAATGGCCAATTCCACTGTTATCAATAATTCTCTATCCTGCGAAAGATATTTGCTGAATTTTAACTTGAAATATCTATTCTGGAAAGTTCAAATTACTTGATCGAAGGGAAGGATTTCGGTTAAGTACGTTTAGAAGAATGGTTTCCTCATAAAAAAATTAATACCGGCTGTGCAAAATATACATGATTCATTACCATCAGTTTACAAACATACTGACGTACATGAACGCACTCACACAAAGGCACACAAATATTTTCATACATGTGGGTGTGTCTTTGTGTGTGTGCGTATGCGTGTGTGTATGTGAAGCGTTGACAGCAAAAACGAAATATATGTATGATGCTTGAAGACGTCCACATTTTGCTTCTCCATTATCACCATTATGTTTGCTCGCCAGTAGCTCTTTAATTGGAGGAAAGTGATAAAAGCCTGAACGGTGCAAAATCAGGAGATGATGAATAAGTGAAAACTGCTGCAATGAATTAGTTAAATGAGCAGCAGAATGAGTTTTACGAAACTGGGATAGATGCCCTTATTCGCAGTTGTAACCCTGCCACTGAAAAAGGGAGTGACTACGTTGAGAATTAGGAATGTGAACATATGATGCACATCTATATGTTGATGTACGGCATGTTTGATTGTGTTCTTTATTTCTTCTATAATAATAGAAATTGAATTAACCCTTCATTCACTAGCATATAAAAAAGCAGTAAAGGATTTTAATGACAACTTTGAAAACCGTTTACGTCATAATATAATTCCATTTAGGAGAATATGGTTTCTGAAAATTAATCCGCTAAAATGGAAGGGATTACATAAACACAAAATAAAGACATTCAAAAGCTAAGTGATCAAGATTATTATTATTATTATTATTATTATTATTATTATTATTGTTGTTGTTATTGTTGTTGTTATATACCTTATCTAGGAACACTAACAGGTATGTCCCAATCCTCATGAATATGTTGGACACTATTTTAAGTGGGAGTAATCTGTTGTCTAAGTAGTCCACCGCTAGAAGTGGTTTACCTACTTCACGCCGCTGGCGAGTATTGTATTTTGTTGATGTTATAAAGATTACCATTTCATTTCCAACCTCCGTTTTGGTTATTCCTCATTCAGTAAACCTTTCTACGTTACAAAACAAAGTAATAGGTAAAAGGCACAGTTTATAGGGATAGGTAGGGAAGATCATTGTTAACCCTAGACCTGAAAAGGTTGAGATTGAATAGACCGAGGAAGCATCTTTTGAGAATAGGTTTCTTTCTTTCTTTCTTTCTTTCTTTCTTTCTGTCATATACAAAACCTATGATCGCTAATAGGTATAACCATTCCTCATAAATACGTTGCACACTATTACAAGTGGGGGTAATATCCTGTCTAATTAATCCACCACTAGCAGTGGTTTACCTACTTCACGCCGCTAGCGAGTATTGTATTTTGTTGATGTTATAAAGATTACCATTTCATTTACAACCTCCGTTTTGGTTATTCCTCATTCAGTAACCCTTTCTAAGTTACAACAATTATTATTATTAGAAAGACCCATGGAAATTTCACAGTTTCCTATTTAGATTTTCTGGGTAATCTTTATTCTAAGGTTAATGAATGAATAAGCTAGACAATCTCTCTAGCCAGAATATATTTTACATATTTATATATCTACCATTTGCCCTTGCTTTGAATATTGCTGCCACATCTGGTCTGGTGCTCCAGTGATATATTTAAAGATTCTTGATAAAATCCAAAGAAGAATCTGAAATATTACTGGTCCAGATGTGTCATCTCGACATCAATCATTTTGCCACCAACATAACGCAGCTTCCCTGTGGCGTTTCTATAAATATTTTCATGTAATTATTCTGATGAACTTTCCGCTAAAGTTTAGGGATTTAAGCGCAGTACTGGATTGGCGGCGAGGTCTCATCATCTTACAGTTGAAATGGCTAGATGTAACCGTAAGTTTTATGCTAACAGGTTTTCTGTCGCTCTACTCGATAGTGGAACTCTCTACTGGCCTCCTGCTTCCCGGTCAGCTTTGATCTCCAAAACATTAAAGGCGATATCAATCGTTATTTTTCTGTCTTTTTAATTGTTGTTCTTTTATTGTTTCGACTCCTCGGAATAAACACTACCACCATAATATATGAATCATAAAATTAAATCTTAAAAGACAACTGTTGATAAAATTGAATAACATTTAACAACAAAACACCTGAAAATGGCTACAGAATTGGTCGAAATCGGTTGAGACAATAGAGGCTACGGAATATTTTACTCTCCTTAAACGGAAAGATTTAAGAATACTGTTGTGGTAGGATCCACCTAATTTGCATAGTGGAGTACCGACCATATAAATATGGTTGGTACCGGGAAGAGAGGAAGGAATCAAGAGATTCAACCAGAGTCTCTGTCCGACTGCGACTCAGTCAACACATTCTCCAGGAACGGTCTTCCCAGGAATATACAAAAGACTATATGTAAATATTGTGTACACTTTCTTGTTTCAATACATTTTGTTCTAAGTACATTTTGTGTTGCATTATTATTAAATGCATTAGTCAAGTTTCAACAAATACTAAGAAGATTCAAAAAAAATTTAAATTAAATGTTATTTGTTGTATTCAATTAAACATGTTTGAAAGAAGGTTAACTGCCCAAATATATATATTATTTAAATATACTGGGAAGGTGCGGGAAAACGTCACGGTTTTTCTATTATCGTTTTTTGATGAGTCTTAATCCCAGTTAATGACTGAAGAAGCTCAAGGCGAGTTTTACGAAAATAACGTATCCGTAGAAATTCTCGCGTGGTTAAATATTATAACTTAACAACTTTAATAAAATAGTCTAATAACGATCATAAATATGAATACTGGCTGTTATTTGAAGAAGTAATCGATAGAAATGAAATGATTTTTAAATGACAACCTTTTCATTTACGTTGAGAAAGATTTTGAATAATAATATCTCCGCTTCTTTCTTTATGTTTTCTTTAATTTTCACACTGAAACCAAGTAGCTTCTTTGAAATGCTTTTTTCTTCTCAGGCGATCTAATTGGATTAGCCGATTATTTATGAGGTATTAGCGGGAGACATAAAACACTTTTATCTATCTATCTACCTATCTTTTTGCTAAAACCAAGTAGCGTCTCTGATATGTATTTTGTCTTTCACGCGATCAAAATGGATTAACACATTATTTATGAGGTATTAGAAGGAGATGTTAAACACTTTTATCTATCTATCTATCTATCTATCTATCATTCTTTCATTTCGCTGAAACCAAGTAGCGTCTCTGATGTTTTTGTTTGTCTTTTGTCTTTCCACGCGATTAAAATGGTTTAGCCCATTATTTTCTGCTGAGTCTTATTTCTTAAGTTAATGATTCAATAAACTCATAGCGAGTTCATACTTGAATTTTCGGATGAGTCTTAATTCTTAAGTTAAGGATTGAATAAGCTCATAGCGAGTTCCACGACAATAACATATCCGTACAAATTCCCCTATCACATCGTTAAATATTTGAGCTTAACAACTTTAACAAAATATTGCAATAACAATCATAAAGAGGAATGTTGGACATTATTTTAAGAAGTGGGTACAAATGAAAAGATTTGAAATTGGCAACTTTCTCCATTTTACTGAAACAAATAGAAGAGAGCCCAAATAAAGGCCAGAGATCTCTATGCTCTCAACCCTCCTGCCTTACAATGCAGGGGTTACGCAATATGCAGCCGATAAAATTAAAAACAAACAACGCGCATACGTGAAATTAAATATGAAATAGTGACATTTACCGATCGCACCCTGTATATTAAAAGTAAAATGTTCGATTTTAATGTCATTAATATATAATTTCACCGCCATAAAACGTATTTTTGTAATAAAAATCTCAGAAAATAAAATTCACTCAGGAAACCACAGCTATTGTCATGCATTTCTTCATTTGCGATCAACATTACTTTGTTATGTTATGAACACATCATACTTATTATAAAACCCAGGTTGTATGTGTGTGTGTGGGGGGTGTCTGTACGTTTATATATTGGATCGGATTTCCTACATTTTTCAACCGATTTCAATAAAACTTCACAGAACTACGTAAAATTACCTTGCGGTGGTTCTGACAGCACCAAAAATTGGAAAAACACAATTGTTTTAGCACGAAATCAATTTGGAAACACGATTAAGAGGCATCGCCAGGAAGAAAGGGGGAAAACTCATATCGAGTTATACTTATTATAACACCCAGGTTGTTTGTGTGTGTGTGTTCGTTTATATATTGGATCGGATTTCCTAGATTTTTCAACCGATTTCACTTTTTTTTGGCAGGTAGTGTTTCTTATTGTCTTGCACACTTTTTTCTTTATTTTTACATTCAGAATGCTTTAAAAATTCCATTTACAAGACAATTGTTTATAATAAAATTCTATTCAATCGGTAGACTCATAACGATTGAAAACAATGTTTTTGTTTGAGTTTGGGTTTGACCAATTCGTAAAAAACAAAAAAAAACAAAAAAAAAAACAAACTAATTAAGACATGTGTGTCCGTCAACCTTAAACAATAATCTTTGTCAATTTTATTTTTCAGTCTTTATGATGGTGGATACTTGATCTATCTCTTACTGTTACATCCCCGAGCAATGCCGGGCTCTACTGCTAGTCAATAATAATCGATTTTTATGCAATTTGCATACAAGTTGTTTCACAATTTTGGGGCTAAATTCAAGGACCGTAAATGATAGATTAATGTAAATTACATTTATTGAAAGGTAACAAAATAAAAGTTTAGGATCTGCAACAATTTAGTCTCAAACATTAACCAAAAATGTCAAGAGAAGCCCTAGGGTACATGATACAGATGTCCGCCGTTCAGTTGAAGGCAATGTTGAGTGCAAAGTTGGGTGATCGCTAGAATCTTCTTAGTAATGACAGTCTTCAATGTAGCAATGGTTGCCCTGGTACTTTTTTTTCCTTGAGAAAACCCCAGCAGAAAGAAATCTGGTTGGTTCAGGTCAGACGAGTGAGGTACTCGCTCCACTTTGATGATTTGCTCCCCAAACCTTTCACGGAGCCATCCCGGTTTTAGGAGGGGCACCATTCTGCTGGAACCAAGGTTCCTCCTCATCAATATCCTTTCACTATCGAGCTCTCCCGATCTGAGAGGCCTCTGCTTTTTTCCAACAATTGTGATACATGCTGTACGTCAAGAACAGCTCCGAACTAGTTTAACTGACTTTTACCATGATCTTCTAGTTTAGACACCCTGAGCTGAATAAACAAAATTTGGTGTAGAAATAAAAACAACGTGATTAATTTATTACAATGATTTTCACAAGGCCTACTAGAGTTAGAGTGTTACAGATTAAGGGCCACATCATATAGAAACACTTGTCCCCATACAATAACCTAAGTTAAGCCACCTTGAACCTCGTCGGTACCTAGATGGGTGACCGCTTGCGAATAGCAGGTGCTTAATGCTTCGATGTGCGAATGGTGTAAGAGATGGTAGGCCCAAATTCCAGTTGGGTTCGTTATATTCACTTACGCACAAATAACCTTGAGAAATGTATGAATCCACCTCTTTTTCCCCAAGCGATGGATTAATTAGTAAAACTGTATCACCCCAAAAAATAAAAATTATGATCTCAAAAAAATAGTCAGAAGCAGAGTTTATGGGGAGATGTAGGGAAGATAACGGTTGACTCTAGACATGACCAGAGTAAGATTGTAGTGGCTGGAAAAGCCTTCTCCTGGGAGTCGGTTACACAAAGCAGCGTGAGAAAAAGCTGTTGGAGTGGTACTTATATAACGTCAATGTCATATGAATTGAATGAAGGTGGTTCTCTACAATTTACCTGACCTGGCGGGTTTTAGAAGTAAAAGTTCTGGTGAACCTGAGGAACGTAGTTCTTCTGAAAACCCTCCATCGAAAAACTGTGATATTGGGTACTTTAGCCAATAAATATAGCATCACTTAAAACTATATTTTATCATATATCTATCTATCTATCTATTTATATATATATATATATATATTGGCAACTTTCCCTGACGATCCGTTTAGGTGAAACCTAGGTAGGTTTGTCTGGCTCACTAGGTTTATCTAGGTCTGCTCTACGGTTGTATTGAGCTCTTTTGTTAGTTAGTTGTTTACTCGTATCGGGGTTTTTTCTTTGGGCTTCAAACCTCTATCTGTGCGATTTTTTTCAACAGACTTTCATGTTTATAGCTCTTTCTTTTTTTAAAACCTTTTTTTCCCTCGAGATTGATTTGCCAATAATCAAATCAAAAATTCGAGGGTTTTCCGAAACGAGTATAGTTATCTATATTTGTATTTATATATATATATATATATATATATAGAGAGAGAGAGAGAGAGATAGATAGATAGATAGATAGATAGATAGATAGATATACCAGGAGAAACAGCAAAATGTTCCAAATTGTGTAACAGCTTAATTATCAATCCTACAAAATATTTAATTTCTAAAAAGGCACTGAACAAATTGAATGTTTTTCCAGGTTTTCAAATAAGAGGTTTAGCCATCTTGACAACTTTTGTCATAAGAATAAATGAAAAACCCTTTAAGTTATTGTTGTGGATTCCGAGATGAAATTCGGTCTCCAATGAGTGACAAACGCAAGAATTAAATATAAGAAATAAAATGTATTTACACAATAATACAAAGGGTAATATTGTTAGTAAATCCAGGAACGCGGTTAGTAACAATAACATATATATATATATATACAGTCTCGAAGTAGGACTTCCTTAGAGTCTACGTGCTTGTAACTGTGACTTCTACAAGCGGTTACCTCACACTATTACTCTATCTCCAACTCAATCCCAATCTCTGCTCACTCTCTCTATATTCTGACTGACTCTGGTTATTTAACGGCAGCAGTCCAAGTGACACTCTGGTTGAGTCCACTTATATGAAAAGTGGGAGGACCCCATAACACATATTTAGCTAAAAAAAAAGAGAACAGGTTAAAATTGTTTTGTGTCAGCCACACTGTCTTCACAAATAAGCAATGGTTTGATCATTCAGGCCTCCATCAATTTGTACTAACATTCATACTCTGGCTTCCATCTTGAAAGTCCATTCAAAAACCATCAAGAGAACGGTGAATAAGTTTAAAAAAAAGGAACACCAGAGATGAAAACTGGATCAGGAGGTCACAACAAGAAGGGGACCATCATTTCAAGTTAGATCGAAAGAGATCCAATAGAAACGATCCAAGTAAATTCAGACAACGTTTGGCACTAGAGAGTGGACTTTAAGCTATTACGGTCCAAAGAGCAGTGAAAAACACTTGAAGATGAAATCGTAAGTAAAAGATGTAAGGCATCCTGTTACTCCAGGACAGAAAGTTAGAAGGTTAGAGAGGGCTGGATGAATTTGAATAAGAAGGAAGATGACCCTGGAATAACACACACACACACACACACACACACACACACACACACACATATATATATATATATATATATATATATGTATATATATATATATATATATGGACTTTATTTCAAATCTTCCCGAGCTTCCGATACTTAGTTATGATTAATTAATGATGAACATGCCATTTTATTTATAATTCATTTCATCACAATTCATCTGTTAAGCTTGGAGAGTAATTATGTAGTGGATTCCGAGATGAATTCGGTCTCCAAGGAATGACAAAGAGTACAATCATACAAAGAGTAATACTGTTAGTAAGTCCAGGAATGCGGTGAGTAGCAAATACAGATAGATATATACAGTCTCGAAGTAGAAATTCCTTAGAGTCTACGTGCTTGTAACAGACTTCTACAAAAGGTTACCTCACACTATCTCCATTCGTATATTCTCTCTCTCTCTCTCTCCGTATATCCTCTCTCACTGACTGTCTCACTCTGGGTATTTAACGGCAGCAGTCTGAGTAACACTCTGGTCGAGTCCATTTATATGAAAAGGGGAGGACCCCATAACAAATTATACATTCTTATTGCTTCAAGTAGAGTTCAATAATGTTACAAAAACCTCAGTAAGATATCTTTAATTGTCACTATTTAAATATAATAATCAATCACAATATTATAAGCTCAAGCATTTCGAGCAATTTTTCGGGATTGTAGCTGTTTGAGAAGACATTTCTTTTTTGTTAGCTAGAACACCATTTCAGCGTCTTTTCAGCTAAGAAAAAATTGATAATTGCCGCCGGATGCAAATCAATTTTCATCGTTTACTTACTCGAGTCTAAACGACATTCGATGAGGCCGAAAAGTCAATGTTTTCGTCTGTCATCGATTTCTGATAGATTTTTTAACGAAAAACAATTCGGTGGACGCTTACCAAGAATGATTCTTTATTCATCATGATCGTCATCTACAAACACACTCATACCATAGGGCGATATATATATATATATATATATATATATATATATATATATATATATATATATATATTAGTGGAAAATATACATACGTATGCAAAATATATAAATACCCATACATGTATATTTTTAGAAAAAAAAAATTCAAGAGGAAGAATCCAGGTAGAACTCAATGTCTAGGACAGAGTAAGGATATAATAAAAAGGCTTAAACACTAATTTTCCATGGTCATAATTTATTACATTGGAATCGTAAATACGATCCAATTCATCAGACCTACGAATTCAAAATGAAAACAGAAAAAACCACTCCAGAAGTGAAAACAGAATTTAGAGAAAGTGTAAATATGAGGAGGAGGGAGATTGAACCTTAACAGAGAGAATTTTAAGAGATGTAGGGGGAAGGGTTTTAGATAAGGGAAGAGAATGAATGTCGACGGATGTCTAATGCATAAAGATACATTTCGTGATGACATACACACACCATCGACAATTTGATGCTAGAATAATAGGGAGGGGAAGGGAAAGAGGAGATGGGGATACATATATATATATATATATATATATATATATATATATATATATATATGTGTGTGTGTGTGTGTGTGTGTGTGTGTGTGTGTGTGTGTGTGTCTGTGTGTGTGTGTTTGTGTGCGTTACGTCAAAGGTTATTATAATGGATACTTCGTATTTGAAATAGATGCTCCATAATGATTTGTTTAGGTCGCTTATTAAATAAGCGTCCTAAACAAATACCCACACCAATTTTTTTACTACGTTAATAAAACATCAAAAACCGAAAAGAATAAATAAATATATAAAATAATAATAAAATAAAAACAAGTAAAATAAATTAACCCAAATAAATAAGCCACTTCCGCCAAAATAACCGACAGTGTGGATTACCCACAATGCACCAGTAACCTATATATATATATAAATAGTCGAGAAAAATCCAACATTCGCGGCCTGACGATTGCGTCTAGTTGCTGTTGCTTCTGAATGTTGACTTTCTTTCTCACTTTTATATTTATGTTTACATACGCTCTATCTCTGATATTGAGCACTTGATCAAATAAATATAACACACCTTAAAACTATATATATATATATATATATATATATATATATATATATATATATTGAGAATGCAATTGTTCATCATGACTTTTTATGGGGCAACTGAAAGCCAGTTATCCACCGACTGCGATGTTTAAGTTACAGATGCAAAATCTGAATGTACCTTGAAACTAACAGTAACTGCTATGAAGAGCATGAAGAGAAATCTTTAGGAACGCGCAAATGTTTATTTCAAGTCGGGAGAGGCCGCTGAATATTGAAATAAGGACTGAAGCATTGAACACTCACACTGAAGGCAAGAGAAACAGGATTCAACTAAGAGTAAACTACTTAATATATATGAACGGATAGAAAATGAAGAGTAACGATTGGTGTTAAAAAGTTTTTATAGCAGCAACAGAAAGAATTTTTTGAAGAGCGCTAATTATCCATGTCCTGAACGTGTTGGCGGACAAAAGAAGACAAAGTCCAGCAGACGAATCGAAGTTATTCCAGAGGAATTTGAAACATTGTTTCCAATATCCTTGTTTTTAGGAAGAAATTCCGCACATTTATTTCGCTGTATTTTTGTCTTGCATCTCGTAAGCATACGTAAGTTTGAGGGAAAATTATCTTATATATATATATATGTGTGTGTGTCTGTGTGTGTGAATGTGTGTAATGCTGCACAAAATTGCATGAACCCCTCAATTAATATTTAAAAGAATTCTCTTTTTTCAGATAATCAACAAATCTTAATTATAATATATATTCATTAAGAAAAATCATTATCAAATGAATTACAAGCACTTTCAAAATTTTTGATCAAGCTGGAATAATAATATTAATTAAAAATTAAAATGTGCAATTTTTACATATTAGAAGATTGCTTACTTTTTCGCAGCTCTGTCTATCTGTATGATAATAATAATAATAATAATAATAATAATAATAATATTAATAATAATAATAATAATAATAATAATAATCATAGCTGGCCACACGTATTCGTGGATACCCGTCTACTAGTGCGGTTAGCCAATCCCTATTGCAAACTCTCGCTTAGGCATATTTGTGTTTGTTCAACATGCACAGAGCCAACCTTAGTTACCCATTCTGGGTAAGAGCGTGTAATCGAGAATGATAACCAATCTAAACAGCACCAGCACACTCTAACCATCGGTCACGATGAGTTGTGACTTCGTGCTAGCACTGCTATCGGTGGTATGGCTTTCCCCGCATCAGGAAGTCTCCTTCCTGACAAATCGACCATGGTGAGATTCGGACCCGTGTCTCATTCTCAGGAAGCGAACGTTCTAACCACATGGCTACGCGCCCTTGCCCTTGCCCACACACACACACACACACACACACACACACACACACATATATATATATATATATATATATATATATATATATATATATATATATATATGAGTTGTGTGTTTGTGTGTCTGTGTGATCCTTAAATTGACGCAATTTTTTATTTTTCTTATTTCACGCATGCGCATTGTTTGTTGTTGATTTTGTCGACTGCACAGTCTGAGGGGAAAAGGACACCATGATCTACTTCACTCCCCACAAAATTTGGAATCGGCATGCTGTTCTGCTGTCATTCGGACTGGAAGCTCCAGTACGAATATTTCAGAGTGTTTGGGCGCTGGGGATCCGGAAGATGTTGGATGAGTCTGCTGGTGATTACGAATGTACGGGAACTCAGAAAACTTTCATAGATCTGATGACAAAAGAATTTGTTGGTGAGGCTCTCAGACTCAGCACCCAGGCCTACATCAAGTGCCTGTAGGAGGTAGTACTGGTCTCCAAAATGGTGGCTGCTGGAAGACACTATCTGGCAACAGGATTCTGCACCATACCACACAAGCAGGAGAATCCAGTTATGTCTGTCAGATAATTTCTGCGACCACATCACCCCTTACACCTGGTTACCTAACTCTCTAGACTACAACCCTCTTGATTATTATGTGGGGGCGCAGTTAAGCGAGAGACCAACAAAACTCTTTTTAACACCAAAGATGACCTGAATGCAAGGATTATGACTGCATTCACCAACTTAAAGAAGAAGGCTGTCCAGAAGAGATGGAGGAGATTCCGTAGTCTTATGGTTGAAGCTAATGGCGATTATATTGTATAAATTTACTCTTTAGTATGAAAAGATTTTTTTTTTTTAATTTTAGTAAATACATCTCTTAAAATGAGATGTAAGTGTTATTTTCATTTCTAACCAATATAGATGACAATTTATCCATCGCACCCTGCATATATACAAAGAAATATAATAATGGTGATTCCAGATTTCAGAAATTCAATCCAAAATGGGTTTCCTTGCGTCTTTGTAGTGTTTGAAAATTAGGCTGCGCAATTTTTTACCAAGAATTTACGTACCTATACCAATAAGTATGCTAAGAAAATTACTTCAAGCAAAAACACAATTTGCAATAAATTATCATCCCGTGCCACTATTACTTTCCATTGTGTAAATTGATCGAAAAATATACAAGGGAAATAAATTCCAACTACATCTGAACAATTATTGATCCGTCCTAATATACATATACATATACATATACATCACCGAGGCCCGTTGGTACAGTTGGTATGTGGTTTGCCTCATATCGTAACCGGGTTTCAATTCTCGGTACTGGATACGCACTGTTCATGAGTCACAAAAATAGGAAGAAACGGCCGTCCAGTGTTTTCTTCATTCTGTTGAGGTTTCCTACTCGTTGAATTACTTAATTGTGATTCTCTCAAATACACGTAATAATTTCTATCACACACACACAGACACACACATGTATATATATATATATATATACTATGAAATGGACAAAGTCCAACAATTACTTTAAGACATTTTTTTGTTTATATATTCTTTTTATTGATAAAATATTTAAGTAAATGCTCTGTTTTATAATAAACTGTATTAAACAACATTTACCGGCTTGAATATTTTCTGTGAAAATTATTCGGATATTCAGGCCGATAAATGTTGTTTAATACTGTATATTATAAAACAGTACATTTACTTAAATATTTGTATCTATAATAGCATCAGCAGCACCAGCAGCAGCAACACCAACACATACACACACACACATATGTGGTGGGGTATCGAAAATTGCCACTGTTTATGTTTTTTAAACATATAAATGTGTGTATACGTGGTGGGGGATCAACAACTGCTAAAGACAAGGACGAATGTATAATTCCTTAAACGTGTATACATATTTTATCATATATATATATATATATATATATATATATATATATGGTAAATTATAGTTTTTAAGCTATACCATATTTATGGGTTAAATTGCTCAGTATTAGTTATAGCGCGTATATGAATATAAGTGGACAATGATGTCAATATCCATGGCGACATTGTTTTATAACTTATACGCAATTGTCAGGCTTGCTGATACGTATAAGCATGAAACAGACTGTCACCGACAGTTCTTGACTTCAATGTCCACCCTATATATATATATATATATATATATATATATATATATATATATATATATATATATGAAAAAAGACAAAACGAACCACTACATATATGCCACACATAACTCATACTTTCATATTTGTGGAAGATTGAATGCCAAACAAAATGCACAACACCGCCAAGCTGCACTCACGGTGAAATACATTTTAATAGAATGTACTCACTTATTCCCAATAATACATAAAACAACTTGAAGAAACTATTTGAAAATATCTAGCCTGACAACATGAAGTCCTACTTTAAAGAAATCGTTTTATACCAAAATATATTATACGTACAATAGACCATCTACAAACGATAAACCTATAAAATATACGCTTAATCTGGAAATTTAAAATTTTGTACAAAATAACCACTCCTGAAGTCATAATATTTTGAATAAGCTATTTAGACATCAGCATTAAAAACACATAGATATTGATATACCGCGTATCAAAATAGTCCTGCAACTTTTAGTGGAACTGTTATAAGCACCTTCCAAACCTGGTCAGTAATAGAACCTGTAACAATAATATGGAAATTAAGATACACACGGATAGAACAATGAATACTAATCGCCAGGACGTTGTGATCAAAGACGACAATAGCAGAATGTCATTTCTTATAGACATGCAAAACGTAAAGTATCTTTGAAGATCTTCAAAAAATAATAATTTCAGTTGAAGTTGGAGCCGTCGAATTGATTGGAAAGATTCCAATAGACTCATTGAAAACATTCCTGGTAGTCCATGCCCTTAAGAAATACTAAAATGTGTACTCACAAGTACAGCTTACACATTACGAAGAGCTATATCTATGTAAAATATATGTCATCTTTTTTTATTTGTTTTTATTGCTTTACAAAAATGTTCAATGGAAAATGTCATGAAGCCATTTCTGATCTTTAGGTCTCTCATGGGAGCCGTATGGAAATGTTAATACGAAATAAATCAATGCAAATAATAATTATGATAATAATAATAAAACACGGGCAGAACAATTACTATAATCGTCCAGTCATCGTGATTAGAAAACCCCAAAAAGTGTCCTCTTAGGGCAGTCCCTTCAATCTGCATTTTATCTTTGGAGATCTTCAAAATCTAGCAATGTACAAGGAGCTTGAAATAGAAATCTCGATAACGTGACACATGTGGAGATCAAACATTTTAGTTGTAGTTGGAGCCCTCGGAAAACATTCCAATAGACTCATTGAAGGAATCCCTGGTAGCACATGCCTTAAATAAAATACAAAAGATTGTTCGCACTAGTACAGCTCACATCTTACGAAAGGCTTTATCTATGTAAAATGTGTGTGATTTTTTTTAAACTACTCAGTGGAAAATGTCACGTCATTTCTGACCTTAGGAAAGAATTGAATATAGAGCAAAAAACAAAAGTAATAAAATAAGAAGAAGAAGAAGAAGAAGAAGAAGAAGAAGAAGAAGAAGAAGAAGAAGAAGAAGAAGAAAAGTACATAACCTTGCAGGTGGGTCAAAACAGATACATGCCATTTCAAGAAAAACAACGTAAAAATCTCATTTGTCATCCATCGCTGGAGATGGTATCTTAAAGTGTCTATAAAATATTTAATATGCGTACAAAATAATTTTTAAAATATGAATATATATCTGATAAATGCTTTAGTTGGTGCGTTCTAACTTCATTTAACTGTTCCAAATGACGCCACTATAGAATAAATTCAAATTTTAAGTATCTAAAATTCCAGTATGTATCCAAGGAAATTCTGTTTTGAAACACTGTCACAGCCAATTCTCTAGAATGACTGGGAGGGTCATAGAAAACTTGAAAAAAATGAACAAAACAAGAATCTCAGAAAGTTAACCAAAATTTTATCCTGATGTACAATTTGTAATAAGAAAACTGGGAAAATGCAATAAAAGATGAAACGGACATGTCTTTTTATATATATATATATATATATATATATATATATATATATATATATATATTAAAGACATATTTTATGTTTAACGTTGTTTTTTATAGAAACAAGTATTTAAGAAAGGATTTATGATAAAAATTAAATAACATTCAGGCCTGAATGTAAATGTTATTTTAATAGAAAATATTCGTTCTAAACAGACAGGATTTCTATTAAATTTCTTGTATCTATAAAATAACAACGTTAAACATAAATATGTCTTTAATAAATAAATTGTCGGACCCTGTCCATTTATATATATATATATATATATATATATATATATATATATATATATATATATAGTTAGTTAGTTAGTTAGTTAGTTAGTTTATGAAAACTAGGTAAACCGTATGGGTAATCCGAAGGAGGATAAAATCCACAGAGCTCAATGTAAATCCAAATATATATATATATATATATATATATGTGTGTGTGTGTGTGTGTGTGTGTGTGTGTGTGTGTGTGTGCGCAGCTATGTAGAAAAATAAGAAAGAACACATTAAGTAAGTAGTCCAGGCTTTTAGGATTTTTGCTTTTATTTTTAAAAAAAAGTGCTCCATACAGAAGTAGAGCAGAGATTGTAATTATTTAAAAAATATATATGATTCCTTCATGAAGGAATCATATTTTTAAAAAATAGTTATAATATATATATATATATATATATATATATATATATATATATATATATATATTGCATGAGCAATAGAATATATAATATATCACCCGTTGTATACTTGTATACATACTAAAATGTATTTCTAAAATTTTGAGTTCATATGAAGTGGGATTAAAAGAATGTATATTTCATTTAAGCCCCCTTCGATACATTTACAATTTACTAGATTTTCTAATCCTCATCGCCATCACCATTTACCACACCTTACGTCCTATGCTTATTCATTGATTTTTTTTTAAATTTAGCCTTCAAATTTATTTTTATTTAAAAAACATTAGGAAATTAATTTAATTGAGCCTGAAGTAACCTAAAGGTTGAAACCAAGGTAGCGGAATTGTTTCATCTCTTAATATATATATATATATATATATATATATATATATATATAGAGAGAGAGAGAGAGAGAGAGAGAGAGAGACGTGGACATTGAAGTCAACATCGAAAGGTGATAGTCTGTTTTACGCAGTCGTCAGGCCTAATATTTCTACAATCTTATGCAAACGCCGAATGCGCATTGCTGGACACTGCTGGCGAGAAAAAACGTGACATTGTGGGTGATCAACTACCCTGGACCCCTAGTCATGGCGCAAGACGGGCCGGTCGCCCAGTAACCACCTACATTGACCAGCTACGTTATGATACAGAATGCCATCCAAATGACTTTTAGATACAGGACCGTAAAGGTTAGTCTAATAGATTCATGAATGCCGGATGTAACCCGATTGAATAAATAACGATTACTGGTGATAATTATTACAGGAAGTCGTGATGAATTTTATGTTGAGATCAGATAACTTCTTTTCAGTTGTATGTGTGATAAATTTGGTGGGTACATGTTGTATCGGAAACCTACCACCCTCTCTTGAAGATGAACTTGTCTGCGTCTGCGAACAAAGACTTTAAATAGTGGCATGTCAGTTGACATGGGGAAGACAGATAGACAGAGAAGTTCTTAGCTGAGCTAGTTATTGACTACTCAGGCGATTTCTGTACCTCTTTACCAACCTATTAAAACCCTTTTTATTGTTACGTGTTATTTGGCGTTTGTCTCTACTAACCCCAACTTAACATCATAACAGTATAACAATATACTTGGATTCGTTGGAAGGGTCACTTTTCTATTTTGAAATGTTATATAAGACGTTTATTTCGCATTGAATATGAAATAATTAATGTGTGTCTATATTTCATGAGTATTTTCAATGGATTCCTTCCATCCATATATATATATATATATATATATATATATATATATGAGATATGCACATACAAAACAACACACACACACACACATATATATATATATATATATATATATATATATATATATATATATATATATATATAAATATTCCGTTTATATGTTATTTATATTATTTATTATAGTTAAAATTTATTTATGCAAATGCTCTATTTTTATTAATTACACAGTATTACTTATATTTACCGGCCTGAATGTTTGACAAATTTCGAAACAAATATGTACTTCTCCGACAAACGAAATATATATTAAAATAATTGTCGGAATTAATGCATTTCATATGTTGTCAATTTTTACGTTAAAATATATTTCGTGAGCAGATATGATCACGCTAGAAAAAAAAAATAACACCGAACTTTGCTAACTAGACACTTCTTTCTGGCTGAATGGTTAACAGCACATCAGATAAAATGTTGGTTTCCATTAAGGGTTGCAGGTTCGATCCCTTGCGGAGAAGCACATATTTTCTACGAAATTTTTCGAATATTCAGGCCGGTAAATAAAAAAAATAACTGCCGGAATTAAGGCATTTCATAATATATATATATATATACATATATATATATATATATATATATATATATGTGTGTGTGTGTGTGTGTGCAATTATTTATTTAAAAATTATAACATAAAAGTGTTATAAAATCATATGTACATTGAACATCATCACTTGAAAAGACACCAGAGGTGTTGAAACAAAATGGCTATTTTTGTAGTGATTTTATAATATTTTTATGTTATAATTTTTAAATAAATAATTATATTTGCTCTACTCTATATTGAGCAATCTTTAAGAATAGTAATTGTTGGTTATTGGAATTTATTCCGTATATGCCAATCCTATACATGTATATATATATATATATATATATATATATGTGTGTGTGTGTGTGTGTGTGTGTGTGTGTGTGTGAGCGTGTAATAGCCAGTGCACATAGTTAAATATCGCGAATCTCGTGACCAATCAGATGTATTTTTTAAGCGTTTCACCCTCAAGCAAGGCAGGAAGCCACTAGCACGCTAGGGGTTACAGAGGGTTTGAGCGAGAGCAAATAGGAGTGATAGAGGAAAGGATGAAGAGAAGGATAGGGGATAGATCAAGACATCTGGAGACGTCGATTAACATTACATTTGAATAGTTGGAGATTATAGCCATCAGGGAAACAGGAAAAAGGGAGGAATTTCCACAGGCGAGAATTGCGTGACATGAAGCTATTGGAGTAGAAGAGACGGCTACATTTAACAGTTTCGACAGTTAAAGAGTGTGAGCGAGATGCCAGCCTAGTTGAACGCTTAAATTCATGAAGTCTGGGAACCAGCGAAAGCAGCTCCTCGGAGCAGTTACCTTGAAAGTATTTGTAAAAAGACAGAGGGAGGCGACGGCACGTCGGTGAGAGAGCAACTGCAGACGAATTTCCAGATCAGGGTCAATTACAGTAGAAATGATGTTTCTTGGTCAAGATAGACTGACAGAACACAACCCAAGGCTATAGAATCCAGTCGGCCCTGCTATTTGGGAGAAGATGATACATTCTCTCTGTCTTTTTCTGCCCTCTTTATAACTGTCTGTCTCTTTCTCTCCTTTCTCGCGCACTGTATCCTTTTACTATCTTTCTGTATATTTTTACCTCTCTGTCTTTTCCCTCTTTCTGTCTGTCTGCCTCTTTTTCTCTCTCTCTCTCTCTCTCTCTATATATATATATATATATATATATATATATATATATATATATATATATTCCACTGGATTTCGAACTTGACTCTCCGATCCATCAATCTGAGTTGCTATCCATAACTCCACCGTATCACCACAACTAATGAAATATGCATATATGTAAATAAATACAAATGTCTTACTAACAGGTGCATATGCTTACACACGCTCGCATATAGTTCTTTAGGTAGGTTTGTCACTGAGTGTACTTGCCTGTGTGTATACGTTAATGTTTATGCAATCAGTGCTATTGAATTTAAATAATGTCAAAATGTGTGCCGTCAGGCTTTTTCGGATGCACCGAGTGGAAAGGAGTGAATGGATGACTATATTTTCATCAATAATTTTTGTATTATTATTTCTGATGTAAAATGTCTGCTGAAAATGATCGTCCATTAGAATCATTTAAGAATTTTAATTATGATATAAAGAAACTGTCCAAGAAAATGCGAAATTGAATTATGATCATCTGACAATGAAAACCTCGCTCACCTTCCCCCACTCTCACTCACTATCCTTCCTTTCTCTCTCTCTCTCTCTGTCTTTCTCTTTCGCTCTCCCCCTCTCTATCTCTCTATCTTCCCTTCTTTCTGTCTGTCTGTTTCCTTCTCTCTCTTCACATCTCTTTCTCTGTATTTTCCTCTATTTCTGTTTGCCAGCCGCTTTCTCCCACCTCTCTCTATCCCTTTGTCTTTCTCTACTCTCTTTCCACCTGTCTGTCTCTTTCTCCCCCTTCTCGCCCACTGTATCTTTTCCATCTTTCTGTCTGTCTGCCTCTTTCTCCTCCATCTCTCTCTATTTCTCCGTCACTTCCTCTCTATCAATATTCCCCTCTTTCTCTCTGTCATCCTCTTTGTCCACCATTCTATATCTATCTCTCTATCTATTTTTCCACTCTTTCTACATGTCTGACACTTTCTACACTACCTTCTCTCACTCTATCTATCGTTCTCCTCTTTCTATCTGTCTACCTCTTTTTTTCTCCCTTCTCCCTTTCTCTATATATGTTTCCTCTTTCTATCTGCCAGCCTCTTTCTCTCTATATCTACTTCTCCCTATCTCTCTTTCTTTATACTCTTTCTAACTGTCTTTCTCTATCGCCCTCCAATCTCTCTACCTCTCTATCCACTTGTTTGCTTCTTTCTTTCTACCCTCTCCCTCTTTATATTTCCCTCTTTTTGTTTGTTAGCCTCTTTCTCCACCTCTCTGTCTCCTTCTTTCTCTCTCATTCTTTCCCCTCTTTGTACCTGTGTGCCTCTATCCCCCCTACCCATCTCTCTTGCTCTCTATCGTTCCCTCTTTCTAATCAGCCTCGTTCTCCCCTCTCTCTCTCTCTCTCTCTACCATTCCCCTCTTTCTGTCTCCCTCTTTCTCCTCTCTCTTGCTCTCTGTCTTTTCCCTCTTTCTAATCAGCCTCGTTCTCCCCCCTCTCTCTCTCTATCATTCCCCTCTTTCTGTCTCCCTCTTTCTCCTCTCTCTTGCTCTCTGTCTTTTCCCTCTTTCTAATCAGCCTTGTTCTCCTCCTCTCTCTTTATCTATCTATCTATCTATCTATCTATCTATCTATCTATCTATCTATATATATATATATATATATATATATATATATATCATTAACCACTTTCTGTCTCCCTCTTTCTACTCTCTCTCTCTCTCTCTCTTGCTCTCTGTCTTTTCCCTCTTTCTTCCTACCTGCATCTTTCTCTCTCCCCCTTTCCCTCCCTCTCTATCTTTCTCCTCTTTTGTCTGTCTGCCGTCTCTCGCTCTCTCTCTGTATGTGTGTGTGTGCGTGTGTGAATGTATGCATGTCTGTGACTACATATATGTATAAACATACACAGGAAGGAAAAACTGAAAAATCCTTGGAAGGACTTAGGAGAGCCATTCCAAATATATTCGTAGATTTATTTATTCCGTCAGATTTTATGAGTTAGACTGGCCGAGAACTTTTGGTGCCATCACGTGTATTAAATTATGACACACTTTAGTATTTATTCTGAATGGATTTATTTTAGTAACTTAACTCCACGGGGTGACCATCATTTAAGAAGAGCAGGCAGTTGCTGACCGGAAGACATATTTATAAATAATTATCTGGCGACTGCTCTTTAGAAGAAATTAAAATTTTCATACATACACACACTTCTGTAAGATTTTAAACTTTGATAGTGGATTTATTTTTACAGTGGGTTCGACTTTGTACAAGCTCCAGGAGTGACCCGAGGTAAAGGGTTACAAATTCAGAGGCACAGTTTATGCGAATATGTGGGGAATAGGTCGGTTAATCCGAGACATGAACAGATTAATATTGCAGTGCTCAAGACAAATATCATCTTGACAGGCTATTTTGACAGAGCGGGAGTTCACAGGAAGTATGGGCTCCTGTGGAAGTTACTTCCCACCAATGGAATACGGACGAAATGAGGGTTATTCGCTAACCAGGCTATGAAGATGGTGGAACGAGGTAAGGGATGTATGGTTTTACAGAAGGATGCTAAGGATATCATGGACCGAGCGTGTGAGCAACGATGAGGTTTCGGTGAGGATGCAAACAAGGAGGAAGCTTATATTTGCCATCATGAAGAGACAGCTGAAATTTATGTGCCACGTAATGAGAAAGGAGGGCTTGGAAAATCGGATACTCACAGGGCGAATAGAGGGGAAGAGAAACAAGGGAAAGCAACGCGTGATATACCTGGCGGGCTTAAGCTAGTGGATGCAAGAACAGGGTCTGGGAGAAGTAGCAATGGGACAAAACTTATTGAGAGTTACAAGAGATAGGAAGAAGTGGAGAACCATGATCATCTACTTCCTCAAGCGATATGGCAAATGAATAAGAAAAGAAATCAACAGCTAACCCCAGGTAATTAACAATATACACTTTGCGAATGTTAAAGGAAAAACAACCTTTAACTCTCGATCCTATGTGTTAAATGAATACTTCGGAAGGTTTTAAAAGTATGTCTGTACCTATAAAAACCGCTGAAAAAAAAATCAAAGGAAAGATTTTTGTTACAAATTCATGACGGTCGTCTTCGAGTATAGAATCCAGAGGTTGGCAGTGAATATTTCGGAGACAGTAGGAAAGCGTAGTTCAGGTTCGCAGTGGATATCGTAGCAGAGCGTAGTTCTTCGTTTAGTCATCTTCGCCTGACAAGTTGGCACTGGTCATTCGGGTAGGGTAAACAAAAATGGCCGCCTTTATACACGACGGATACAATGTTCTGCGGCTTCTGATTGGTTAACCTTCTATTGGTAGACTATAAAGGAAGTTAAGTCATTTGGATTGGCTCCCTAGTTACATATACCCAAAAAACCGTAACAGTTTTTAAAACCATCGCGCTGATTACTTCCATAATTGGTGTCGATTTTCGGGTCGTGTATCAGCAGCATTCAATTAAGCAGGTTCCGCTACTTTCCCAAACGCTACATTGGAAGAATCACGATAGATAACAAGGTAGGTAATAACAATCCGGCGGCAAGGTCTCTTACCTATATAATTATTTTAATTCCTCAACATTCTTTCACTTGTATATCCTTGCTTGACCCAGCTAATGTTCAGCGAAAGGGGAAAAGTAAGGTCGTTGCTCTTGGGGTACGACCCGTTTAGATATGAATACTTGGAGGAGTATCAAGACGGAATTTGGGAGTAGCGGCGTTATATCGAGTCTATTCAGTTTCTTCTTCGTCGCCGAGGCCCATTGGTACAGTTGGTATGACGCTTCAGGTTCGAATATCGATAGTGGATGCGCACTGCTGATGAAAGTAAGACGAAACGGCCGTCCAGTGCTTTCTGCATTCAGTTGAGAATTCTTCTAAACTTGATGAATTACTAGATGATTATTGTAATTCCTCAAAATTATTTCGCACACATACATATATACATATATATGTAAGCAAATGTAAATGGATATAGATTCGACAGAATGAAGAAAAATTTGGAAAAAACAAACAAAAATCCTTAAATGCAATTATGTTGTTTAAAATGAATGAAATGTCGACGTCTGACGTTTTGAACTGAATTGTATTTTAATGAATATTGTCTTGAAAAAGGTTTATTAAACCGAAACGTCAGACGTCGACATTTCATTCATTTTAAACAACATAATTGCATTTAAAGATTTTTGTTTGTTTTTTCCAAATTTTTCTTCATATATATATATATATATGTGTGTGTGCGTGTGTGAAATGTTTATATATATATATATATATATATATATATATATATATATATATATATATATATATATATATATATATATATATATATATATATATATATGCAATTGATATATGTATATTATTTATTAAAGGTTCTGAGAAGCGCCGAACCACCTCTTAATTACTGTTATTGCCAGATCCACGCTGACCCAACGTGCTACCACGGGTTAGGCCCAGTTATGCGCAAATAGTGAACCCCCAAACAAAAACGAATCATTATGAAAGTGTAAAAAATACATTTTAATTGTAAAAATATCAGTAATATATATTTTAGTGGATAGTTTATTAGTAGAATGGCTACTAATACATCTTATAGTAGAATGAGCAAGAATACATTTTATAACAAAATGAACAAACAATAGGTGGAAACCATAAAACTGTGTTTAAACTATTGAGATTTCGGCATTACGTAACCCTTGGAAGTTGATATGTCGTTAAATAAAAATCAACCAAGTACATAATAACGAGCAGGCAATATATATATATATATATATGGTGATGGTGGATAACTTGTCTACGAACTGTGGAGCTTATCTATCTGTTCTGTCTCTTATTTGTATATATATATATATATATATATGTGTGTGTGTGTATATATGTATGTATATATATATATATGTATATATATATATACGCAAACACACACATATACACACACACATATATATATATATATATATATATATATATATTGATGCATGTTTCAATAAATAATATAGATAATTTTTGTCTTTTTATTTTAAACAAATTCATTTCATATCGCCTGATAAGCTTAGATAGAATTAAAAAACATGTATCAATATGGTGATTTTCTTTCGTCTTTCAATGATTATATTATTAAGCTTATCAGAGAATATGAAAGGAATTTGCTTAAAATAAATAGACAAAACTTGTCTATATTATTTAATGGAACATGCATCAATGAAAAATTGCTTCCTAAATTCACACACACAATATATATATATATATATATATATATATATATGTGTGTGTGTGTGTGTGTGTGTGTGTGTGTGTGTGTGTAAATAAAAAGAAAGAACAGTAAGTTATATAATCTGGTGTTCTTATAGATATTTTTATTTTTACAAAATATTGCTCAATGTAAATTTACAGAGCATTAATATTATAAATTAATTGATTTCAAATATCTTTTTTCGCTACACAGTTCTGACCATGTTTCAAAAATGGAAGCTAAAAGCCCCGAATTTAATTTTGTAATTAAATTAAAGACATTAGTTACATTTCATCCTCAAGCGAATTTGCTTGAGGATGAAATGAAACTAATGTCTTTTGAAACATGGTTAGAACTGTGTAGGAAAAAAACATAAAAATCAATTTATTTATAATATATATATATATATATATATATATATATATATATATATATATATATATATATATGTGTGTGTGTGTGTGTGTGTGTGTGTGTGTGTTTGGATATGCCGTGAAGCTTTCAAGAAAGTAAAGAAGGGTTGGCTGATAAAATTCAGAGACACGAAAAACAGGATAACAATAAGAGAATCTCAACGAAATTATAAACAGGTCGCTCCGAAAATAATGTCACTTATTCATGTCAGCCGATTGTGGAAGAAAGAAAAACGCGGGAAGGCTAATTAATGAAACACAATGGAATGCTATAAGCAAAGGAAACCCTTTAAAAAGAAAAAAAAAGAGAACGGTGGGGAATAAAAGAAAGTCGAATTAAGAACAAAGACGAAAGAAAGTTTACAAAGAAGCGTTTAAGTCTTGTAACGGGTAAACAAAAAGCGGCCAAATAAATTATGAATCAAGAACCTTAAGTCGACAGTCAGAATATAAAGAAACATTTATATTGAAAATTTATTTATACCTCTGGGTTTCTTGGGGCTAAGAAGGACACTGAACGCAAAGGTGCAATGAATGTCCCAAAAAAGAAAATTAAAACCAATAAGAAACGTATACTAACCAATAAGCCAACACTCACCAAAACGGAAATATATGAATTTAAAGATAAAAAATGAAAGAAATAAGTAAAAAGTTTTATAAAAAAATCAAAAGGGAGAAAGAATCGAGATATAAATAAATGAAGGATGAAAACAGATCATCGATTTTCACCTGACACTTGAATAACTAGAGAAACAAAAAAAAAAATCATCACTAATCTTTATTCATGAGATTACTTTTTTCTAAACACATCAAATTTAACAACTACGTGTGCCTAAGCTTTCCAAATACGTATATATATATATATATATATAGGTGGCGCATTTAAACACATCAAATGGCGAGCCGCGAAAATAACTGACCCTGTAAGATGTAGCTTAACCTTCGCAGTCAAAGAGCAATCCATCCTACTAGGAGAGATGGTGAAAAGTTCAATGCTGTAGGCTTTTGAGATATTTAGGACTTCGGCGTTTTTTGGGGTTTTTTTTCCAGCGGACTTTAAGATAGCGTGGTGGCAGATTTTCTTTCTTACCTGGTGAGCTTGAGTGAATGGATAACCGAGCAGGGTTCGAGAGAGATACCCAAAAGATCTAAAAGGGACTGGAAGTTGTGAAGAGCCATGGGCGCCAACGTCATTAAGGAACACGGAGCATAGGAGAAGTTACTTGATTTTGAATTCTCAAATTATGCCTGTAAAACGTAAATGAACATATTTTCATTTATTAATTATAATTTTAGCACCTTCAGCGTTAAAGTGAAAAATAAAATTGGAACAATGAGGTGTAGGCCATGAACAAAACAGAACGATGTAATATATTGACTTTCCAAGCGTAGCTTAGATGCGGCACAAGGCCGAAAGTATTGAGGTATCCAGTGAGGATCGAAATTACTATTCAGTCGTAATTCTTCTAGCGAGACAAGCTTGCTAACCATTACGCCGCCTTGGGACGACCTAATATAAATAGCAAGTAGGTGCCAGTGAATTCCGTGTATGTAGGACGAAATGAACAGAATCCAATGTTTTTATATAAGGAGAACGATCTTTTATTTTATTTTATCATTTCATCCCAATCAAGGCAATAAAGCAACTAGGATGCAAAATGTGACTGAGTGTTAGAGAATATGAGAAACACTACCACTATGGAGAGAAGACAATAAAAGAATAATACAGAAGACAACGATTGACATTCCATTAATATTTATTAGGCTCAAATGTTGACTGGCAAACAAGAAGACAAAAGAGGCTTCCATAAGCCAGAAGACGAAAGAGGCTTCCATAAGCCAAAAGACGAAAGAGGCTTCCATAAGCCAGAAGATACAAGAAGCTGTTAGCATAGAAATTATATCTAACCATTTCAATTGTAAAATGATGAGACCTTGTCACCAATCTAATTCTCAGCTTAGATTCATAAAGTCTAAGTACCTTTGAGGAAATTTCATCAGAACAATTATCATGAAAGTATCTATAGAAAAGACTCATAAAAGCTTCATTACTGTGTTTGAAAAAGGACTGAAGCCAAGGTACCAGGCCAATTTAGTCGAAAAGCTTCATGGCGAGGTCGGTATAGGACCCAAGTACCCCAACCAGAGAACAGAGTAGCGTATTTTCCAGACTATAACCCGCGACCTTTTTTTCTCGAAATTTGTAGGGTGCGGGTTATATAACAGTGAGTGTTATAGATGAATTGTGTCTTCGAACCTTGAGAGGCGGGGGTTAAGTTTAGGGGAACATAGCTTCACAAAAACCGGTCACCAGCGTCGAACCAGTTATGTCCAAATAGTTGAAATTATAAAAGTGCGGGTTATATAGAGATGCGGACTATCGTGCCGAAAATAAGGTAATCAGCACGATGGTTTTATAAATATAAATATTTTGCTTGGTGTCTTCATGGCTTATTTGAATAGAAAAGATCGACAAGGAAATAGAAATGTTAAATATTGATGAATACCATTTTGTTGTTCTTAAATTTAGGATGCGTTTATTTTAATTACTTAGTGTGTACTATAGGTTCTTAGCTCATACCGCAGTTTGAAATGATCTACTAACACACACATATATATATCATTAAGTAATTCATCGAGTCTAAAAGAAAGCACTGGACGGCCGTTTAGTCCTACATTTGGGACTCGTCAGCAGTGAACATCTGAGAATTGAAACCTTGACAGTTAGGTTGTCAAGCAAACGTCATACCAACTGTTCCAACGGGCCTCAGTGACGAAGAGGAAGCAAATCAGGATCAATAACGCCCGCTCGCTCTCATATTTGGTTGTTATATATATATATATATATATATATATATATATATATATATATATATATATATATATATATATATATATATATATATATATATATATATATATATATATATATATAAATAATCAATATATATATATAATTAAATATATTTTATTACATCGTATTACAACAAAACAAAAACAAAATTTAGTGAGAGTGTATGTGTGGGATGTGGGAAACAAGTGTGAGAGGGAAATGTATGAAAGTTCTAGAGGGGGTGTCACGGAAGAAAGAAGAACAGGAAGGCCTTAAGGTGAAGGTGGAGGGGGTAAAATTTAACAGAGAGAAATTTTAAAGAGAGAAGTTGAACAACGGTTCAAATGAGTGATATACAGATAAATATGAATTTTTTTCAGATGCATAAATCACTACCGATTCACTGACCTAAAATTAAAATTAAAAAAAACAGACACCGGAATATATATTACCTGGTATTGTTCAGGTTGGCTACATAATTCTCGTAGGATACACGGGTATACCCTACCGTGTGCGAGTTAGTTAGATGTAGAATCGTACTCGAACAAAATTGGATTGATTGAATTTCTTTTCTGGCGTGTGTAAGAATATTTTGGAGATAATAAATAATAATGATTTTGCCGATATACACTAGAGTTCAAAGGTTTGAAAACACCCACTGAATTAGCATGGTGGGGAACTTGACAGAAGAGTGAAAAAAAATGAAAAAGTGTTCAATGACTCTAAGAATACATTTTAATCATTTTCAATCAATTATCAAAATTATACTTTTGAAAAGCTTTCGCAACGAATGCCAAAAATTTGTGCTGCAGTAATCAAGTCTAAGCGGGTGGGGAGTGCTATTTTGACGAGAACAAAATTTAATCATAAAATTATTTTATCGTTTTGTCGTAATAAAATATCAAATAAAAAAATATCCTGTCTTACTTTTTTAACCATGTAAAATACTTTTCTCTTATTTAAAGTACAAAACAAATAATTTTAATAAAATTTGAATTGTAGTATATGTCCTACTAATAACCCAAAGGTCTCGCGGAGAATTGGTGTATTCATACCTTTCCCGAACCCAACACGGCTCTTCGAGTTGCAATTCTTAGCTGTTATCTATTTGACGACTTGTATATCAAGAATTACCGCCCATGGTATTTCTCATGACTCCCATCTAAATACTGACCTTGTTCGATATTTCCTAAATATCAGCGATCGTAAGGAATCGGTCTTTCAAAGTGATGTGGCCGTAAGCAACAAAAGTGGAGCTTATTAATCAAAATGGAAATGTTTTTACAGTCCGTGTGCTAGACAGGCGTTTTCAGGTCGGATTTAAAGACAGACAAGTGTATAAGTAAAGTGCGATGCAAATTTTGATGTAAAAGATAATAAATCAGCTTATCAGATGCAACGATCAAAAACTGTTCATTTTTCAGATTGATGCTGTTAAAATCTAACATGTCTTAAAACGAACTCGTTAAATACATCTGACTACGTTTTTAATCTAATTTTAATGCCTGTCTGATCAAAAGGGAAGATATTTCGCTAAGAAGAAAATGCATTAAAAGTGCGCTGACCTATGAATTCTCGACGATAAACATGCGACCGATCACATACATAAATTCACTGATCATCGTAATAGCAAAAATATCACAAAGAATATATGAGCTAACAAAACAAATCAAAGATCTACTCGTAGTGGGCGAATTTTAGATCCAAAAGACGTTAACGGATTCAATGAAGAAAATTAATAGGTTGATTGGATTTCTTAAGGTCATTCATCACTCCTTTCAGAAAAAAACATCAAACTCACTTTCTTTACACATAGGCTTGTCTTTCATTTTGAACTGAAAACGCCTATGTAGCCCCGGAAGGCGAAAACACTAGGTCCTAAAAAATTTTTTCCAATTTTTCTCATTATTTCTATATCACAATCTATAATTATACATTTGCTTAGTGACGACGTAAACACTAGGGTTAATGGTCGATTAATTTCGCACTTACAGAAATGCAGAAGGTCCTCGGGTTACGCCGGACCCGACCTACGGCGTTTTATGGTTACGACGCAATCTCCCATAATATAATACGTCTTCACGCGGCGCTATTTTAAAAAGACGGTGTTGTTTCTTCACCGGCTGTACGCCATATCGAATTGTGCTACATTCCCTATCTATTGTTTGTATCGTTATGGAGAAACAGTTTGCCCTTCATTATGGCTCCCAAGCGTGAAGCAGACTCATGGGTGCTTATGTAGGTGAGGCCGACCTACCTCAAAAATCGGGTTACCTCGCGCCGTAAAAACGGATATCCGACGTAAGTCGAGGACCCCCTCTGCTTATGTAGGTGAGTTCCGACCTACGTCGAAAATCAAGTCACGTTGCGCCGTAGGAACAGATCTCCGACGTAAGTCAATGACCTCTACATGCTTCTCATCTGGAGATTATTACGAACAAATTTGGACTTGTGCATAATATTTTGACTACTAAAAATGAATAGGATTACATCTGTTAAGTGAAAATATTTGTCGCACGTAGTTAATTCTGGCTTGTGTGAAACATCCCGAAACTATAGAGGTTGCGTGGAAATAAAATCCTTACAGAAAATTGCTTATAAATTTTGTTTATATCGACCCATTTGCATGAAATAAAATATTTTGTGATTCCAAAAGAGGAGGAATGTCATCGTTAATTTCTGTTTTTATATAAGAGTAACAAGTGTAGCCTAGAATGGCACAATGCCTGATACTGCATGAGCAACTCTGCTAGCATCTCGTTACGAAGTGTAAAAGTCCGAGGTGGTGCAGTTTTCATGGACCTCGGGCTTCAGTAGATGGTAAAACCACCAGAAGTTATCATCCCATGCTGATGAATACGTCTTCTGTCGTATATACTCGCAGAAACGGTCCAATTCAAATTGGAAGAAAATCGGGAAAAGGTAGAATTTTAACATTCTACTGTTAAAAGATTTTACTTGTAAAATAAACCATCTTTAATTAAAATTGACCAATAATTAATAAAGATATTAATAATTCCATGAAGGAAGTTTCTTTTCTGCTACCCTGTAGAATTTTCCTCAAAGAAATCGTCTACGAGGGTAACTTGTCAACTATCTCCAAACAGCAGACATTCTTAAACTGACTATCTAGATATCTCGCTATGCTGATGCCTATCTGAAATCATTTTGGCCCGCAGTCCGCCTGTTGCACACCGCTGATTGAAATAATTTAAGCAGAACATAGGCAAAATAATTATCGTCTAAGGCAAAGGTAGAACTTTAACACTCTACTGTTAAAAGATTTCACTTGTAAAATAAACCATATTTAATGAAAATTGACCAATAATTAATAAAGATATTAACAATTCCATGAACGAAGTTTCTTTCCTGCCACCCTGTAGAATTTTCCTCAAAGAAATCTTCTACGAGGGTAACTTATCAACTATCTCCAAACAGCAGGCATTCTTAAACTAGGTATCTTGCTATGCTGATGCCTATTTGAAATAATTTTGGCCCGCAGTCCGCCTGTTGCACATCGCTGATTTAAATAATTTAAGGAGAACATGGCCAAAATAATTATCGTCTATGGCAATACAAACCGGCTACTAGTTTCTACTTCTCTCGCACTTCTGTCTTTTTCTCTATCTTTTTACGGCATTATATTAAATGGTAGATTTTCTTTATTTGAATATCGTTACTTCTCGACTGCATTCGTTATATTTTTTTTCTGTTAAAATCTTTGATAACCACGGGTTTTTTCAAAAGATATTCTCCATTAATTTGCCTGTATTGTCTTTCGTCTGTCTACTAAACGCCATTGTTACAGTTCTTTCATAGTTTACATTACTCTGATATTTTCCCAGTCATTTCTTTTACGCTGGCTCTAAAATATTTCAATACCCAATGGTATAAATATATTCGCTTTTTCGTTTACATTCTGTTTTTTGATGCCTTTTTTAAATGTTGTTATAAATATTGTACTTAACTTTATTTCTATTGAGTCCTGTCACCGTCTGATTTCATTTTCCTCTTTTCTAAGCTGCTTTCTTTTCTTCATTTCCTTTCTACAATTGTTTTTCTTTTCTTTTTTTTTTTTTCATTTTTTATCTTCTCTTTCTTTCACGTTTTTCTCTTTCTACATCCTCCGAATATTGCTTCTCGTAAATTTTTGCCACTTTTCTTCATTCCCTTCACACACACACACACACGCGCGCGCGCGCACGCGCACATACATACACAAACACACAAACATACACAAACACGCATATATACACACACACACATATGTACATACAGAGGGAGGAAAACAATTAAACATCTAGTTGGCTTCCTCTTCGTCATACCAGCGGGCTCAGTGGTATGACGCTTGCGTTTTAACGTAACGGTCCGGGTTCGATTCTTGGTAGTGGATGAGTTCCAAAAACAACGAAACGGCCGTCCAGTGCTTTCTGCAATTTGTTGAGGTTTCTTTTGCTCGACTCAATGAATTATTAGGTGAAATTAATTAAATCCAATCTTTGTCTATATAAGCCAATGTTTGATCTAAGGTTAATGCTCTGGATGGAGTGACATGGTAAAAGAAAACGGTTCGTTTGGGCCGGTTCCAGGATAGTTAATTGCGTTCACTTTCCCCCTACTTTCCTTTGAAAATGCCTATTCTCTCTGACCTCCCACTTATGGGTTAAATAACACGAAAAGCAATGGGAAACCACTCCATTGTCTTTCCCAAAATTTCATAGTAATTCATACTTAATAAAGCTCGATCGCCAGCCTCCTGAACGGAAAGCTACCAGTCACAACACGTTCAAAACATACAGTTCACGTAAGATCGCCGAAGTTAAGCAACGTCGAACTAGATGGGTGACCGCTTGGGAATACCAGCTGCTGTAAGCTTGGATGTGGGGATGTTATAATGGATAATTGCTTGGAATTTGGAATGTTATTCATTCTCATCATTTTACCCACAGCTCTGGGTTAATTAATAAGAGATATACCCCAAAAACATTTTTATTTCAAAAACAGAAGTGAATGAACTCTAAAATAAATCTCTAAAAAAATTAGTGAATCTAAAAAAGAAAAGAAGTATTTTCTGGCTTTAAATAACCTGCAAAAAGTTGAAAGCAGGTGGAAAACGAATAAACCAATCCTGAATGGATATGGTATTTTTGTTTAATTCATTCATTATTTTATATATATTTTTTTTTACAATGTTTTCAAAAGTATTGCATTAATGAAGTACTTGAATTCTCCTGCTCTCTCTCCATCAAGAAACTGAATTCTGCGGAAATTCTTTATTCTCACAAGAGAATATAAAAAAAAAATAATTGAGTATTGCTACCTTATCTGGATTGGAACTACTCAATCAACATTTTCTAGCTTCGTGAAAGCCGTTTTCAAATCAAGAGTCAGTCGTTATCTATGCTCTTTGCTCCTGTAATCATCACTTTCTCCCTCCTCGTCTTTTATTCATATCACAAACCTCATTCATCGTAGGCATTTTAATAGTAAATAACTAACTTGAGTGGTTCTCCAGGCTTGTAATGCGTGAAGATTAGTATAAATAATTATCTTTCTTTATTTCTCCTTCTGTTTGTTTTTCGAATATTATTTATTTTCTCCGTATTTATCTGCTCTTTTTTTCTTACTTGGCTTCTTATATATTTCAGATTTTTTTTCTTCTTCATTCTCATTCAAATGATCTACTTTTCTGTTATTGACCATTCTTACTCACTTTTTCTTTTGCACTTTCTTCTTTTCTCCATCTCAGTCCTTGGACATTTTGCTTTTAAAGAATTCTTCCTATTATTATTATTATTATTATTATTATTATTATTATTTCCTTTCAAATTTTATGTTTCCATTCTTTTCTTTCTTTTTTCTTACCCGATCTTTCTCGTTTGTGATCTTTTTCTTTTTCTGACCTTTCATTCTCTGATTTAAAATTTACAATACTGTGGTATGCTATAAATAAGTACAACCAAGAGAGTTTTGTTTCATATTCATTAAGTAATTTTAGAAATATTCGCTATTGATTGGCATTTAGGCTTTTCACTCTTTACTCCTAAAAATACATTTTGACTCTATCTGTTCCAATTCCATATATATATATATATATATATATATATATATATATATATAACCCGGATATAAGACACCCGGATATACGAGAAACCCGGATATAAGAGAGATTTTCTATGGTCCCAAATTAGAGCCTAAGCGTACCTCAACAAAATAGACCAAACCCAGATATAAGAGAAACCCGGATATAAGAGAAACCCGGATATAAGTGACTTCTTCTCCGGTCCCGACAACTCTCTTATATCCGGGTTACACTGTATATATATATAAATAATTAGGCGCACACACACACATATATATATATATATATGTATATATAAATAAAAAGAAAGAACAGTATGGTATATAATCCGGTGTTCTTATTAATATTTTTTATTCTTATTTTTACAAAACAGTGCTCAATGTAAATTTACAGAGTATAAATGTTACATGCTTGGATTTCTCTGTATACTTGAAACTGGGAAAATTATGAATTTTATATGTCCGTTTAAGTAAATTTAAAAATAAGTTATTCCAATATTCGCTTGATGATGAAATGGAACTTATGCTTTTAATTTAATTAAAAAATTAAATTTCAGGATTTAGCTTCCATTTTTGAAACATGGTTATTACTGCGTAGCGAAAAAGTATATTTTAAATCAGTTAATATATATATATATATATATATATATATATATATATATATATATACATCTATATATATATATATATATATATATATATATATATATATATATATATATGGATATATGGAAGTCAACAGCCAACGATAGCAGACTGTTTCATGCTTAAACGCGATCTTCAGGCCATGTGCGTTGTGTTTTCGCTCGACTATTTATGTATGGTCTGTCGTACATTATAAGTAGGTCTGTTATATTATATTAACGCTCATTGGATGGGCGGTAACGATTATATTTCAATTTATTCTAAAAGTAGAACAGGGTGTTAAAAAGGATAGCGATGACAAAATGTACACAAAGCTACAAAGGACAGGAGAGCGATGATCGACCACGTCGAGAAGGGACACGTCACATAGAAGAAATAGATGACTCATTAGAAAAAAGGATCTATTAATCACCCACTTTAATGATGGGCAAGTCCTTCAGACATTGCTTCAGATATTTTATTGTCGTTCAAATAATGTCATTGTTATAGCTATTAACCATTTTTAAATTCTCTCATTGCAATTACTATTGTGTCTTTTAATAATCCTTTCAAGAAAGATGTTAATGCCAATAAGACGCATTGTGTTACAGGAAATGACAATGAATGAAAAGAATTTAGTGAAACAATCAAAAACAGTATTTAGGAAGAAAGAAGACGGCGATTTGCGATATATTTAATTAGGAGGAGCAATGGATAGCGGCTCGGATTCAGAAATCGGAGAGCCGAGTTCGAATTCCAGTCGAATCCATTACATTCACTTACGTGCTAATACCCCTGGGAAAGGTATGAATACTCTTTTTTCCCTCCAGCTATGGGTAAATAGCAGAACGGACCAGTTTATATAGCCTTGGATGGCAACTGGTCAATCTCTGCCTCGTCCGTTATGTATTGAAAGATTCACGATCGCCTCAACGTGTACCATGCATGGCACAAAACGGACTGAAATTCACTTACGTGCTAATACCTTTGGGAAAGGTATGAATCCTCTTCTTCTCCCCTTAGGTATGGATAAATAGCAGGACAGGTCGGGTTCTCTATGCTTTGATGGCAACTGGTCTACCGCAGAAAGAAATGGCAATCTACTGCGGGAAAAAAATCTCCCTCGTCAGTCATGTATCAAAAGATACATGATCGCCTAAACGTGTATCACGCATGGCACATAACTTACTGACTGTTCATTTAATCAAGCACACTATGGGTAAATAGCAGAACAGACCAGGTCCTATAACCTTGGATGGCAACTGCTCTCCCGCAGAAAGAAATGGCAATCTACTGAGGAAAAATAACTGCCTCAACGTGTATCACGCATGGCACATAACTGACTGACTCAGGTGGTAGGTAAGCAAAAACAGGAAGACAGTTACAGAGGGGAAAAGTGCGAGAAAAACAATTATTAGTGTACTAGTTGCATCTATTTTCAATTTTAGTAACCAATCTAGTAGTTCGATTAAATCCACGCCGACAAGGCATCAAAGACGAAAGCTCAGTCGAACAACTGCTATAGAAATATTTCTAAAATAGACATCTGAAACCACATCTGAAGCCGAGATTCCAGACAAGGATCGGGGTGAGATGCAACTGTGAGAGAGAGGGGAAAGCCATTGACACTCTCTGAAGTATGGTTGAGATACCAATATGAGAAAGGAAGAATTTGAGAGGACGAAATACTTCCAAAAATGGAAATTAATAATTCTTCCTGACCGAAAACAAAGAAAAACCCTTAATGCGGATTTAGAATTATCAAGGAACCTCAAACCCCGACAGGCCCACCCCGGTTTTGGTCGGCGTCCATATAAGCAGAGTCGCAACGAGTTGCGGCAGTTGAATTAAGGAGTTCGCAGTTGAGGCAGACAGTTGCAGAGTTAGTAGAGAGACAGCCTCGCAGGAACCTGACTGAAAGATATCCACGCATACTCGACCTCAACTTCTAACCAAGAACAATTTATTTTTGAAGAAAGACTTAGACTCACACCACCAAAACAAGTTTTACGAATATCGCCTGAAGATACACCAAGAACCAATTTCTTAAAGAACAAACAACTTAAAATGTTAAGACTCGCCTAACAAACACAAAGTGTCACGAATCCATATAGCGGTTTGGGAGAAAGATTCAGTCCTGTATTCAGCAACCAGATATAAAATCTTGTTATTACTTTTTAACACATTTGAACTATTCAAGTTATTACTTTATTTTCTTTTACATATACTTGTGCGGTATTGTCCTTGTTCGGACTCGACTTGCATTACGGCCCGACGACTGATTGATTTCGTCTACCTAAGATCAAATCACAACGTGGGTACGTTAGACTAGAAATCAAAGCAGTTACTTCGGTAACCAGACGTTGGAGGCGAACTGGGAACGACAAGGCTGATACCGAATCTAAACAGATTTCCATCCGAATCAGCAAAGGGTTAGAACGTCACATTTGGTGCCGCGACCAATAGTAAGTCACATTGGTCGTCGCAGGACAGGATAGGACGGCGACGGCGCGGAGACAGACGGGGTGACGTCACAATTGGCGCCGCGACCAGGACAGCACGGCGTGCGCGGCCAGGCAAACGTCACATTTGGCGCAGCGACACCGGGGGACGTCAGACTTATATTTAACACCAGCAACTGACAGTTGAAATTTCTGGAGCAACTAGTGAGAAAGGAGGGGTTGGAAAATCTGTTACTCACAGGACGGAATTTAGAGCAAAGGGGACAGGGAAAAACAACGCACAGCATACTTGAGAAAAATGGATAGCGAAACAAGGGTTACAAATTACGAAAAGAGATAATTTATTTCGAGCTACAAAGCACAACAAATTTCTGAGAGCCATAATCGCCCTCGTCCCGAAAAAAAAACTTAAATGATGAGAGAGTGAAAACCAGTTGTGTAGGAAGGTTTTTTTCTCTCTTTGCGTTTCATCAGTCGTAATTTCATCTTTATTTAATGTCGGCTCTGATAATTTAAAATTTTTGAATATTCTGTATTCATTTGTCATTGTTTCTTTATAGCTACCTCGAGCTGAAACATTAGCAACTAATATATTACAACAAGTTTCTTATTAAAATTATCGCTAAGTATATGAGTGACACATTCATGCTTATGAAAATATTTTAAGTACCAGATACAAACTAGCAACTTTCCCTACCTCAGCTTTAGTGGATACCAGCAGCATGGCCCGGCGTTGCTCGTGCTTGATTCAAAAATCATACGACTCATACAGCAATCGCTATCACTTTTTATAAATATTTTTGCTCTTCCTTGCCTTTAAAGGAGTGCCCTTTGCTGTACTGATGTTGCTACATGGCTTACTTCTTGCCTATCTCACACTGCGAATTTTTTCTAAGCTCTATACTAAACATTAAATCTGTTACGAAAAAAGAACTAAACAAAATGAACACAAAACGATCAGCTTTAAAAAAAGGACCCATAACTGGAAAAACCGGATGAAAAAAGAATGTTAACAACAAATACTTTTTCACACCGAACCCAGTTCTGCTGAATCAGAATCAACGTTGAGTTTAAGCAAGCGAATGAGCCAATTGGAGTAAAGTGCCACGCAGATTTAAATTTTTCCCACTTGCGACAAATGCAGCTATCGATATTTTTTTTTTTTTGCATGCTAGCATGCTAGTTAACATTCGTGTCAGTCAGCTGTTGACTCTCACGCTGGACAGTAGAATCTTCCTGACTCTTCGTGGCAGCCAGCTATAGGCTCTCACTATGGCCAGTAGAAAATGGCCGCAAGTTACATGAAAACTGCCGTAGAAGCATGAAAAAATCGATTATTTCAACTATCGATGGGAGTTGGGAAATGCAAAGTTGGTCTTGGCCTTTCCACTAACTTGGAGCATGTAAATTTTGGTGCAAATCCGTCGAAAATTGCGGCCGTGCATTCGTTACACACACACACACGCACGCACACATACACACACACACACACACACACACACACACACACACACATACATATCCTCTCTTTTATAGATAGAGATTTCCTTTATATCCACCTTTGCGGTGTATTTCTTTTCCGTCTGCTAATCTAGAATTAGTTATTTTAGCTCTGTCGGAGCCAGGGTTTGAACACACAACTGGCAGGGGATCTGCTATAATTTAATTCCCAAGATTATGTGAGTATTCGGCATAACCGGACCAAGATTTTCAAACCCAAAACAATAAGGGATCTATATATTTTTAATCCATTGATTCATTCCATTAGACTCTGTGACTCGTGGTCTGAAGATCAAGTCATATATTAATGATACTTCGTCTGATCGATTCCGGCGTCAAGTTTTCTTCCTGTTTTATTCTTTCTTTTTACATACATTCATCCCCCTTATTTTTTATTCGAATCATTTCACCCCAAACAAGGCGGAAGTGCCACTAGCACGCAAAGGGTTACAGAGAGTGAGAGCAAGAGTAAAGAGGGGTGTTTGAAGAAAGGATAAAGAGAAGGACGGGGATCAAGATCAAAGCATCAGATGATGTCAATTGGCATTACATTTAAATTTGTGAAGATTATACTTACCAAAGAAGCAAGTAAGAGGAAGGGAGTTCTACTGATGGGAAGTACGAGAGAAGAAGCTGTTGGAGTAGAAGAGGCGGTTACATTTAACTGTTTCGACAGTGAAAAGGTGGGACCGACATACCAGCCAAGTAGCACGCTTAAATTCATTCAGTTGGGGGAAACAGTGAAAACAACAGGTCAGAGCAGTTGCCATGAAATTTTAATAGTCTTTCTTTCTTACTTTCTTTCTTACTTTCTTATTTTCTTTCTTTCTTTCTATTTATTTCATCGTTCTTAGTATTCATGTTCTGTTTGGTTGTTTTTCTTTTGAACATGTTTGTCACTTTATTTACATCAATAGATTCTTCTTTCCTTCTTTCTTTCTTTCTTTATTTCTTTCGATCAAGTTAATTTTTCCTTTTCGCGTCTTTTCATTCTTATTTTTTCTCTTTTGTTTCTTTTGATCATGTTCGTTTTCCCTTTTTCCATCTCCTCATTTTTCTCTTTCTTTCTTTCTTTTATTTTTCTTTACTTTCTTTCTTTCTCTCTATCTCTTTCTTTCTTTCTTTCTTTCTTTCTTTCATGTTCATTTTTCCTTTTTTTCCATCTCATTCTCTCTCTCACTCTCTCTTTCTTTCTTTCATGTTGATTTTCCCTTTTTTCCATCTCATTCTCTCTCTCTTTCTTTCTTTCTTTCTTTCTTTCATATTCGTTTTCTCTTTTTCCATCTCCACATTCGTCTCTTTCTTTTTGGTTTCTTTCTTTTCCTATTTCTTTCTATCTTTCTTTCTTTTGATCTTGTTCGTTTTCCTCTTTTCCATTTCCTCGTCCCTTAATTTCTTTCTCTATATCTTTCTTTCTATCTTTCTGCTATTTTTTCATGTTCCTTTTGCGCATTTTCTCATTCTTCTTTCTTTCTTTCTTTCTTTCTTTCTTTCTTTCTTTCTTTCTTTCTTTTTCTTTCTTTATGTATTTATGTATTTATGTATTTATTTATATATTTCTTTCTTTTCATCATATTTCCCGTTTTCCATCTTCTCACTCTTTTGTCTTTATTCCGGCCATGTTCTTTTGCCTTGTTTTTTTTTTTTTTTTTTTCATATCAACATCATTCTCCTCCTTTCATTCGATTATATACTTTTCTTTGTTTTTATGTTCACACTCAACTTGTTTCTCTTTTTCTTTGAATCTTTTTTCGTTTTCTTAATCGCATTCTTTTTCCTCTTTTCGAACATTTTTTTCACTTTCTGTACATCTCCACTTTTCTTCGGACTTTCTATCTTGTATTTTCCATATTTCTTTTTTTTTCTTTCTCTTCATTTCTTCCTTTTTCTCCATCAAGATTTTCTCCTTGTTACTATATAAACATTCTTTCTTTCTTTCTTTCTTTCTTTCTTTCTTTCTTTCTTTCTTTCTTTATATGTGCCTTCCTGCCTGGATATACTTAATTACATCGAAAGAGATTTCAAATTCCTTTCTTTCTTTCTTTCTTTCTTTATTTCTTTCTTTAATTCATTCATGTTCTCTTTTCTTTCTTTTTATATCATTCTGTTTGTTCATTCTTCTTCCTCATCATTTTTGTTTCTTTCTGTCGTCCCTATGCTTTTTTTCTTCTTCCAAAATGAATATTACCTCTTTTTTTATTTCTTCTTTTCTATCTGTCTGTATATACACGATTCCATCTTAAGTTATTTCCAATTTCAAAGATCCTCTGCTTTTTTGCTTCTTCCAATATCAACAGACTTTTATTTTTTTCTGTCTGTATATACTCAATTAGAAAATAAGTTATTTGAAATTTCTTTCTTTCTCTTCATTTTTCTTCCTCTTCATTTTTTTCTGCCTGTCGATCCTGTACTTTTTCCTTTTTGCAATATCAATTTTCTTTCTTTCATACTTCTTCTTTCTTTCTTCATTTATTTCTTTCTTTCTTCCTTTCTTTCTTTCGTTATTTCTTTCTTTCTGCCTATATATACTTAATAAAGATAAGTTTTTTCAGTTTTTCCTTTTCTTTCTTTCTCTCTTGCTTTCTTTCTTTCGTAATTTCTGTCTTTCGTAATTTCTTTCCTTTCTTTCTAACATTCTGTTTATTAATTCTTCTTCCGCTTCATTTTTTCTGTCAATCCTGTACATTTTCCTTCTTTCAATATCTAAATTCTTCCTTCCTTTCTTTCTTTCTTTCTTTCTTTCTTTCTTTCTTTCTTTCTTTCTTTCTTTCCTTGTCTGCATATAATTAATTACATCTAAAGTTATTTAAAAGTTCTTTCTTTGTTTTTTTTCCTTCTATGATTCGTTTTCTCTTTTCTTTTTTCTTTCTTTCTTTTTATCTTTTTTCTTGTCCATTCTTCTTCCCTTTCTTTTTTTTTCTTTCTTCCTCTTATTCTACTTCACTTAAGATCAATCTTCTTTCTTTCTTTTTTTACTAGCGTTTTTTTCCCTTTTCTTCATCTCCGCAATCTCTTTTACTTACTTATTTACTTTCTTTCTTTCTTTCTTTCTTTCTTTCTTTCTTTCTTTCTTTTGTTGCTCTTTTTTCTTTCTTGTTATTTATCCACACTCCTTCTACTTCTTTGTCTTTAACATGTTTTTGATATTTGCTACCACTAAATATTCCACTCTTTCATTTTTCGTTCATATCTCTTTAATTTAATATTTCTTTTAATTGTGTTCTTTTTTTTATTTTTCCTTCCTTCAACAACTACGATTCTTCTTTTCAGACATCTCACTCTAATATCTTTCAACACAGATTTATTTTTCCTCCCATCAGTTCGTATCTTTTATATGGTTTATTTTTCACAGCTTTTATTAAAATCTACATCTCTGCCTTCCATTTCATTTTTGGATTGTTTGGTCATCCATTTTATCGACATTTGTTTGTTTCATTAATCAAAACCTTTTCGTCTTCTTTCACTTGCGAGTATTACTGTTACGATTCAGTTTCTTCTCTTCTGATTGGCTGTCTTGGTATGACGCTGGGTCCTTAGGGACGCGAAAGCAAAGAAATTAGAACGCCATTTGAATCGACAATGACAAACTTGGCAGCCGCGACAGAGGCGTCATTGTTTAAGAGGAATCATATTGAACAAACTTTATTGAATTGAATTGGGAAAAAAATAAACAGAACAAATATTTCTAAAAATTAAAAAGATGGAAGCTGGAGACAACAAATCTTTCTTTTGAGAACAGAACAGGGAAAAGACTCATTACAGAAATCAAAAGAATTCATGGAAAATAAGAAAAGATATCTCCAGCGGGTGTTCATAAAGTCCGAGTAAAATATAGCTTTTATTGCCGTATTCTGTTTAAATGATAGCAGGATTCCAAGAAGAGCCAATTCAACCTTGAGTCCTACATATAGCGAAACAGAACATTTTGTCAGAAACAAAGAAAAGTGTACTGAACTATTACGTAACATTTGTCCTCCTATATGGCAGTGAATGCTGGAAAATCACCTCAAAGACGAAGAAAAGACTTGAAACAGCAGAAATGTGCTCTACAGAAAGATACTGAGAATACCATGAACTGAACATATGAACAAGGATAAAGTTTTAAAAGAAATGGAAACAAAAACACTCATATTTAACATCAGTAAGTAACATTTGAAAATTTCTAGGATATATAATGAGGAAAGAGGGATTGGAAAATTTGAAACTCACAGGACAAATTGAAGATAAATGGGACAGAGAAAAACAACGCGTATCCTACCTAGAGAACTTGAGACAATGGACGATGGAACACGTTTTAGGAGAGATAAGAAAAAGTCAATATTTATTAAGAATTACAAAGGAGAGGAAATTATGGAGAGCCATGATCGCCAAAGCGCTGAAGATGAACCCAAGACTTAAGAGTGAAATTGGTTAGACGGCACGTAGAAGAACAAAAAGATTATTAGTTGAATCTTTCAAATATCCTCATTTCTACAGTTATAACACTTTAAAAATTTCTTCTTGTTAATTACACTCGAATCTAGTTATTCCCCTTGTTGTAGGTTATCTCCCTTGACGATAGAACTCTTCTATGTAAAATATTATATTATAGTATTTATTTTTCTACTTCCTCATTTATGTCTGTAATTCGACCATGCTTAGAATATTGCTCCCAATTAGAATATTGCTCCTGTTAAATATTTAGATATCCTTTGTAAAATTCAAAGAATCTGCAATGTCAATTGTCCTAACCTGTTATCATGGATTCAGTCACTTTCCCATCGCCATAACATAGCTTACCTCTGTTCTGATAAGCTCTACTCCATGATAAGTAGACATTATGAATTTAATCGCAGCAGTAGATTGGCGACTAAGTATCATCATTTTACAGTTGAATTGGTTAGATGTAACAGCAAATTTTAAGCTAACAGCTTCATGGCACTATCTTCTTGAATCGTTTTTTTCTTCTGTTTTTTCTCTTTTCTTAATAATGTTTTTTCTCTTTTCTTAATAATGTTTTTTCTTTTTCTTTCGATAGAATATTGCGGCCACATTTGATCTGGTACTCTTGCTCTATATTTAGAGATTTTTGATAAGAGCCAAAGAAGAATCTGCAATGTTACTGATCTTCGCCTGGCATGTCGGCTTCGGTCACATTCCCACCGCCGTAAAGTAGCTTCCCTGTGACTTTTCTATTTATACTTTCCTGGTAATTGTTCTGATGAACTTTCCTCAATGGTATCTAGATTTATGAATTTAATCTCAGTACTAGAGTTTAATAGTTCAAATATCTGCATGTATCCGTAGTTCCTTTGCTAACAGTTTCTTATTTCGCTCTTGTGGAACTCTCTTGCGGCGTCTTGCTTCCGAGTCAACTTCAAATATTTAAAATCATTTTCTTCTGTTCTCTTAATTCTTATCCTTTCCTTCTTCTCCTTTAAGTTTTTCCTTTTTCTCATACACTTTCATATTCAGTACCCTCTTGCGCCTTAGTAGCTGTGTTGCCTTCCTTCAGGTGAAATGATCAAAAATGTGATAGATTTTAATTTGCTATAGACTTTAATAAATCTTCCTAAGCTACACCGCTCTCTCGAATCTTTGTACATAGTTATTCTGAATTTTTTCTGTATTAAATCTAATAAGCGTGAGTGAGCTGGAATAAGCGGGTGTAGGGACATTGAAGATAGTCGATGTAGCAGCTCTAAATAAAACTTATCAAAAAAATCACGTGAAACCTATGCATCTCGCTTTCGTGGTTTTCTGAACTGTGTGTTATGAACTTTCTACGCTAAAGCTAAAAGAGCTGTGAAACCCTTCACCCATAAAACACACCAACAAAGTTTTCACTATAACATATTAATGAAAGTTTAGTTGTGTATACAATTTACATTTGAGAAAAGATACTCTTGTTTTAAACTTTCCTTTTGTTAATTTGTTTTAGTAACTGTTAATGGGCATTGCAAATCAAGCGGTCTGTTATTTTGTGCATAAAGTCTTTACACCACCAGTTTCATGCACTATAATATTTTCCCGTAAGAAATCTTATACATTTCATTATTGAAGTAGTTAATCACCAAACGGGCGTTGGAGAAACCTGAGACGGGAGAGTAAGATTATTCTCGAATTTAGTTTACTAGAAATGAAGTACTGGCATGCAAAATTTCAGTTATTTAAAGAAAGCTAAAAAAACATTATGATTTCGTCTTTAGATTGAATATTTATAAACATGCATTTAATTTTCTTTAATGTTTAATTTAAACCGTTAATCTTCTTTGTAAATCAATAAACGTTAATATTTCTTATTTTTAACCATTAATCTTGTTTGCAAGTCAATAAACATTGGATTTATTGTCTTTTAAAGATTGAGTACATTTTGGGGGAGACAGCCTGTATGAACCTTACAATGCAGTTTTCTCCTGTCTTTCATTTGTCAACCTTTTCTTTATGGGTCATTCCCCGTTGTTGCGTATCGGCAAGAACCGATTGCTGAAGAATATAGAAGTTTCACACATGTCAAGTCAACCAAATGTTCTTTTTTCAGTCATATCTTCTTCGTTTTTATTAAAAAATGAGGAAAAATGGCAATGTTGTACGAGTAAAGAATTACTTTCATTTAAAGTAATTCGCATAATGTTTTAAAATCGTATGAATTATCATTTGAATTCTTTGTTAGAATATGCATGAGACCCGGGTGCCGATCCATGGATGATTTGTCGGAAAAGTGAGACGATCGCAACGTGCAACAAATTTGGAAAGTTACTCGAAACTATACCCAAGACATAAGAGTAAATTTGGTTAGACGGAACGATTTAGAAACTGCGGATGTTTCAGCTAGCTAGAAGCCGCAAGTCATCTACGGTCTGAGCGTGCTGGCCTTGTTCAGATTGTTTCTCACTCCAGATAATGTTCTCCCACTAAGAATCTGTAAATAAGGTCCACTCAGAATAGGTACAGTACAAACCACAGGCATGCTCCGTGGCTGTTGAACAAACACAAATGTGCCTGATCAGGCGTCATCAACAAGTACTGGCTAACCGCTCTGATAGACAGATATCCTCGGAGATGAGTACCCAGCCATTATTATTCGAATCTATATAAAATTTAATTTCAGAATTCAAAATGATCAATCGGATCTTTTTTCTTTAAAGAATACTCGCATGAAAGAGGGATTGCTGTCAATTATATATATATATATATATATATATATATATAGTTTTAAGGTGTGCTATATTTCTAGGATAAATTGCTCACTATCAGAGATAGAGCATATGTAAATATAAAATGAACATTGAAGTCAACATTTAAAGGCGACAGACTGTTTCACGCTAAACACCGTCAGGCCTGATGATTGCGTTTAGCATGAAACATTCTGTCGCTTTTGAGTAATGATTTTATATATATATATATATATATATATATATATATATATATATATATATATATGTAATTTCAAGAATTTAATATTTACGCTTAGCTTTTAAAAGTTCAACGATAATTCTTCTGCCGCCACTTAATTTAAAGACATTTTGATGTGCTTAAGTCCTTATTTTCCTTATAAACAATTATTTTTATTGATGGGTGACTTTCGCTTGATTTCGCAGTAAATTTTGATTATTCTCAAATTTATTTCCAAGTTATAAAAATTTAATAACTTTTTTTTATAACTTGGAAATAAATTCAAATTCGTTCAAATTCGTCGCCAAAAATCACGTAAAGTAATCGCTGAACACTATCGCACTCCATGAAAATTTGGGAATCTAAAATTTCTGTAACATGAGCTATTGAAACAGCCTGTCGCTTCTGCGTATAGACTTTGATGTTCTTATATATATATATATATATATATATATATATATATATATATATATATATATATATATATATATATATATATCCCTACATCAAGAATTTATGTATAAATTTACTAAATACACTAAAATTTTAACGATGTGTCTTTTCACCAGGCGTATTGAACCTATACAGCAAGGCGTGCCTCAGAGAATTAGAAGTGCTACCAGAATTCAATTTTGGAAGTGTCAATCTTAACAACATACATAAGGAATGCTGAGTAATGCAGTGTTTATAACAAACACGGAAAGAACGCTTCAGGAACTTTTATTGAATGAAAGCAAGAAGAAAAGAATAACTATAAATTTTAAGAAGACGGAATGTGTGCTTGTCAGCATAATGAACAGGCCAAGATGCAAACTACGAAATAAAGACAGGAAAATCAAGCAATTATAAAAATCTAAATAACCGAGGAGTGTTTTAAACAGAGGACATAGAATACCACCCCAAAATTAGAAGGCTCATTAGAATAGCGAAAGATGTCTGCCAAAAGTTAAATGAAGTTTTATGAAACAGAAAAATTCCGTTCGAATCAAAGGAAAGAGTATTGAATTGTTATGTAATATCGGTCCTCCATATGACAGTCAATGTTGGACAATCACATAACAGTTGAAAAAGCGACTTAAGGAAACAGAAATATAGTTCTACAGAAGGATGATGAGAATACCATAGACTGAACATGTGAGAAATGAGGATGTTTTAGAGAAAGTTGATAATATTTATATAATTGACATTGTTCTGACTGTTGACCTCATCTCTTTTGTCATATTCACGATATTTCGGCCGTTGTACGTTCCGGCCATCTGTATTGAACAAACTCACCACGTCCAGGTTCGGCATCTGACTTGATTTGGTCCAAAGAATTAGAACAATTTAACCTGTGAACTAAATAAATTGCTCGGTTCGAATTTTCAACGTATACCACCTGAAGAAGGACAGAACTTAAAACGGATGAAACGTCGTGAATATGCCAAATAAAAATGCAGTCCGAATGATGTAAATAGTGTAAATAATTGCAATACTACATCTCATAAATACAGACAGCTTTAGAAATGATATTTATATTTAGAACTAGCTTAAAAGCTGCCCTATCGTGCCACATTTAAACTAGCTCCAGCGGAGGGATCTTGATTTAGCCTTTGGCATGTTCTGGGGTTTAAGAGTCCCTGAGTCTTTGTATATTTTCAGCATTGGAAGCTATGCTGGTTGCCATTTAATCTGGGTTTTTATTTGCACGGGGCACTATTTTCCTTGCTGCAGCATTGGCTCTTTTGATCGCAATCTGGTCCTTTGTTGGCGGAGATTTCTTTTTGCGAGGCATGCTGCTGCAGTATGCGATAGGCAACAATAAACTACAGAAGAACTAAAAATGATCGCTGCATTTAAACATTGCATTAATATTTACGCTTAGCTTTTAAAAGTTCAACGATAATTCTTCTGCCGCCACTTAATTTAAAGACAATTTGATGTGCTTAAGTCCTTATTTTCCGTACAAACAATTATTTTTATTGATGGGTGACTTTCGCTTGCTTTCGCAGTAAATTTTGATTATTCTCAAATTTATTTCCAAGTTATAAAAATTGTTAGCGTACAAATTTGTCGTCAAAAATCACGTAAAATAATCGCTGAAAACTATCGCACTAATGAAAATCTAAAATTTCTGTAACATGAGCTATTAAAAGTCAGAGGTTGTTTCCCTTTAATTGAAAAAGTGTGACACACTGACATTGGTATTTATCATATAGAAGAATAAGATAAGCTATTGAGAGTTGTGCTCCTTTAATTGAAAAAGTGATACACTGACACACTGATACTGTTATTTATTATATAGATAAAAAAAAAAACAGTTGAAAAATCTAGGATTCAGAATGTGGGGAGATGCCTTGAGGGATTTGAAACTCACAGGGCTTTAATGAAAGAGCAGGTAATCTAGCTCTGGTAAAAGGATGGTGCAACAAGAAGTGAGGAATATAGTACAACTTACAAACATCGTTAACCGCTACAAAGGATATGAAGCTGTGGAGAGCCTTGATTTCCCACATCGTGAAGGGAAACGGCATTGAAAAGAAGACAAAGAAATTCATTACAATTTTTCACTGGTACAAGTTGCATATATTTTTGGATATTTTTTTTCGTTATTCGGAATTTGCTTTTTTTTTATTTTGTCTTATTTTTACGTTTGAATTCTTAAACTGACACAACGGAAACCGATACGAAGTAGAACTTGCAGTTGATGAGCGACTTCGCTCGATTACGGAATACGTCTCACATGAGAATTTTGCAAGTCAGGTCACGATTTGTTTCGAGCTGTATACGTCCCCAAGTGACACATCGCGGACATTGATGCATTAGTGGACAGGCACTCAGGTGATGTAAATTCGACACTCAGGCCTGAGAAGCTAAAAAGCATAAGTTTTATATAAACAAGCAAGAACACGCACACATATGTACCTATGTGTGTATGCAGGAAGGGACACCGGAAATAAACCTGATGCATAACTAGTATATTGTCGATAGCCCTAAAATGGCACACTGCCGAATTTCTAGAAAATGTAAAACATTTTTATATTCCATAAGCCATTCGGACTTGAACGATCTTATCTCTCCACGGCGTCCTGTCCTTTTTGTTTATTTTAAGCAGCGTTTCTTACCTTATCTGATATTGTCGTGACATTATATTCGGCTTGGTATGTTACACAAAAAAGTGTTTGATGACCACTACCGTTGTTCCGTACTGGGGCTAATCGGTCGCGTTGCCGACCTTCTTAAGACCTTTATACCAAGGTTGGACTGTCTATGCCTCTTACTGAAAATGAAATAAGCCAGCTTTTCACCATGGAAAAGGTTGTTTAATTTTTTTTTAATTTCTGATACTGTTAAATAGCACGACGTGTATAGTTTCTATTGACCCTCTTTGTTTCTATCAGTAAGGAAATTTTACCGACTACTTGTCAGTGAAAGGGAGAAAGAGGAAGTGAGTGTGTGAAATCTTCAAATAATTTTACTAGTTACTATCTTGCAAATTTGGGTGTGTGCGCTAAGAGGCACAAATTCTCACTGAATAATACTGTAGGGAGAAACGCGTTTTATACAAAGACATTTACTCACTCTCTCCCTAATATCCGATTCGTTAATTCACGGACGAATGAAAAGGAATTAAAACCCGCCATATCCTAATTAATGAAAGAGCTGTTTCCAATCCTATGAACTTCTGACCGCCAACATTACTATCAAATATATCATAATGCGATATATTTGCAAACAATGTGTGTGGTTGATTATTAGTTAGGAGACATTGTATTCTTTTCTTAATCTTTAAATTTAACTTATTCCCATTTATTTCACACACACAATGTTACACTTACCTTATCTCTCAGTCCATGCTCTGAGATACGCTTACATCAGCTAGTAGATATCTTATACATTTTGCTTCATTTATACAGTGTAACCCGGATATAAGAGAAACCCGGATATAAGAGAGATTTTCTCTGGTCCCAAATTAGAGCCTGTGTTAATGTATATAAAATAGACCAAACCCGGATATAAGAGAAACCCGGATATAAGAGACTTCTTCTCCGGTCCCGACAACTCTCTTACATCCGGGTTACACTGTATATCCTGTGTGTCTTAAATTCTCTAAGTCTTCCAAGTAAATAATTTGAGAGTTAATCCAGACTCTTGCTTTTTTATTTTTTATTTTTTTATCATTTCACCCCAAGTAAAGCTATGAAGCCACTAGAATATGAGAAGTTACTAAGAGCCAATGAAACTGATAGGGCAATAAAAGAACAGCATTCAAGGAAGCAGAAGATTGACATTGCATTTACATTTCTGAGATAATAATAGATTGGAAAGCAAGAAGCCGGAAGAGATTTCAGTAAAAGAACGTTGCGAGAGAAAAAATTATGGTTGGAACTCGCAATTTCAATGCTGAAATAATGAGACCCAACTGCCAGTCTGTAAAACAATTAATTTCCCGAAGTTGAATTACCAAATAGGTAAGCCCACCATAAGAATTACCGCTAATAAGGACTGGGCAGCTCTTGTCTAAATATGGGAGCAGTGTTCCATTTGAGTCCTGATCTGGTTATTGTAAAGTTAGAATACAGCACGAGGAGTCAGGTATTTGCTGGAGCGATACACAGACCCGACCATTTTTCCGGCATCTTTTTCAATAATATTAATTCAGTGTCCGACGATGGTTGATTGTATAGTTAAAATAAAAAAAAATAGTAATTCCAACGAATGCTTTATTTTATGGAAATATTTGAACTAGGAATTTCCAATCGCTCCTTAATTTGAGTAAAAACAGGGCAAAGAAACTAGAAACGCTTAAGAATTCAAATCAAGGAAAAAAACTGTTTTACTCAAATTAAGGAGTGACCAAGATTAGAAACAACTAGTCGAAAATTTCCATAAAATAAATCATTCGTTGGAACTACAAGTTTTTTTTTTTTTTTTGATTATACAGCTACCAACGGAGACAAGTGTCCTAACTATGGTTGAATGTAGCTAATCTGGAATTCGAGGTACTAAATGTAACCAGCGTGTTCCACCCCCTCCCTGAGATGTTAGAACAAAATGAGAGGAGAGGTCAATCTCTGGTCATCTCGAGTCTTGTAGGTGCACCCATATACCGTTCTGCGTAGATATTTACAAATGATCCGAGCATATTTATAGGCAGATCATTTATGCAAAGTAAAAAGCAGTTGGTCCAAGAAGTGACCCGTGCATTGAAAACTAGGACTGCAAGTGACTGTCCTTTAACAGTTACATTCAAGGACCTACTCGTTAGTAAGGGCTTTATTATTGAGAAAAATCTTCCAGTAATTCCATATCTAGAGAGCTTGAGCAACAGTCTTTTGTGCCATACCTTATCAAAGGTCTTGAAATAATTATGCTGTCGTCCTTGGAGCGTGTTTGCTGACTAGCGCCTCTGTGATTAATATTAGGATATCAGCAGTAGATCGGGCCGATCGAAAACTGTACTGCCTGTCACTCAAGAGGCTATTCTTATTTATGTGGTCAGCAAGCTTACTTACGACACTGAGGAGACTGATAGAGAGATGAGTGCTCGTTTGAAAAATCGCGCATACGCTTGACAATTTCCACGGACTTGGGAAAGATGTTTTCCTTCAGGCAGCGGTTAAGTTCTGGGTTGATACTCTTAAGGACAACCACTGAGATTTTGTTTAAAACCGGGGCTTTTCTCAGCGGTTACATTAGATCGCTATGATCAGAGATAGTTTTGGGTTGATGTTGTTAAGGACAACCACTGGGATTTTGTTTAAACCCTTGGCTTTCTTAGGGTCCAGACTTTTAATATGTCTTGAGACATCCCTGACTACTGAGAGTGTGCTCAGTGTGACCGGGGAAAGACGTGAAAGACATATCCTATATCATCTAATGTTGAGATAGAGACAAACATACAAGCGAAAAGAAGGAAGAGGAAGATGTGACCGATGGCCATTTTTAATAATGGACAGAGACTTCCGTTCTTTTTTCTTAAATCGGTTGGTGATCTTTGTTTGTTTTCAACCCTGGCCTGGTGTATTCATAACACTTTGCATTATCCAATACTTTCTTGTAGCCATTTTGTGCGGTTTTGAATGCAGTAAGAGTCAAACTACACTACTTGCGATAAATGCAAAAATAGGGTGCAGCATAATCGGAATACAATGACTAAACTAGATATAAATCACAAGCAGTAACAGGTATTAATGACATATTATATCAGTCAGTCATACACGTGTAGGCGATCAATCGGGTATCTTTCGATACATCACTGACGAAGCAGATTTTCCCTCGCAGTATGTTGCCATTTCTTTCTGTGGTGGAACAGTTGCCATCCAAGTCTATAGAACATATGGTGGGCGGGTGAAGAAAAAAAGGATTCATACCTTTCTCAAGGGTATTATCACGTACGTGAATCTAATGGATTCAACTGGAATTCGAACTCAGAATTCGAAATTCCTCAATGCCGCCATCCATTACTCCACTCTGCGTTTTTAATTATAGAAAAAAAAGTCTATTCTAAAAATCAAAATCAAATTTAATTTTTAATTATAGTAAAAAATTTGTTTCGTAATGCTGCCTGCCCTGCAATTCATAGTTCAAAAAACAAAATTTTTCCTGTCTAAACTCTTTTAGGCCATATAACCGATTATAAAATGCTTAGAATTAACCACTTTTGTTCATGGGAATAGTCTCTAAAATTAGATGTTTATTTGTGGAGTAATGGATTTGGATTGCGGAATGATCCGAGTTCGAATTCCAGTCGAATCCACTAGATTCACCTAACACCCTTGGAAAGGTGTGAATCCTCTTTCTTCTCCCCCTCCAGCTATGGGTAAATCATAGGACAGACTGGGTTCTATAGCCTTGGATGGCAACTTATTCAAACCTTTTCTGTCTAAACTCTGATTGGTTGGCAATTTTAGGTTAAGATAAAAAAACCCGTGATATAGATCCGATTATAAAATGATTAAGTTCAATCTAGATGAATTATTATTTTTGGATATACAGGAAATATAACCCTCGGCCTTTATCGTCACCGGTGGCGATTCTATTCTTAATGAGATCAGTAATTAAATGATTGGCGATTTAAATTGATATTCTTTTCTTTCTTTTTTATGCACGGTGGAGGCGAATGGATAGCAGCTCTTAATAAGGTCCTCTACCAACTTCCCCAGACCAAGTTCTAACATCTACTTGCTTAAACCCGGTATGTATGTCATGCGTTGCTTTCTCTTGTTTCTTTTCCCCTATATTCGATCTATGAGTATTAGATTCTCCAGGCCTTACTTTCTCATTACGTGTCCCAGAAATTTCATCTGCCTCTTCCTTATGTTAAGTATAAGCTTCCTCCATGTTTGCATCCTCTCCAAGACCTCATCGTGGCTCAAGTGCTCGGTCCATGATTTCCTATAGCATTCTACTGTAGAACTACATCTCCGCTGCCTCGAGGCTCTTCTTCATGTTTTAGGAGACCGTCCAACATTCGCTGCTTTATAGGAGGATACATGTCACGTAGCAACTCAGTCCTCTTTTCATTGTCATCTGCCTAGCTTTTGGAAGGCATCCTTGGCCATCACAATACGTCTACGCATCTCAGCGTCGCACTTACTGTCCTCCTTCAAAATAGTTCCCAGATATTTAAACTGTCGTGCATGGTTTATTTTAGAGTACCCGACCTGTAAATCGCATTTCGGGATCCTCCTTTTACTGATGGCCATGCATTATCTCTTCTTGTAGTTTACACTTAGTCCCTTCTTCTCGCTCTCTACAATGTGTAGGAGGTTTTGTAGTTTCTTTTCTGTGTCTGCTATCAGTACCGTGTCATCTGCGTATCTTATGTTGCTAAGACTGTGGCCACCAGTGGTGAATCCTGGTATGATCTCCAATTCTCTCATAATTGCCTCTCTGTATAAGTTAAATAAGTCCGGTGAGAAGACTCATCATTGCCTTACGCCCCTTTCTATTTTTGTATATTCGCTGAACTCATTCTCAATGCGCATGCATGCCGTTTGTTGCCAGAATAGGTTCTTGATTATTCCAATATCTTTCCCGAAAATATGAAGGTTGCTAAGGAGTTCCAACAGATCCTTGTGGCGTACTTTGTCGAACGCCATTGCGTCGTCTTTAAAACATAGATACACGCCTTTCTGCATTTGTAGGTGTGCGATATAGAAGTACTAAAAAGGTATTTTAACATATGCTATCCGAAAAAATATTCAAAAGAGATTTACACAGAACTTGTATTAAAAAAAAAAACAAAAAAAAACAGGAGGTTAAATGGAAATAGCTGGGTCACATTCTTAAAAACAGATATAAATATCCCCGAAAACAAAGAATATTTTGCTATTTTCTATACATTTGAGAGAGTCATTAATATTCAAATATTTCTTCAGACAGAATAACATTATTTTTTTCGGATATAAATCAGTTAAAGGAAGACTAAAATCAACTTTTCCAGTAAAATTGACTGTTGGATAATTTATAATATAAAATTCTTTGTATTTTTTTTTCATCACTTCTTGAATTTATCAAGGCAGGAAAAGCATTCGTTAAATCACCATTTACCCATTCCTATAGACACGGTGCAGCTGATATTTGAGAACAGATTTTATAGATTAGTAAAAAAAAAACTTGCTGAACAAATGAATATAAATATATTCGATTACAAACAAGTAAACATGAAATTTAATTTTATTCAATAAAACCACCACTAGCATCAATAACTGCCTCTACACGAGGTCGAAATCGGCTGCAAGCTCTGATTAATTGGTCATTATTTATATCAGACATAACTCGAACCACTGCAGCTTTAAGAGAATCTTTGGTGTTATGAGGCTGTTTATTAAACCTCTTTCTCAACAACACTCCACACATAATAGGATTGAGATATGGAGAGTTAAGATGCCAAATGTTGGGTGTGATGTGGTTGTACAAATCGCCATCCATCCATTCTTGTATTCGTAGAGCCTTGTGGGATGCAGCCGAGTCTTGCTGGAATATATAAAGCCTGTCGTTGCATATGTTATCAATCCAAGGCTTGACAACTGTTCCTAGAACCTCAATGTAAGCAGCAGCATTTACTCTAAGACCTCGTGGAAAAAAGTGTGGTGTGATAACATGTCCTTCATTGTTAACAACACCCAATACCATAACACTTGAAGGAAATTTTGTGCTCATCACTCTTGGCACCTCAGAGGGATCTGAACAAAGCCATCTGTCATTTCTTCTGTTAAGATTTTGATCTTGATCAAAATTTTTCTCATTTGAGAAAAACCAAATCAGCTTCTGAAGGATTTTTAAGTTTGTTTAAAAGCCTTTTGGATCTGTTTAAACGGATTTCTTTTGTTTTTTTAGACATAAATTGACCTCTCTTTATCATGTAGGACTTGTATCGAATGTCTTCATGAACGCTCCTTCTGATTGTTTTTTTCAGACACGTGCAGCTTTTTGGCAATTGACCTCATTGATTGACCTCGGTTTTCATCAATTGTCTGCTTGACTTCCTGAATAAATTCGGATGTTCTCACTTTATCAAAACGGGCAAAATGTCTTTTCCGTTTTGATACATACATTGGGGAATTGTCAGCGTCTTTTAACTCTTTTCGTATCTTGTGGACAAAAGATCTTGCAACTCTGATGACACGTGCAATATACAAATCGCTATGATCAGCCTTTAATGCTATAAGCACAGCATTCCTTTTCATTTCATTTGTTATCATAGGGTTTGCCATTCTTTATTTCTGAATAATAAAAGCATTAGATGTCAGTGGAAAGCAGTATTAATATGTATGTCCTCAAATACCAGCCGCACCCTGTACTTTTGAATATTTCCAATACAGGTGGGTGTTGGAAAATATTTCCATGTGAAAGTGGGTGATGATACCAAAAAGGTTGGGGTTCTTTACTCTAGATCATATAGTGTCAAACGGCGACAGACATTAATTGTGTAAATCCAATGGCTTTCTATTTTGTTTCGATTGGGTGATTATCGTCTTACTCGACTTAACTTCTCCATATCGATTAATTTTGAACAAGATTATCTTTTAATTTCATTTGAAATACTGGAATAAATAGTTATCATTATTTACACGATTTATGTTTGGTGTATTGTCCGTATATTTGTCCGTCCTGGGTAAGACGATAAACTAAATCCAACAACACGGTCTCTGATCAGGTTTTCAGGAGCGTGGAACCCCCTCTTAATTGCAGGTGTTCCCACGCCTACTTGGGTTGGTAGCAACTGTTAGGGTCCCAGCTATTGGCAAACTGGGGTCAAAAGTGTAAAAATAGGTTTTAGTACCTGCAATACATTTTTGTAAAAGATTATTACCAGCAATGATTTTTTGAAGACAAAATTATTATCTGCAATAGATTTAAAAAATATTACAAGCAATACATTTTTGGGAAAAAAATATTAGCACAATACATTTAAAAAAAAAAATATTATCAGCAATAAAAATCTTGTCGGCATTAAATAACCCATGAAGGTTGATATGCCGTAAACCAAACTAAAACAAAGCGAAACCTTATGTTTGTTGTTATTACAACATTTCAGTCGTTGTGCGCCCGGCCTTCTTCAGGTGTATATCGATCTTGGTAACCTATATTAATTAGTTTCTCTTTGAACAAATTTCTTCTTTTTCTTATTTTCTTCTATGTACAACGATCATGTCCCTCCACATCTTTCTATCTCGTGTGGATCAGAGCAGTTTTTCTCCTTTTGCTAAGCACCCCCATCCTCCACCCCCATCAACTCTCCGGTCTTTTGAACAAAAGTATGAGATTTATCGCTTCTTCACTCTTTAAGATCGGGTTTCCGGTTCCTTGTAAAATCTTCTCATTCTTTTTCACTCCCAGTAGCGTCCTTGCGTCTTACTGGCAATATCTCCTTGCTTGGGGTGAATTGATTTATTTAAATTCACACAAGTACGTCCGTAAGACTCACTGACTTCCTCTATCACTCTTTCCCTCAACATGCCCTAAGAGTATTAAGTTTCTAAACTCCCTTCTTCCTTATGTGTCCAAGGAATTTCAGCCACATTTTTTTTTTTTTGACTATAGGTGTTGTTCTGTTACCATTTTCTTTCCGTCCTGCGTATGACGATAAACAACCTCCGCGTCCTGAGTAAGACGATAAACTAGGCCACTGATTTTGAGGGGCGTGGAAACATCCCTTAATTGCTGGGCTTCCCAGGTCCACCCTGACACGGGGCGGTAGCACTGTTAGGTTCCCTGATATGAACAAATAGTAAACACCCAAACTTGAGTCAAAATACTATAAACGTGTAAAAATAGGTTTTAATACCAGAAATATTTTGTAAAAATTATTATCGGCAATAAATTTATGAAGGAAAAAATTATTACCAACAATACTTAAAAAAAAATATTACCAACTATACATTTTTTTAAAAATCAAATAGAAATATTACCAGCTATACATTTTTTGAAAAAAATATTTCCAGAAATAGATTTTTGAAGAAAAAATATTACCAGAAATAAATTTAAAAAAAAAAATATGACCAGAAATAGATTTTTGAAAAAAAAAAATATTACCAGGAATCGATTTTTGAAGAGAAAATATTACCAGAAATAGATTTTTGAAGAAAAAGTATTACCAGAAATAGATCTTTGAAGAAAAAATATTATCAGAATGAGATTTTTGAAGAAAAAAAATATTACCAGAAATAGATTTTTCAAGAAAAAAAATACCAGAAATAGATTTCTGAAGGAATAAAAATATTACCAGCAATACATTTTTGGAAAAAAAAAATTACCAGCAATAAAAATTTTATCGGCATTAAATAACTTATTTAGGTTGATATGCCGTAAGCCAAACCAAACCAAACCAAACCAAACAAAACCATTTTCTTTAAGACATTATTGTTCCTTACCAGTTCTGACTATAGAATTTTCAGTATCTTTTAGTAGAACCACGTATCTGCTGCTTCACGTTTGTTCATCATCCCTGGGGAAATAGTCCAGCATTCACTGCCATATAAGTGGATGGATACCACATAGCAATCCAGCATTTTTTTCGTTGTTTCTTTTGTTTTAATCATTTCACCACAAGCAATGCGATAATACCATTAAAAGACAAGAGGTTACTAGGCGTGGAAAGAAAAGAGAATATTTTTATTGAGGAGAAAGGACAATAAAAGAACAGTTTTCAGGAAACATAAATTACTGTACAATGAGTTGATATCAACAATTATTGACAGGTGTGTAGGCTAGAGTCACCCCCACCCGATCACATTCCAGTTAAGAGAAACAGTTTTTGATAATTATTGTAAAAGTAGGTATAAACAGGCTTAGGGTTGTTCAGGATAAGCCCGACGTATGAAGTAGGCTACCTTCAAGCCGATGTTATTATAAGCTAAAGTACACACAGGTATATTATGGGATGGATTTAATGTAGGGTGCTACATAAGACGAAACGCAGTGACTCCTGAGGCAGAGAAAAAAATATTCAGTGGATATATTCTTATTTATTCCTATGTATTATTCAGTGCATATATTCTTAAAATCACCTGTCACGATGCAAAAGTCTTTTGATGAGAAAGTGGTAGATCTGAGGTCAAATAACGCAAGCTTTTTAACCCACTTTTGAGCTCTAAGACTGTATGACTTCGCACAATTCGTCCAGTTTCTTTGATCCCACCGAAAAAGAAAAAAAAATCGCTACTGTGGAGATAACATCGCCAACATTTTGCATCGCAAACAATATTATATGCACGTGGTTAACATTTGAATATGACCCAATGATATTGAAAATGGCATATATATATATATATATATATATATATATATATATATATATGTTCCATGTCGATAGCATTCTTCATAATTTCCATAAGGTATTCGAGTTTGTTTTTTGTTTTTTTCTCATAAATGTATCATGACTTCATTTTCAGAATGATGCCACTAACATACACTGAACAATCTAATTTTTACAAAGCTCGAGTCTTTGAATTAACAAGGAATATATCAAATCCTTTATTCAATCTAAATTATTCTAATCTATAATCTGCTTTGAATTAGTGTAATCTTAACGCACACTAATTTACTTTAATACTTAATGCACCATAATTTATTGTAATCCTTAATTTAAAGCAATCATTAATGAACACTAAATAATTCAATCATTTAAACACACTAATTTAGTGTATTCTTTAAAAAAAACACTAATTTAGTGCAATCATTTAAGCAAAGTAATTTAGTGCAATCCTAAATGAACACTAATTTAATAGAATACTTTAAGCACAGTAGTTTACTGCATTCTTTAATGAACACTAATTTAGTGTAATCATTTAAGCGCACTAATTTAGAGCAATAATTAATGAACACTAATTCAGTACAAAACATAATGAACACTAATTTAGTGGAATCCTTTAAGCACACTAATTTAGTGCAATAATTAATGAAGACTAATTTAGTGAAAAACTTAATGAATACTAATTCAGTGGAATCCTTTAAGCACACTAATTTACTGCATTCCTTAATTAACACTAATTTAGTATAATCATTTAGCATACTGATTTAGTGCAATTTGTAAGGAATACTAATTTAGTGCAATACTTAATCAACACTAATTAAGTGTAATCCTTCCATCACAGTAATTTAATGTAATCTTTAATGAACACAAATTTACTGCAATCCTTAATCAACACTAAATAAGTGTATCATTTAAGCAGACCAATTTAGTTTAATGGTGAATTAACACTAGTGTACTGTAGTCCTCTAAGCACACTAATTTCCAGCAATCCTTAACGAAAACTCATTTAGCGTAATCATTTAAGCACACGAATTTAGTGCAATCCTTGATGAACACTAATGTAGTACAATCAAATTATTTAATGCAATATTGTCAGAAAACTTCTAGTTTCTCAAGTCCAGTAGTTGTTATCGCTATTTCCAATATTGATGAAACATTCCTTTCTAACCTTTTATCTGTTAACATCTTGATTAGTTCATTATATTCTCTTTAATATACAATGAGATATCCATTTTAGTTGTTGCTGCTTCTGAATGTCCACAAATGATGTCGTTTCTTTTATTTCGTACAATTCTTTGTACTTCGTAAATGAACAGGTGGAGAGTTACAGTAACATAAGTAAATATGGTGTTTGATACGGACGAAAAAAGAGGTGAGAGGCAGTGAATATAATAAGGATAAGGAGGACAGTTAATGATTGACCCTTGACTTGAAAAGGTCAGGATTTAAGTGTTCAGCAGAATGCAGCAGAGTTTGGGAAAAACGTCCTGAGTATAACTCCCTTCTTACGCCTGGAACGCAGAAGCGAAATTGGCATGGTTGTCTCATAGTTTAAAACGTCTATGCTGGTGCCACTAACAAATGAAGCTCATGTGGAGATTCGAAATATCGATTGTTTAGCAACACTCTTGCAGCGTTATTTCTGTGAGAAAGAGGTTACAGAAGACCGTGTAAATGACGTGGTACACTATGAAAGCTTTCAGGTGTTGGTAAAGCTAATATAATCCAAATATGTGCAGCAATACTCAATTCTGAGTTTGCTTTGAGCGCCTATTGAAGCCTCAGCGCAACAAAGACTGCAAGTGGAACTCGGACATACACCATTCTGCAAATTAATTGAAACAAAATAAATAATTCCGGTATTATTTACTTTTTTCGTATTTTTCCAATGAAACATGACCAGTGCACATGTTATTACTTCGTGTGTCCATTCCACGATGTCTTTCCTTGCAGCTTGACAACAAATTCTGTATTGGATTTAAATCAGGAGAGTTTCCGAGCCATTCAATAGTACTTTGATTTTCTCACTGGTAAGGCTTGCCATTATGGTCATACAGCGTTCAAATTTTCGTACGCTTCCTTGGAATAACGTCCATCGCAGACAATGGCCGTAGGACAACTAATCGACAGTCGAGACAATAGTGTCTTGGTGTGATGAAAATCTGATGCAATCACGGATGACATAATATTTTTGAAGGGCAAACAAATTTCATGATACACCCGGAAAATAGATTCATATTACTGCACACCACTGCAAATGACTTAATCTGAGGAAAAAATAGAAATCAATTGCACTCTGCCACTCCACTGGGTCTAAAATGGACCGTATGATGAAAGAAAGGAAACAAAGGTGGTTGTTTCAATTAATTTGCACAAGGGTGTACGATCCATCGTTAAAGAGGCTGGAAAAATTGACCTTTCTCTGTACTCCTCCTGTAAGTACATGACCCCCACCCATGCTATCCTCTACCTTTGCAACACCCAGATAAAACCAAAAATGCTGTACTTTTGCCATATACGGACAATTGCTGACCAATTGTTTTTCTTTCTAGTCTCAGAGTCCAAAAACGTCACCGTCTCCTTACAACCCGTTTCTCACAAATGAAATATCCCAAGCGTCTGGCTTTTTATGGAAAATGTTCAGAGGTGCTACATTCCTGAGTTCTATCAGTTTATATAAATAAACATATATATATATATATATATATATATATATATATATATATATATATTATAAATTAATTGATTTAAAATATGTTTTTTCCGCTACACAGTTCTAACCGCAAAATTAAATTCGTGGCTTTTAGCTTCCATTTTTGAAACAAGGTTAGAACTGTGTAGAAAAAAACATATTTTAAATCAATTAATTTATAATATTAATGCTCTGTAAATTTACATTGAGCTCTATTTTGTAAAAATAAAAATATCTATAAGAACACCGGATTATATATCTTACTGTTCTTTCTTTTTATTTAAATACACATATATATATATATATATATATATATATATATATATATATATATATATATATATATATAAATTGTTGGAGGTACAGAACCGTAATATTGCAAGGAATAGATACAAGTTATTTTCTATGAAAAATAAAAAATAAGAGATGATAACACTTACAGAACAGACCAACCGGTTTCGTTCCCAAGCTCATCAGGGTCGACTGGGAACAATTTAGGAATTTTTGCAATATATATTGACTCACACAAATACCCTACATGCAATTAAAACATTGAAAAATGAAATGATTAATGGTTTGAGGGGAAAAAAATTCAAATCGCGCGAATTTGCACAGCACAAAGGAGAAAAAATTGGGGAATGTGAGGGCCATGTATGATACACACTAGAGTCTAAATACGTGAAGCCCAATAACATGATACAATAACGTGATGTATATATATATATATATATATATATATATATATATATATATATATATATATATATTGTATCAAATCAAAGAACGACTAAGACCCGTCATTGTATCGAAGCACCCCTCCCATTTCCCTCCATATTCCATACGTAAGATGCAAGTTCTACTTGATCAGATTCTTCCCACGAACCACTGCTTTGTGGAACCGACTCCCAAGAGGATGCTTCCCGATCACTCCAAACTTAACCTGTTCAAGTCTTCGTTCAACCGTTACCATCCCCATTTATCCCCATAAAACTTGCATCTTACACTGTAACCATGTAGTCAGAGGGACTTTATCCGAATGGCTTTAGGGCCTTGTTAACATCACTGTAAGAAAATCTGTCTCTTGCGAAGGAAAAAAATGAAAGGAGCGCTAAAATGCGTTGGTCATTTTCCCAGCCTCTTCAGCGATATACACGTCATGGCAAAAGTAACACCTATTTTTTATTTATTAATATTAATGAATAAAAATAAATTACAGTAGTTGAAGATAGCTTAGAGTAAGTATAGTGCATGCTTTCAACTACAGATGTTTTTTACATAATTCTATATTTTATGGGTAAATTTCTGTTTTTTTTTTTTTTAGATATAGAGTTTGTAGACCATAAAATGTATCTTTGGTAATTTTACTATGAAATTGTATTTTTATAATTATTTAGTGTTGCATTGATTGCCATTTTGTTATAAAAAAAAGTCTGTTGCTCATTTTATTATAAAATGTACTGCTGATTTCTTTTTTTTTTTTTGGTGGGGGGGGCAGTCTATGCTCATCGCTTGGACTCTAACAGGTGACACCACCCGGGTCAGAGTGGACCTGGGAACAACAGCAATTAATAGGCTGTTCCACGCTTCCCAAAACCTCCATCTCCTGATCAGAGGCCGTACTGCCCGATATAGTTTATCGTCATACCCAGGACGTAACATTCGTAAGTGAAAGGGATATATATATATATATATATATATATATATATATATATATATATGAAGAAAAAATATACAGAAAAAAACAAACAAAAATCTTAATATGCAATTATGCTGTATTAATGTTAATATAAAGTCAACGTCGGACGTTTCGGTCTATTTTAGACCATCATCAGGACATATTCATAAAACATAATTAACATTGGAACATATCAAATTTAACATGAAAAAGACGATCGACATTTGAGCACAACTAATCCAAACAGGTAACTGAAATTTTTATATAAGATCAGCATTCCGTTTAAAATATGATCACGTCGTTTTTTCAGCCAAAAAGTAAACCTATATTGGCATTGTCATCTCAGAAGTGTTTTATTTAACATACAAAATACTCCTACTTACGAGTTGACAATGCCAATATAGGACTTCTTGATTGTTGAAATAGCTATTTGAATGAGGTAAATTTGAATTTCTTTTCTGTGCATTTTTTTAAGTTTTCACTCCATGCAAGGCGGGATTGCTACTAGCAAGCCAGGGGTAGCAGAGTGTGAGAGCAAGAGAAGAAGGCGTGATAGAGTAAAGGGTGAAGAGAAGGACGGGGAATAGATCAAGGCATTTGGAGATGTCGATTGACATTGCATTTGAATAATTGGAGATTATAGCTATCAGGGAAGGAAGTAAAAGAAGACGTAAAGTGCGATACATGAAGCTATTGGAGTAGAAGAGACGACTACATGTAACCGTTTCGAGAGTAAAAAGGTGGCACGTTTAAATTCATGCACTTTGGGAAATAGCGAAAGTAGCTCGTCGGAGCAGTTAGCGTGAAAGTATTTGTAGAAAAGACAGAGGGAGGCGACAGCGCGTCTGTGAGAGAGCAACTGCCAACGAGCTGCCAGATCAGGGCCAACAACATTGCATATCCGTCTCTGGATTTTGTCGAGGACATTAATACGAACAGGGGGCTTCAGACCATATATATATATATATATATATATATATATATATATATATATATATATATATATAATCGACTCGCCCGTCGAGATTCGACGTATGAGGGTCAAGCAGATCAGTTTCCAGGAAACCGACAGCCCGACACCGGTACATGAGATTTGATTATAGTGGTGAAGGCTTCGTGCAGAACCATCCACACTTTTTGAAGGGACGAATACAGAGACCTGGTGCACCGAATGCCACAAGGTTCCCAAACGACCCTCCGTAGGTTTTGAATTCAAAGTTTTCCTTCTCCTAGACCGGTTGCCATCCAAGGCTATAGAACCCAGTCTGACCTGCTATTTTACCCATAGCTGGAGGGAGAGGAAAAGGATTCATACCTTTCCCAAGGGTATTAGCACCTAAGTGTAATGGATTCGACTGGAATTCGAACTCGGCTCTGCGATTCCTCAATCCAAGCCGCTATCCATTACTCCACCGTGCCTGCTATATATGTATATTGAATGACCATCACGATGACCTGACCTAAAACCAACAGACTTTTATCTTGTGGGCAGTAGTGAAAGATATTTTTTACGGTTTCGAACTGAAAACAATTTCTGAATTAAAACAAGTAATTTCTGATAAATTATCTTAAATTTATGCTGAAATGTGTTTGGAGAGGTGTTGCTGATAGGGCCCAGCGTTGTACAGAACATGAAGGAGAGCAATTTGAACATGTTAAATAATTTGCTCATTATAATCATTCATTTTGTTATGATGTGACAATACATATGAATTTTCTTTAATAGCATAATGTATATGTTTTAATAAAAGTTATTAAATAAAAAGGGCGTTACTTTTCTGCCCCCCTGCCAATGGGATACTGCGAAAATGATCCACTAAATTTCATTGTTACTGGAAGTATTTACAAATTCATTCGTCTAACGGCATATGAAATCTTTATGTATCATTTACTGCCGAAATTTAATTTAATGTTCTTGGCAATAATAAAATACGATATAGATTATTCTGCATTCCCTATTGAATAAATGGTAGATGATACTCAGCTTTTGTATATGTATATAACTATAATCGACTCTCCCGTCGAATTCGACGTATGAGGGTCAGGCAGATCAGTTTCTAGAAAACTGACAGCCCGGCAACAGCACATGATATTTGATTATAGTGGTGAAGGTTTCGTGCAGGACCATTCTGCCGAATACAGAATACAGAATACTACGTACCTCCGATTCCTCAATCCAAACCGCTATCCATTACTCCACCATGCCTCCCTTATATATATATATATATATATATATATATATATATATATATATATATATATATATATATATTTGAATAAAAGACAGACCACGTTAAGATTCCATGTAATAAGCTATTTCACCATAACCCCTTTAACAGGTTTCTGGATCATCAGACTTTACTTCCAAAAGCTGAAATGAAAAATGAAAAAGAAATTCACCCGTTTTTTACGGACCTCATCAAGTATACGCAAAGTTAACGAAGTGAGGAAGTGAGGTGGGGAGAGAGGATATGAGTGTGTCATATGTATCATTTTAGTTTCCTATTTTAACCCCAGTGTGTCGGCTGGATGTTGCTCAAATCTAACGCGTCTCGTCTCTAGATAAAGGTGGTTAGGGGTTAAGGATAAGGACTACATTAAGGAAGACGTTCCAACAACCCCAATAAATTACACGACAGGTTTCATTCAAATTCTTAGACGCTGTCAGTTCGCGTTACTTTAACGTGCATATTTGGGAGGTTAAGGTTTGATAAATATCTAAATTTTAAAAACAATCTACGAAGAAATTAATTTGAAATTCGGTGGAGTTTTGGGTATTTTCTATGAAGCAGTCGATTGGAAAAATCCATAGACAGAACATTAAAAGAGTAATCCCATTTATATTTAGTACTTTTTCCACTAAAACTTTTATCTTATAGCTTGTTAGGTTGACATTTATTCGTTTGATTTTTGTTCATTAAGTAAACTCGTGATTGTTTTTGATTTTTGTTCATTAAGTAAACTCGTGGTTGTTTTTATGTATCCGATTATCAACAGTTATTCCCATTTAAATAATTTTATTTTTCCACATTGGGGTAGTATCTTTCAATCTCAATTAAAATACTAATCTAAAACTTTCCCTTCGTGCTATTTAGGATTCACTTCCAATTGAGTTAATATCCAAGTATGATTGGTGTGGACAAAATAAAATTACAATAAACAAAAACAGTATTTTTAAGTGTGCTCAATACAGAGTAGAGCAAATATTATTTATTCAAAAAAATTATAACAATGATGTTATAAAATAACTACTAAAATAGCCATTTTGTTTCAATACTTCTGGTGTCTTCTCAAGTGATGGTGTTGAATGCTATAATAAATATATATATATATATATATATATATATATATATATATATATAGGTTTATGTTTATGTAAACATAATTAATAGATGCAGTGAAATGTCTGTTTTATGCAGTAGTGTTCGTGAAGTTATATTTTGGAATAGGGTTTGATTTCGTTAAGAAATTGAAGGATATTCTACGGATTTCTTTTATGTTAATCGATGTTTTGTTGATTTTATTTTTGTTTGGGAGTTCACTATTTCCCCTAACAAACCTGTACTGCCGGCTGTTTTTTATCGTCATACCCCAGACTACTCCTGGAAGTACATTTTAATCTTGTGGAATATATAACATTCCATTTGTCGTCTGGATTGATCTTTAGATCCAGTAGACGTTCAAGAATCCTTAATGAGATTTGTACTCATTATCGTGTCTCGAGCAAATTCAGGGTCTGAACGGTGATGACGATACGAGATTGGTTCCTTTAATGAAACGATATCTTAAAGAAGACACTACAGCTTAGTCTGCACAAGAAGGGCTAGTCTATTAAGAGTAGAGCTCATCTTTTACAAGTTAAGAGGTAAAAAGCTTGCTGTGTACTCAGTGAAGAACCGTAGTCTCTGACAAAGAAAAGCCAATTAGATACTATTCGTTTATTTTATTCGCTGTCTTTATGTTGCCAATAATTGACTGGAATTCGTTTTTCTTTTTTTTTTCTTTTTTTATTTATTATTTGGCGTCATCCATTTTGGTGACAGATTCGAAATTACCAACCTATTGAATTTAAACATCTATATCTATTTTTTTTTCCTTCAAAACATACAAAATACACAAAAATAGATTCATTTTAAATAAGGCAAAAAAAAATCAATCCTGAACGAAATAATTTACTAGTGATTCGACTATTAGCAAGACAAAAATAAACGCTTTTTTGAAAATCGAATCGACCAAATTGAATAATCATATAAAAACATTTAAATTCAAGTAGTGTGCAAATTTTAAAGATATACATACACACACGCATAAATATATTCATTTATCTCTCTCTCTCTCTCTCTCTCTCTCTATATATATATATATATATATATATATATATATATATATATATATATGAAAAAATGAATATTTAAAGTATCGTTCATGTATTTTTAGATAAAATTAAAGAAAAACATTAAGCGTTGAACAAAGAATAAACCTTAAACGAAGACGGCTTAAAAATAAATAAGTACTCAAAATAATAAAAGAAAAAATTCAAAACATAAATAAAATCTTCCATCTCTATTACCATCTCTATTATAGATACAGCTGGACAAAAGTAAGTTATTAAAATAAATTCATTAATTGTTTTATTAGAATTCACAGACGTCTGACCCAAAACAATTATTCTGCTGTTTGTCTATAATGTCGTTTTTAATCTTGCTATATATAAAATTATAAGACTTGCCTTAGTCCGTCCAACTCTCCGTCACACTCTCTAAAATACCCGTATATTGACCGATCGAAACCAAATCTTGCGAAGACAGGTAAGGTGGTGGGGTACACAGTGTTGTTGGTCTTACAAGTGTGTGCATCCTAGTACAATATATTTTCATTTAATTTTTTTAAAAATTAAAACATTTCTTATTTAACATACAGAACAGTCAAAATTTTTTTAAAATATTTTAATGATTAAAATAACAAATACTTATTTAACACTAAGATGGCCAGCTGCTTTGACATCTTTATTTACATTACGCCGTGAAGCAGCCATCTCTAATATATTCAATATTCAAGTCAGGAATAACAAGTCTGAAAAGAAATTCACAAATATTAGTATACCTCACACTGAAAGAAAGTGATATATATATATATATATATATATATATATATATATATATATATATATATATATATATATATATATATATATATATATAATTATGTGTGTGTGTATAGATAGATAGATAAATACATAGATAGGGGACATAAACACAAGTATTATTGCTTGTGAGAAATTTTTCAATGCATTTACCCTATAAATAGCCTCGATGTCAAAAACGACACCTCGGCCATTCAAGGTAAAACTTCAAATATCAGCTATTCCACTGAATATTTTTTAAAGAATTAAGTCTGTTAAGCATCTTTGCTAAAATTCAATAATTGTCCATAAGCCTCAGCATCGAACCAAAACTAGTTATTCCATAGGAATTTGTTGAAAATTTGAAGGTGTCGAAAACGACACCTCGGCCATCCTAGTGTTAATAAAAATGCAATACTGTTGTTTTGCATATCTGTTGTGGCATACCTACGGACGATAATGGGTATGTCCCAATTCACATAAATACAGTACTAAACACTGTATATTGGTCTGGAGTTGGATATTCGTCTGCAACCGAGCTTGTCAATCTCACTGCTTCCGGATCAAGAGGACCCCTAGATGAGGCTATAACGAAGGGCAGACTCTTGCTTCGGGAAACAGATACCCGACCCGGTTTTATACAGGCTTTACGGGGAATTTTTGGTCGATCCTACGGGCTCGGATACCGCACGTTAAATTCGGTCCTGTGCCACATCTGACCGCGTGGGGCGGTTGGTAGATATCCTGCAGCTGGAGATTCATTGTGGAATTCACTTGACTGACTTCTAGCAATTCTAAACGTCGCTGGCGAATGTATTGTTCGTGTCCTAAGTATTATTGTTCATTACCAAACTTCGTGTGAATATTCTACTCAGTAAACTTCCCTAAGTTACAACAATATCTTTTCTTTAACATTTTATATATACAAGAATCCAATTTCCAGGTTGTCCTATGTTTGCGAGGACTACAAACAATTAACTTTCTTTTATTCTCGATCCTTAGTAATGTTTCTGTTTCTAATTACAGTTATGTTATAGTGGAACACACCTATTCTATAGTTAATAGACTCTCCCACCTATAATAAGTAAGAGTAGTAATGGTTGCTGAGTGAGTTGGTCAGTCAGTCGATGCCGGACGACCGTTAGTCGTATACTAAAGTATCAACGACCACAACTAGATGTTCTCTGCGTCATTACCTATTATATCAAATTCCTAACGTTTTGGACGTCGAACCTATTTTAGGACCGACTTAGTACAACTACGAGCCTCCACTGTGAAACCACTCCATAACAAGTTACATACCAGTTATGTGCCATGCTTAATTCACGTTTAGGTGATCATGTATCTTTCGATACATGACTGACGAGGCAGACTTTTCCGGCAGTAGGTTGTCCTTTCTTCCTGCGGTATACCAGCTGCCACCCAAGGCCATAAAACCTGGTTTGTCCTGCTATTTACTCATAGCTGGGGAAAGATAAAGAGGATTCATACCTTTTCCCAAGGGTATGAGCATGTAAGGATTTGAGTGAAATTCGAACTTGGCTCCCTGATTCCCCAATCCAAGCCGCTAACAATTACTCCATCGTTTTGTTCTCGCTCCTTAGTAATGTTTATGTTTATAATTCTTCCACGCACCTTATGTCTTAGTGGCTTTACTGTATTGACTGGGGTGAAATTGATTAAAAAGCCGACCAGAGGGAAAATAGAAAATAAAGCAAATTGGATTATACAGGCTAGTGGGCAAGAAAAGAATTGCCCGCCTTATTTTGTGTTAATTTTTTAATTTGGTATTTTTCGTAGGGACCTGAATTTGATTATTTTATTTTTTGCATTCTAAATTTGATCTTCAATTTATTTAATCTTAAATTTTCTAATATGTTACAAACCAGTAAGCGTATTTAGAGAGGAACTGTCTTTTGACACTTATAACTCTAAACTCAAGTTATTAACCATTCAAAAGCCATTTATAATGCCAGATCAGAGCCTGTGTTTTATCCACTCATAATCGGTTGTACTATCAATGAGGCTCCTCGCCGGAAATATCTCTAGGAACTCAACTTACTCTACACCTCAAGTGCTACTCATAAATCCGATCCATTGCTAATGATGCTAGTTGATTCCTTTTATCACTGATAAGTGTGAATTAGCAGGGTTAAACTAAAGAAAGTTAGCCCACTCGAGGTAGAATATCTGAAATAATACATAATACATATAGTATCAGTGAATGTTGAGGGTCATGCGAAGAAAATATATATCGGATCAATAAGGGACAATTGAAACTCAGATGTTATAGTCATGAAATAGCTGTAAACACAGTAAAATAAAATAGAATAAGATATTGTTTGGTATGTCAAAGAAAATGTAAAAAAAACAAAAACAAAAAAACAATAGGGAATGTATCCATCCATGTAGTGGGAAATAACTCAAAATAATCCTCCGGTTATAATTTCTCATATAGATATTTTATGAGTCACTGGATTTAAAATTGGCCATAACTGCCTACCTGAGACAAGGAGACGAAAATGAAATCGGAAATATCTCCATGCAAACTTGGCACCAGGTTAAATGACCTAACTATATTATCATGCCAATTAATGTCTATATATATATTCTGCAAAATAGTGGTAATATATATATATATATATATATATATATATATATATATATATATATATATATAAATGCCAATTTATGTCTGACTGTATCAAGTTGCTGCCTAAACCCGTGAACCAATATTGATGAAACTTTGCATACATGTTAAACATCCAATTTGTTACTAGGCTTTTTTTTTTTTTTGGTGTTTTATAAAAGTCTATAATGGCACGGCTAAAGCCGGACATCGCAGCTTTTCCCCCGGGTATGCGCGAGATGCTTTTCTCAGTGTTTAAGCAAGGGAGATAATTGACCTCGTAAACTGTTTTAACATTAAAATACACGTGTTACGAACTCTTATAAAGCTTAAAATTTCAGATATGGATCTTTGTTCGATTTCTCGCCGACAACATCTGAGGATATTATTTTCTAAATAAAATCTTTATTTAAAACTTTATTTCAGCATTACCACACTTTGAATACGATATTCATAGTGTGTATACATTGCAAAAAATAAATAATTCGTTTACATTGCAAAAAATTAATTAGTTTCAAGTTTCGCCATATGCATCATTAAATTCGCCAGTTTCGAATTTATTAAATACAAATAAATTGACACAATCCATTCGGTCGTTTCAAGCTAAAATAGCATTTAAATTGAGCGAATAGAAACTTTACCTAAGCTCATATTTCAACCTACCTTTAGAAAGGCATATGATTGTAGTTGTTGTTGTTTGTAGAATAACAACCTGCTCCATACTGTCGGTATAGAAAATAGCTGTTGAAATGGATACCTTTCTTATAAATCCAAACGTCCTTAATCAGTTTGAGCCACGTACCCTTCCCCGTTTAGTTTTATTTTTAATTACGATGGTTTGATTAGACAATACTAATTTGAATCGCGACGATAAGCAAAACTGAGACTAAAACATTTAATAAAGAATTGTTTTTTTTTTAAACCTTTCACTCCATTCAAATTGAAATCTATATGTAGAATCTATAGATTTATTTTTATTAGCCGAATTGGTAAATTTTCATTTTAACACCCGACGTCATTTACTGCTGAACTATTTTCTTTCAGAAATTAGTACGCGTTTCCGTAAAGCGATTTTTTTTTGTACTTAATTTAAGAATAAAGTTAACTTTCAAATATTTGTAAACATCGACAAATAAAAGAATAACAAAAGAAAAAAAAAACACCTAACCCTAATTTGAAAGTTAACTACAAGGAATTACTGTGAAGGGAGTAAACAGGCCCAATTTGTATACGTCCACCAACAGAATTCAGCACTGAATTACATATCAATAAGTCGCTAATGGCCGACGAAAGACCAGGAAAAAGTCCGATTGTTTTCGGGTCGTTAACATCGAAAAAGGTAGGTTTCTTTAATATCTAATTGTTGATTTGAGTTCAGCATATACATTTGCACGGAAATAAGACTATATAATTTGAAGGGATATTAGCGCTCGGGTGTTAAAATGAAAATTTACCGCCGAATTTATTTTCCTTTTTTTTTCTAAGTATGTATTCCACACTGAGATATCAGAAGATCTGCCAGGAATTAACCAACTTACAAAGAGGATGAAAAGAAAGAGAAGGGCTCAACATGATTTCGGTTGATAAAAAAAAAAAATGTAAAATTCCCAGCACTCCTCTGCCATGCGCATGTGTAGCCCTACAAATATATAATCTATCAGTTGAGCAGATATATTTCCTAGCGAGGCAATGTGGTGCATTTAGGGCTTCGAAATCCACTAGCGTCATCCAAGAGTAATGAATCTATCTGTTCATCTTGAAAATGGCCAGCGTGTATATTTCCCAGAAGATACTGCTCGAAACGTAGTTATCAATACACGAGAAATCAATTTTTACCGCCAAATTATGCGAAATTGACCTGTTTCACTGAATACCGCTGTATGTTCAATTTCCCGTCTACTTTACCTGGGAACGCAATAGATAGAGCAGGCGCAAGCAAGGAGCACAAGAGGGCTGGAAAGAAGTAGGACCATCGGGCGGGTGTACACTCTGCACCCCAATCAGCAGGGGTGCATCTTTCTGCGTCTCCTGTTCGCAATTTCCCAGGTCCTACATCATTCACAGATCTGCGACAATATAATGCGGATGTCACATACAGAGGAAGCTTGCGCCAAACATGGACTACTGGGGGATGATGCCCACCGGGACTGAACACTGGATGAGATAGAAGTCAGCAGAGCATCAAGTCAACTGCGCCAGCTGTTATCCATCATGTTGATGACATGTTGTTCTTAATTTTTATTGAGAGCATGCCTCCCAAGCCCACTATTTGGCCGTTGATCCCCTCCCCCCACCGGGTCGATGCTTGGACTTAAGGTAAGCTGTACATTCACTTGTTATCATGAGGAAGAAAGCTCGCTGCCACGTATGTTGGGGCATTTATTATGACATGGCAATAAATCCGGATAACCCTATTTTCTTCGATTTCTTTTTAGAATAGACAGTGGGACTTATACTAAGTTAAAACTTAAAACTTAATGTTGTGAAAGGGTAAATGCAAGTGTCAGCCAGGACTCTTTGCAAATTACCTCCCCCTCTCATTGTTACCTCTGTTTTTATTGTTGTATATGTTATATGTAATAGGAGTAGGTAGGCTTTCCTACCGCCCGGTCCACACTCCTCCCCCTTCTCTTGGACGTGAGTAGAGGCGTAAGCCTTGTTTCTTGTTTAGAAAGGGGTACTCTCTCTCTCTCTCTCTCTCTCTCTCTCTCTCTCTCTCTCTCTCCTCACTGGCCTTTGTATCTCCAGTTGCCTTGATCTATCCACTACTCTTCTCCTCATCCTTTCTTCTATCACTTCTATCTGACCTTGCTCCAAATTTTCTGTAACCCCTTGCGTCCTAGTGGCTTTGCCTTGCTTGGGGTGAAACGCTTAAAAAAATGTGACTTGGTGATCATTTCAAGCTTTGGGTGACCCACAAAACCCGCAGAGCAGGAAACATCCTACGAAGGATTCAAAGGTAAACATTAGCGAAAATTGCCCCGTTCAATGATGCCATTTACAATGACGTATTAGTTGATCTGGACACTCGTGTAGAAGGTATCAGAGGCCAAGGAAACAGTCTCCCAATTGATTACATGCGGGACATCAACAATGACACCGAGGAAATGATGGCGTATTTTGTTGATAATGAACACAATCTAATGGAGGACCATCTGGAAGTATATAAACGATTATTTCGAGCATTGAAGGTGAAACAGGAGATAGTGATTTTCCAAGCGTAGCTTGGATGTGGCACAAGGCCGATGTGTATGGGGCACCCAGTGAGGATCGAACTCACTATTCAGTCGTAATTGTTCTAGCGAGACAAGCTTAATAATTATTTTCTAAGCGTAGCTTAGATGTGGAACAAGGCCGAAAGTATGGGACACCTAGTGAGGATCGAATTCACTTTTCAGTCGTAACTGATTTAGCGAGACAAGCTTGCTAACCATTACACCACGCCGAGGTGCCAAGTGAAAGAGGAGATATATTCTTCCACGATGCTCCAAGTGGGACTGGTGAAACATTTATCAACCTACTTCTGTCTTCCGCAGGTCTGTTGTGAATCTACACGTTAGTCTATTTATACATCTATTGTAAATTTATTTTCACACTAGCCCTTCTAAGAGCTATATTATCTACGAACGCACAAATGCCCTTTTCAGGGCTACTTATTTTGAATTTTTACTTTAAGAGGCACGGTCGAGTAATGGATAGCGGCTCTGATAGAGGAATCGAAGAGCCGAGTTCGAATTCCAGTCAAATCCATTCCATTCACTTCCATGCTATACCTTGGGAAAGGTATGAATCCTCGTCAGTCATGTATTATGCATCACTCATGGCACAGAACCGATTTACCAGTTATTATATATGTCCTTTATGATTTTTGCATTCATAACTTATTGGTATTTCCTCCTAGAGGCGGTGATTGAATATTCTCTGTGACCGCACAAAAGCCC
>CAHIKZ030005615.1:500000-555000 GCA_903632075.3 Acanthosepion pharaonis
TCGTGAATGTCTCGTGAATGTATACATGTCAGCCATCAGAGCATTTTTCTATTCTTTCGCTGAATAATATTTCCTCGTATGCACGTATATACGTGGGGTGGGGTCTGCTGAGAATTATGCTATTATTTTTAATTTTTTAAGGTTGATTTGTTATTATGATTGGTAGAAATTGCAGTTTGTAATCCTTATTGGGTTTTTTATGGTGGTATTAAATATCCTGGGGAGGGAGGGAGTTAACGTTAATTTATATTTATATATATATATATATATATATATATATATATATATATATATATATGTGTGTGTGTGTGTGTGTGTGTGTGTGTGTGTGTGTGTGTAGAATTAAAACCACTCTTAAAGGCTCTGACGTACGTCTATCTACCATTACCAGAAACGTAGTTCCGTAAAAGTGTCCACAAATCAATATAAACGAACCAAGCACAAATAATGCCTGCTACACACACACACACACACACTGCACACATACGAATATAAATTATCATCCGAATCCACCACAGACAAAATAGTATTATGAAACACTTACGCGCAGAAATTATAGCACCAACGCTGCTTGACAAGTCAAAACCACGTGAAATCTGCTTAAGCAATGAAAATCAAACAACACGAAATGGAGAATAGACTAGAATGTTTCTTTTACTTTTTCTCCATATCTCATTCTCTGGCGAATTTTAAAATTTTTAAACCTTCCTATTTTTCTTCTTTATCCTATTGTGTCAGATTCCGATCTATATTTGATCTTTATTTGATCCCAATTTATATATATATATATATATATATATATATATATATATATATATATATATATATATGACACACTGACACACACACACCAAAACACACAACCAAACACAGACACACATATATATATATATAATGGAAATAAAAATGGCAAGACGAGCTTTAACATTCATGGATGAAGATCGGCTGGTTAATTATTTTTTCAATCATGAAAGATAAAGCTCGCCTTGCCGTTTTTATTTCCATAGTTAAATTCTGTATACCTTAGAAAATAGTAATATATATATATATATATATATATATATATATATAGAGAGAGAGAGAGAGAGAGAGAGAGAGAGAGAGAGAGAAAGAGACAAGGAGAGATTAGAAATCAAAGTAGCCTAGTTTCATGCCTGAAGCGATCTTTAGTTCATGTCACACTACTCCTTCGTGTGCATTAGTTAAAGGCCATTATCGGATTAGAGGTCTGCATGTGGGAAATCACAAAAACCTAATGTGATATGCAAAAATTTAAAACCGTAAAGTTATACAAGATAAATGAAAAAATGGAATAGATAAATTAATTTAAAATTATGAGTAAATAACGTATTTGTTGAATGTATTTAAATTATTAAGTGAAAAGAAAAGGACTCATAAAGTACGGGTTCAGCCATCAATTCTCTAATTTTCAAGTCACCTATATATTGATCCCGCGAAAAGATGTATTTCAACATCTGCCAACAGAAGCAAATGCACAAAGAACCTGTATTAAAAAAAGAATAAACGCAGAAAACATTAGACTAAATGGGAATAACTGGATGATATTCCTACATACAATTATATATCCTCGCAATCAAAAAATATTTTGGTATTTTCTATTATTTTGAGAAGAGTCATTAACGTTCAAATAGTCCGTCATACGAAATTACATTTTTTTCGGATATAAAGGTTTTTTTTTTAAGCATTTCATCCTAAGTAAGGTGGGAAGCCACTAGCACGCAAGGGGTTACAGAGAGTTGGAGCGAGAGCAAATAGGAGTGATGGAGGAAAGGATGAAGAGAAGGATAGGGGATAGATCAAGGCATCTGGAGACGTCGATTGATATTACACTTGAATACTTGGAGATTATAGCTATCAGGGAAAAAACGGGAGGGAGTTTCATATTCGCGATGACCAGTGTGCTAAAAAAAAGTCAATACACTTTTATATTGAATAATATTATACTCAGGTCACTTCTCAAGTTGTTCTTAGTTTTCACTTATCTGATTTACATCGAAAAAATGATATTTCTTCTGAAATGTTAATGACCCTCCCCAAAAGTATAGATTGAGTGGAATAGTTGGAGATTATAGCTATCAGGGAAACAGCAAAATTGGAGGGAGTTCCACAGGCGAGAAGTGCAAGACATGAAGCTATTGATTTAACAGCTTCGATAGTGAAAGGGTGAGAGTGAGATGCCAGCCTAGTAGAACGCTTAAATTCATGAAGTCTGGGACCCAACGAAAGCAGCTCATCGGAGCAGTTACCGTGAAAGTATTTGTAAAAAAGACAGAGAGAGGCAACGGTACATCTGTGAGAGAGCGACTGCAAACTAAATCCCGGATCAGTGCCAATTACATTTCATATCCGTCTCTGGATTTTATCGAGGACCTTGAGACAAACGGAAGGGGATCCAGACCATATATGGCAGCAATACTCCATACATAATACTAAGAATATTATTAACAGTAAAATTAAGAAGTGAACGCAGGATATTTTTTATTGACTAACACGAATTTATCAAAGCAGGAAAAGTGTCTGTCAAATCCTAATTGTCCTATCACTGTATGCTTTAAAAAAAAAATTAAGCATTTCACCCCAAGTAAGGCAGGAGTGCCACTAGAACGCAATAGCTTACAGGAGTTAAGAGCAAGAGTAAAGAGGTGTGTTTGAGAAAAGGATAAAGAGAAGGACAGGGGTTAAGATCAAGGCATCACGAGATGTCGATTGACATTACATTCGAATATTTGAAGATTATAGCTATCAGGGAATCAAGTGATAGGAAGGGAGTTCCACTGACGGAAGGTGCGAGATAACAAGGAGTAGAAGAGACGGATACATTTAACCGTTTCGACAGTGAAAGGGTGGAACCGACATGCCAATCTTGTAGCACGCTTAAATTCATGCAGTCTGGGAACCAGCGAAAGTAGCTCGTCGGAACAGTTGCTGTGAAAAAGAAAAGTCAGAGGGACGCCATTGCACGTCTGTGAGATAGTGACTGTAAACCAGATAGGATTTATCACATTGCATATCAGTCTCTGGATTTTGTCGAGGAACACGAGACGAATAATATTTGCTATACAGGAGGGCGTTGAAATGTTTTTCCATGTGAAAATGGGCGATGGCACCAAAGGGGATGGAAAACCCTGGAATAGATCCTCAAAATGTTTAACACTATCAACAGAAAATGTTCTTTGCATGGCACTTATCGTTAATCCTTTTGATAATCTCGTGATAAACATTAATATAATATCCATTAAACCTGCTAAATATGCCTAATCTATCTGCATTTGAAGTTTTATCAAATTGTTTTATAAACATCGGGAATTTTTCGTCGCAGACAAAGTTCACGTTGCCTTTTTAAGAAATGCATATCGCTCTTTACGAACTTATGAAGTCCATTTTTTTGTAATTTTAGTTTTGTATCTATTGTAACCTAAAAAGGGTTACTGAATAAGGAATAACCAAAACGAAGGTTGGGAATGAAATGGTAATCATGTATAGCATCAACAAAAAAAAAATACTCGTCAGCGGCGTGAAGTAGGTAAACCACTGCTAGTGGTGAACTGCTTAAACGGCATATTACCCCCACTTACAATAGTGTCCAACGTATTTATGAGGATTGGAGCATAACCATTAGTGTTCATAGCTACGGTATATAACAGTATCCCAAACGTATACACAGTAATTACTAAAGATTTTCATTATAATTTTTAATTATAATTTGTTTTTATCATTATAAACCTAATTTTAAGAGTAGATACGTCTTTTAGTAGAAGGGGATTATACTAAATCGGTAATGACCTCTAAATTTCTATAATATTTAACCTATAACAGAGATGGCAATTTTTTATTGTTGTCGGGACATTTTTTGGTGTTTTCATGAACAGTAATGACTTACTCTTACACTTACCGATATTTTTGTGATAAACACATTACTGCATTTTAGTTACTAATGTTTTTTTTTTATTCGATGTTCACACTTTGCTGTCTTCAGGTTAATGCTTGCAACACTCATAGCTACACTAAGGCGATCGCTGATGGATGAAAAGAACGTATTACGAGTAGGAAGTATCTAAAATGGTCAGCATTACGAAGGCTGTTTTTCATTGATGGAAAAGAGGCAAGGATTGCCATTTTGACAGAATTAGGTTTTCAGCTCCACTTTCTAAGGGTTCGTTTCCTTTTGTTACATTGGCTAATGGTTTTACTTCCTTTTCTTGTAACTTCAGGGTAAGGTCGATAAATGTTATATTTCTCACTGCGATTTCTTGGAAATCTACTAATTCCATTTCTAAGTTACTTAGATCAAGCCAGCCAAACCTGGATAGCTTAAGATCATGAAATTGAACAGTATGAGGGAATTGGATGAATTGTCAGGTGCTATCCACTTCTGGGAATTCGGAAGATCTCTCTGAATATAAATGCTAGGCATTCTGTATCACTGGCGAACATTTTTAAGTCCAGATTCTCTCTCTTCTGCACTAATTTACTGTAATCCTTAGGCTTATAACGTTGAAATACCTTGTCTCGTCCCATCACCCAAGTTAAGCAACGTTGAACGTGGTCAGTAACCAGATGGACGGCCGCTGGGGGCTACCATTTCTGTAAACGTAGATATGCCTGTGGTGTAACAAATACAAACTAGGAACAGGAAATCGGAGAGCTGAGTTCCAGTCTGGTTCGTTATATTGACTTACGCGCAAATATCCTTGTGAAAGGTATGAATACATCTGTTCACCCCTCCAACTAAGGGTTAATAAGTAAGACTAGTATCAGAAAATCATTATTATCTAAATAAATAAACATCCTTAAAATAAAAAAAATATGTTCTGGCTTTAAATAACCTCAAAAGTGTATACAAGCCATAAAAAAATCAATCAATCATTTAGTAATGAATATTAATTTGCTTTATGGGTCCTAATTTAATGCATTACCTAAAGTATACTAATTTTCCAGAATTCATAATGTACAATTATACACAGTATTTTTTTCATGAACGCTAATCTACGGTATTTCCTAATGTATACTAATTTTCTTTAATTTTTAATCTCCACTGGATTAATGTAATCTTAAAAGCACTCTTGTGTATTTTAATCAATAATGTACAGGGTGGTCCGAAAGTGTCGTCACCCGCTACCAGTATCGTCCTCTTCGGAGGAGCTGGTTTGAAAAAATCTTTCAGTGAAATCATGTCGCATATACACTGCTGTTCGATATAAGTGACTCACCTGATTTTTTTTTACTAAATATTCTCTTCTCCGATGAGACGAAAGTTGAGCTAAATTTAAAGGACAAGCGATCTAAAATCTGAAGAAGAAGCTTTGAAAGCTCTTTGAATTTAGCAGTAAGTACTATCAACATCCGTTCAGTATAATGTTCTGGGGATGCTTTTCTTTTTCATGGAACTGCTTTTTAAAACCTATTGAAAAAGAGCCTCAGCAGCGAGCAGTACAAGAGAATTTTAGAGTCTTGTCTGCTCCCTTCTGCTGAAAAGGGTGCAAATCGACCCCAACAAGCTCATTTTATGCAGGATAATGCTCCCTGTCACAAATCAAAATTGATGAAGGAATACTTTGATGAGAAGCAGGTGAATGTTATGACATGGGCGCCTCAATCTCCTGACCTCAACCCTATAGAAAACTTATGGAACATTATAAAGTACAGGCACTCGAGAAAGTAGTTGGGCAATGACCCATTGAGGTTGATATGCCATAAAACAAAACAAAACAAAACAAAACAAACAAACAAAACCGAAAATGATGTAAAGAAAATATACCGCTCGTTAATTATTAGCGTCAACCCAGAAAGAAGCCTGAATTATAAATTTTTCTTTGAGTTCAAAATCGTTTACAGGGCCTCACGTGTGAAACCTTATCCGCTAACTACAGATCCAACACAGTAAGCCGATCTATTCTCTATTTCTTCCATTTCAGACGTTAACTGCTCGTACACGCCAGCTACTTCCACGGAGTTGAGTTACCTTCATTTCCTCTGTGTTCCAAACGTATTAAGCTGTTTGAAAATAATACCGATTTACTAATAAACCTTTTAATTGTTTTCTAATATAGCATTATAATAGTTGCACAAAAATATATTGCTAATTCCTAATGATTAAATTGCTCTTTTTGTTAATTTTATGTGAATCTCGTTCAGAAATTAGGTTGTTCTGAAAATAATATCCGATTTACGAATAAGTAGGTGTTTACCCACTGCCCCACGCAGCAAGATGTGACTCAAGGCCGAGTTTTATCGTGGGGTATCCGAGCTCGTAGGCTCGGGCAAAATTTCCCTGTAGATCTCGTAAAAACGGAGTCAGTTTCCCGAGACGAGACTCTGCCTTTCGTCTGAAGGATACCAGTTGCACACAAATATATTACCGTAATTTCTCGAAAATAATACGCACCCATAAATAATACACACCCCGACAAATGATCCAAAAATTGAGAAATATATCTATCCCTATGTATAATACGCATTTATAAATTTTGCCCCCCCCCCAAGAAAAACATAATTACGAAGACATTTTGTCAACTTTGACATTAAGAATAAAATTAAAACTAAGCGGCTAAAATAATGTTGAAAATTACCATCGCGGTCTTGTCGATAAATATAACATTTTATTTTACCGCCAAAATGTCGTCAAAACGTGCGAGTTATAGTCTAAATTTTAAGCAAATGTAATAGGATTGGCAAGAGAATGAAGAGGCCGAAGATAAATTGGAATTTGTTAATGATAATTTGTTTAATGAGAATTTAGATATCTATTCTATAATAGAAAGTGGTGATGATGATGATGATGATGAACGTTAAAATTACAATAAATTTTTAACTTGATATCCTCTTTTCTTCGAAATTGTCCTTTTTATAGATTTTTATTTTGTCCCCATATAAAAAATGCGGTTTTCTGACAAACATAAAAAAAAAGTTACAATTATCATTGTTAGATTTAAAATGAAAATTGGGATATCTTTCTTATTCGAGAACAGCTGGTACGTATTTATTATTATAAATTAATAACGAAAAAATATTTTTGTTTAAACCTATTTATAATACGCACCCGTAATATCGCCTGTAATTTACAATAAAAAAAATGCCTATTATTTTCGAGAATTTACGGTACTCATTTCTAAATATCAAATTGCACTCTGTTAATTTTGTGTCAATCTCATTCAGAAATAATTATTAGGTTATAATAGTTGCACGCAAATATATTACACATTCCTAATAATTATAATGTCCTCTTTTTTAATTCTGTATTACTCTCAGCATTTAACATAAAACATTGTGCACTGTGTGCCAAATTATTATCGGGATAACTTTTTCCTAATATTTCAAAAACCCTCCAATCAATTCACACAAAATTTTCACACAACGTTGGCAACACTGACCTGCGCAATCACTGAAATTTTCGTACTGATCTGTGCAATGTAAACAAACTGGCGCCATATTTATCATCAGCACGCAGTGTATAGTGCTCATCTTAAACATGAAAAAAGAAGATACTTTTGGATTAGTTCACGCTTGGTTATAACGCTTCTCGAACTGCTGTCAATATTAACAGAAAATGGGGCATCCACTTGTGATCAGACGGTACCACACTGGTTTCTGAATCTCCGCACTGGAGAGTCTTGAAGTTCAATGTGATAGAGGACGTCTCTCTGCAATGAACAATCAACATTTTAAAACACTAATTGAACAAAAGCCACGTCAAATTGCCAGAGAACTGCCTCGGATAATGGCATCTCAATAATATCGTACCATCAAAAAAAAATTGTCATGTTGAAGAAACTCGATAAATGGGTTCCATACGAATATAGTGAAAGTCAAAGAATTCGACGTTTCGAAGTGTGTTCGGTACCCCATCTGTGAAATTTGAATGATCCATTTCTTGATCGAATAGTGACTTTTGATGAGAAATTGGTCCCTTATGATAATCATAAAGGATCTGCTCAGTGGCTTGATTATGACAAGACACCCAAATATTTTTGAAAACAGAAATTGCACCAACAGATTATTCTGATGACTCCCTGGTGGTCCCCTATTGAGGTTTTGGGCTAAAGATTTGGGGACTCTAACATCACTGCCAAAGTTTACTGCCAGCAACTGGATGAAATGTACATTCAGGCAGGCAAAATGTGTCCAGCACTGTTTAATTGGCGTGGTCCAATTCTACTTCATGACAATTTTCAGCTATATATCGCCATTATGACACTGCAGAAGCTTACCGACTTAGGATAGGAAAGATTGCCACATACTCCATATTTCCTTGATCTCTCGCCCACTAAAACTTTTCAAGCAACTTGACAATTTTAAAACTCAAAACCATTCCGTTGCAAAGAAGGCACAGAAACTGCATTCAAAGATTTCTTAGCGACTCGATCTTTACAGTTATATCTTCTTTATTTGGAGTGTCCCCTCAGCGTAGGCAATCATGGCTCTCCACAACGTCCTGTCCCTTGTAGCTCTTGGTAAACTTCAACTTTTTATTATTTCTCCTGTTTCGCCATCAATTTGCTGAACCTTTCGAAGTAATTAATGATATTTTTATTCTATACCTTTTGCTCTCGTGACTATCAGATGTTTCCAAGACCTCCTTCATCATTACGTGTCCCAGAAATCAAAACACTGTTTTCCTGATATGTATTAGCTTACATCTTATTTTCATTTTCTCCAAAACTTCCGCGTTCTTCACATGTTCAATCCACGGCATCCTCAGCATCGTTCTATAGTAAAACATTTCTGTTGCTCCAGGTTTCTTTTTCATTGTTTAGAACTGCATAAATAAACTTGTAAATCGATGACAGAAATGAAGAGTTCCGATTTTGACTGATTAAAACACTGTTTAAATAATTAATTCAGGAATTAAATTTGATTTTAGAATTGAACATTATTTTCTGAAGAAACTAATAAATAGAAATTTCCACTCTGACAATTTTTTTCTCCCGTGAATTGCGACTTTGCACAACAGACGCCTGCGTTGACGCTTCCTTGAAAATTATAATCTTAATCGCGTTATGTCAATATCAAACGTTATCTGTCCACCTAATCCCGATAATCTTCAGTTCCTACCACCTCATCTTTCATTCACAACATACCTCATTCTTCATAAATGTGTTAATCTAGTGGCTTTTGATACTTGTATTGTGCGAATTATAATTTTAAAATACCTGAATAAGTAATAAGTAACTACTCTATCATTTTATCTCGATAATCTTCTATATACTCACCCGTTTTGGGTATGACGATAAACTATATCCGCGTTCAACAGCAAGGCCTGTGATCAAGAGGTTTTGAGGATCGTGGGACCACCTTTTAATTGCTGGTATTCCCAGGTCCGCCCTGACCCGGTGTGGTAGCACCTGTTAGGGTTACAGCTATGGCCACATCATTAACCCTTCCCCTCAAAACTAGGGTAAAAACATGTAAAAATAGGTTTTAATACCAGCAAAACATTTTGTGGAAGGGTTGTTACAAGCAATACATTTTTGAAAAAAAAATATTACCAGCTATATATTTTTTAGAAAAAAAATTACCAGCTATACATCTTTTGAAAAAAAAATATATTACCAGCTATACATTTTTTAAAATAAAATATTACCAGCTATATATATTTGAAGGAAAATTATTACCAGAAATAGATTTTTGAAAAAAAATGTTACCAACAATAAAAATCTTGTCGGCATTAAATAACCAATTGAGGTTGATAAACCGTAAAACAAAACAAGCTAAACCAATCTATATACTCACCCAGACATCGTGATCAAAGACCACAAGAACGGAATGTGCTTCTTTATTGATATGGCGTTCCTTGCAGATTGTAATGTTTTGCGATCTTCAAAATTCTATCAAAATGAAAGGATCTTGAAATGAAAATCTCAAAATATGGCACGTGAGGACATCAGTAATTCCAATTGCAGTTGGAGCTCTCGGATTGATTGGAAAATGGTTCGATATACTCATTGACGGAATTTCCCATGCCTCCCCACTTAGACGGGAGGCGACACAAGGATTTAACGTGGGGAACCCGAGCGCGAGAGCTCAGGCAACTGGTCCAAAATTTAGCCATTCCCCACAACTGCAGGTGAACGGGTCTGTTTTTCATAGCCGAGTTTCTATCCGTAGACAGATCCTCGACTGAGTCACCCTCTGCCCGAGAACAGAATTCTTTTCAGTCAAACAATGAACTACCTGACTCCAAATACACTAGGTATTTATTGATGCATCCTCACTGAAATGAGATGTGATACAACGTCGTGATTTCTGTCGATGACCTGAGCGTGAACATTCGGGCAAATGGTCCAAAATTTATCCATTCCCCACTACTGCGAGGGACGGATACTTTGCTTGTCTTTTTTACTCAGCCGTGTCTCTATCTGTAGACAAAGCCTCGACTGAGTCACACTCAGCCCGAATCTAGAGGTATTGCCACTTGAGAGCCAGACAACGAACTTCCTGACTCCAGACGGCACAGTATTTATCCGTGCCTTCTCATTTAGACGGGATGCGACACAAAGTCGTGATTTCTTTGGCAAACCCGATCGTTTTCACTCGGGCCATTGGTCTATATTTACGCAATCCCCGCATTCGCTGGTTTGTTTGTATTTCTCAGCCGTGTTTCCGTCCGTAGACAGATCCTCGACTGTGTCATCCTCTGCCCGAAGACAGAGGTTTTGTCAGACAGCGAACTTCCTGGCTCGCGACGGTTACCAGGCTTAACTCTGATCTGGAGCTCTTTATAGTAATGGACTAGTTTATATAACCACCGCAGGTGTATAATTTATCCCACAACATCCCCTACTTTTGAGATTAATACTTCTTATAAAAATGTTATTTTTTTTTATTAGTATTAGTATATTCTCATCTTCGTTCTGGAGATTTCGCCAACGTACTTGAATTTGTAGCGTTTTCAGTTCTTCTGTATGCCTTTATTTACTCGAACCTTTTCCTTGTAGGTTTCATGACTTGTTGTGGTGCTGGTACATCGAGAATATATAACATTGTTATTGGGTTTTCCAATATTACAAATCTTTCACCACTGAATCATTTTCGTCTGATTATGATACCTTCCCTTTTAACATATAAATCAATTCCTCGATTCTTGATGTTTTTATACATGTCTTTCTATCCTTTTATGCTCTAAAGAACACTTTACCGCCGATCTTGAAAATTTTGTTATCGCTTTTGTTAACCGTCTGTGTTACACAGTAAATTCTCAGAAAGTTTTAAGTGCTTCCCCATTTAATTTCTCAAGACTTGCTTTCTTTAACGCTCTTTTGAACATTCCCACACACTGTTCAGCTTGTCCGTTAGGACATAGTTGATACATGGGGTCGTTACAGGTTCAGTGGAGAACATGTTACAAAAATCTTGAAATTCTTTATCCATGAATTGCGTTCCATTATCAGATACTATGATATCTGGGATTCCATATCTCGCAAACAGTTCATGCAAGAATTTGTCACTGAAGTTGTTGGGTCTTTGCCGTTTTCTGACACTATAAACTATCACAAGATAATATGATCCATTTATAGAATAAGCAAAATATATATGCAGTCTTAACCACGGCGTGTCTGTCTTTGAGTGAGGTTCTTGAGTTATTATAGGTAGTTTTGCTGCTAGAGCACAATCTCAGCATGCTTTCGCTATTCTTTAAATATCTTTGTCCATTCTGGTCCAGTATACGAAACTTCTCATCATAGATTTCATTCTAGAAATACCAGGACGTCCGCAATGAAAATACTTTAATATTTGTTTCTGTAACAAACTCGGTTTTTTATTATTTTGGACCGTGCCTTACTGCACCATCGTATGTCGAGTCCGCGTTTAAATCTGGATTTTGTTCTTTGTTACTTCCTTTCAATTGCTTTTATATTTCTGGAATAAAAACGTTATTTTCCGCCTTTTCTTTTATTTCATCCAGTGACACTGGTAACTCTCATACTACGTTACACAAATGTATTTTTTTTTAATTTCCATTTCGATTTTTAATGCTGTGATGACCTGGTGGTTCTACATTTTTAGGTATTAATCTTGATAATCCATGCGCATGTCTTAATTTTTTTAGACGGTTGTTACTCTGGGTAACTCTATTAGCTGTGTGAGTACGTATATCTTTCTTTGAACCGTATATTGTTAATAAAGTCCGTTGTCATTTTGCAACGTGAAATTTCTTCCATGAATAAATTTATTAAATTTCTTCGCAGTGAATATAATTGATAGATCTTCTTTTACTATCTGACAGTTTTGTTTCTCTGCTGCTAGAAACGAGCGTGAAGCATAAGCAAAAGCTTTCATTTTCCGGCATCGTATTTGTGTGAAATCACTCCTCCAATCCATCACTAGAATATGACGCCACTACATTTCTGGTTTTGGGTCGAAGAATGCTAATGATAAATCAGACGTAAGTCTTTTTTATGTCGAATTTTGACATTTATCATTTCAATTCTATTATACTCCTTTTTTTTAAATAGATCGTTAAGTGGAGCACTTAGCTTATAAATATTATGCACATAAATTTGATAGTAATCAGCCAGTTCTATAATCTTGTAACGTAGTGACTTTTTTGCTGTAGGCATACTTTTAATTGCAGTTGACATCGGTGGATCTGATTTTTATTAATAAATTGACTAAGGTACTTACTTTTTTGCAAAAGCAATTCGCATTTCTCTTCACTAAGCTTGAAACCTTATTCTTTTAGCTTCCCCAAATTTGTTTTCACATGCCCAATATGTTGTTCTTTCGATAGACTTGATCAAAATGTCGTCCAGGTACTCCACAGCGAAGTTGCAATTCGAAAGTATGGTATCTATGGCTTGTTGAAAAATATCTGATGTTACCTTTATAGTAAAATATATATGTAATCCTCCGAGTCGTTAATTCGGAACATGCATTTTCAATTTGAATTTATAAATATGCTTCAGAAAGATCCATCATTGAAAATATCCCTCTACCGTTTAACTTCGAAAAATTTCCTCTGGACTTGGTAATGTGTAATTATGTGTTTCTAAACAAGTGTTTAATGCCTTTGAGAAACAAATGGTTATTTTTTTTTAAATTTACACCAATTCTTTCGAGCCTGTTCAATTCTTCATTAACTTGTCCTAATACTGCGAATGGTACGCTCCGTTTTGGCTTAAATACTGACGTCGAAAATTTTTTTACTTGAAAATCTGCCTTGAATTTTGAATACCGACAAAGTTCATTTGACAGAATATCTGGAAAGCCTTTTTTGAATTCTTCCTTAAGATTTTCACTATGATTTTAAATTGGTCTCTTGTCTACTTACATTTTGACAACAAACGTCTCTTGACAAATCCCAAATTTCAAGTAGTTCCATCGAGTGCGTTCCGAATAAATTCGTACATTTTTAATGCATAAGCTTTAGTTTTTACATACTTATTACGAAAAAGACATTGCAAATTATTCTCCAAAAAATAATAATTTCTCCCCCAAAACTGAAATCGGGAATAGTAAAAGTTTTCAATATTTTTTCCATGTGGTTTCAATGATTATTGAAACATCACTCCCAGTGTTCACTTGCATTTTCACATCCACATTATTTATTTTCACAAATTTTCTTTTGTTTTCTGTGACAATTTTATACTTCGCAATGCTTTGTACTAATTTCTTTCTGTGATAATTTTTTCTTAGTTTAGTTTTGCAATTTAACTTAATATGTCCTCATTTACAACACTTGTAACATTCTGTATTTTTAAGTAGACATTCTTTTCGAGGATGTAATTTACTACTTCCAAAACAAGGATTTATTCTCGTTTTGTAGATTTGTACTTTGCACATTCTTTTTTTTTTTTTAATTTCTTCAGCATTGTGTTTCAGATTTAGCATTCTCTGACAATCATTCAATATTTCTTGCAGTGGAACATTATTGTTTTACTCAATTCTTGTCAAAGTTCCTGCTCATATTTAGCTTTCAAACATTGCACAAAAAAATAATCTTTGAACATATCTGGAGACATTTAGTATTCTAAATGTTTCACATTTTTATTGACAATAGCAGCATACGTGACAATGTCTTGGTCCATTTTCTTGGTTAGATTGAAGCACCTCCAACGAACATTAATCAGCATTCTTCTCACTAAAGATGTTCGTCAGAATGCGTAACTTATCTTCAAACCTGATTTTCTCGGTAAAATAAAATTGCAGTATTTTTCATACTCTATCGAAGCTATTTTTTTTAAACAACAATCTTGTTTATACCTCGTCTTCCCAGCCGCTTCACTCCTGACTGAATATTTATACATATCTACGAAAATACGCAGAAAAAAGCAGTTCCTCATCGGAATTGTATATAAAGTCTGATATGATGTTTTGGATAGCGTCTGGCGTAAGAGACGTTGAAGAATGTTTTGTTTTCTTCACAATACTATCCAACTGCTGTTGTTGTTTTTGTAGTTCTTGCAATTGTTAATTTTGTTGTTTTTGCTGTTTCTGCTTTTGAATTTCAAAATTTTCTCCATATTCGCAACATTCTTTTTAACCAATGTCGTTGAAATTCTTGTAACACCAGTTACGACCCGTATGAGTTCCTGGTCCTCGTTAGTATTATAAATCATAACAGTTCCGAATCTGCCCTCGTCGCCACTATTATAACTCCACTCTTCTATGGCTATTCTTGTAACACACTCTTACTTATATAACGTACTCCGTATAAGGATTCACTATACGTAATGCTTCGGTCACTTGCCGTGGCGACTGTATTGTATTAATCTGAAGACTGACTCCAAAAGGTGAGGTATTTACCAACCCCTTCCACAAGGCAGAACGTGGCACAAGGCCAGTTTTCACGTGAGGCCATTCCGAGCCAATTATAATGCCTCTGTTCTATGCATATTGCTATAACACACTTTTCCTTGTATTACGTACTCCGTATAAGAATTCTCTATACGTAATGGCGCTTGTATTGTATTAGTCTCAATACTAACTCCAGACGGCTACCAGATATTTATTGTTATGAACTAGTTCATATACTCTCCGGGAGTGTACTCTTCACTTCACGATAGATAGATAGATAGATAGATAGATAGATAGATTTGGTTTGGTTTGCTTTTACAGCATATCAACCTCAATTGCTTATTTAATACCGACCATTTTATTTTATTTTATTGCTGGTAATATTTTTTTCCACAATGTATTTCTGGTAATATCTTTTTTTTTTTTTTTTCAAAAATGCATTTCTGGAAATATCTTTTTTTCTAAAAAAAATGTATTGGTGGTAATACTTTTTATAACGTATTTCTGGTATTAGAACCTATCTTTACACTTTCTAGTGTTTTAACCGCAGTTTAGGGGTTAACTATTTGCCCATACAGAGACCCCTAACAGGTGCTACTACCCCAGGTCAGGTTGGACCTGAGAACACCAGCAATTAAAAGGTGGTTCTACACTCCTCAAAACCTGAACGAAAGCCTTGCTGGTGGATGTAGTTCATCGTCTTATCCAGGAGGTGGATGTAGTTTATCGTCATACCCAGGACAGATAGATAGATAGATAGATAGATAGATAGATAGATAGATAGATAGATAGATAGATGTGAATAAAGAAAAAAAAGGAAAATATCTTTACTGACGGTAACTGAATTTTCCCTTTTGCTACTTAAACTTCAAGTTAAACTCGTTATGAGATTAGCAGCTATGTCTTATCCTTTTGCAGTTGAAATAGCTAGATGTAACCGTAAGTTCTATGCTAAAAGTTTCTTCTATTACACTTATCGCTTTTCTTCCTGTCATTTGCTTTCCATTCAACTCTGCTCTTCAAAAATATAAATTCAATATCAATTGTTATCTTTTCACTTCTTAATTTTTTTTTCTTTTATTGTTCTCTCTCCTTTATTACGTTTTTTTTTTTTTGCTCATTCTTTCACAACCTTGTGTTTTAGTGGCTTTATTGCCTTACTTATGGTGAAATGATTAAAAAAACACTTTCGGGTGATATTCATGTATACTTTTGCGTAACTCTTGAAAGAAAATTCTCTAAGATTGTGTATTGAATTTAAACATGTAGCATTTTTTTCAAAATTCACCCACAATCAACCAGCCTTCTAGCTTCTTAAGCAATATTTATTGACTTTGCAATGAAGATATATCCCTCAACCTCCAATCCTTCTAACAGATGGCTACCTACGTGCAGCGAGCATTTTATAACCAAGAATATTAGCATGTGTTTTATCAAAGTTCTCCCATTCAGACGCCGACCAATTTAGAATCTTTCCGAATCAGTGTCTGCAAGCATTCATCTTAATATGTCCAGCATTCAGTTCCGCTTCCATTTTCCCCGTATCGAAGCCACTGGACGCTGTAGTCAGTCGGTTTGCAGGAGCAGAGAAAACAGCCATGACAAATCTCCCGGTGACAGTGGACAGACATCAAACGTTGCGCGCATTTATTGACGTGGAAGACAATCGGCTGGGCGAGTTCGGATTTATTGCCCGAACTTCCACATATTAAGACAGACGAATTTCACTTGGATCGAGAAGAAAATGGAAGCTAAAATATGCAAAATAGAAGGTGGGGGGGGGGAAGCAGCGTGGAATATGCAGCGAGTTTTCGAAGCAGACGAATGTACAAAGATATTTGGCGATTGTCAAATACTTTATCGCAAATGCTTTCACCAAAAGAATGTACATGTCCTTAAGCTCTTTCCAGAATAAAATAGAGAACGTGGAATAAAAAAGGTATTTGGTACGCAATAAATAAAATATATATATATATATATATATATATATATATATATATATATATATATATATATATATATATTGTTATTTAGGCAGCATTTTTCATTGATACATGTTTCATTAAATGATATAGACAACATTTGTCTATTTATTTTATGTAAATTCTTTTCATAGCGTCTGACAAACTTAATAACATTATCATTAAAAGAAGAAAGAAAATCACAATATTGATACGTATTTTTTAATCCTATCTAAGCTTTCGGTTTACACGAGCCATTATCAAAGATGACAATTACATTACAAAATATTAAACAATACACGAACAAAACAATGATGATAGTCTGTCTTTGTTTACATGGAAGATTTCCAAGCAACGACAAACTCGTGCATACGAGACGCTGGAAACAAAAACAGACTTAATCAGGATTTCCCAACCTGGGCGATATAACACACCGGTGGTGGATTTCAACAGATGGGTTGGCGATGAGTAACTAAATAGAAAATGGTGGGCGATGTAAGATTTTGAATATTAAAAAGGTACTTCAATGTCAAAGGAAAACAAATACTCAAATGAAATATAAAAAAAAAACTGTCTAAAAAACAGGAGGATAAATGTTAATAACTCAGTCACATTCCTAGATAAGATATACATATCGCCGTAAACAACGAATATTTTGGTATTTTGTATAGTTTTCAAAGAGCCCTTAATCTTCAAATAATTCTTCAGATGAAAGACATTTTTTTCGGATATCAGTCATTTATATGCCTTGCGTGATACACGCTTAGGCGACCATGTATCTTTTGATCCTCAATTTATTTGTTTAATATTAAATTTTCTAATATGTTACAAACCAGTTCAGTTATGTGTCCTGCGTGATACTCGCTTAGGCGATCATGTATCTTTCGATATATGACTGACAAAATAGATTTTTCCTGAAGTAGGTTGTCATTTCTTTCTGCGGTAGACCAGTTGCCATCCGGTCTGTCCTGGGGAGAAGAAGAGAATCCATACCTTTCCCGAGGATATCAGCACGTAAGTGAATGTAATGGACTCGAGTGAAATTCGAAGGTTTCCAAGCCTGGGCGTTATCACCCACCGGTGGGCGATTTCAACTGTTGGATGGGTGATGTGTAACTGAACAGAAAATGGTGGGGTTGGAGATTTTGGTGGGTGATATAGAATTTTGAGTATCCAAAAATATTTTTAAAATATTCATAGGAGATAGACAACCTGTATTAAAGGAAACAAAAAAATGTGAGGCTCAATAGGAACCACTGATAGGCAGGTACGGTTTAAAGGATCAATTACAGGCAATAAAATAGCATTGATTACAACAATGTGGGAAGATGAAATAAGCCACCGATAACCCTACCAAAGCTAGAGTATTTGCAAAGATCGATTACATGTGATAAAAAGCATTGATTACGACAAGGTGCGAAGATTAATTTTGCGACTGATAACCAATTATAAACCTGGTATATTTGGAAAGATTGATTATATGCGATAAAAAAAGCATTAACTAAGACAAGGAAGATAAAATGAGCCACCGATAACAACTCGTAAATCCGGTATCTTTGAAAAGATCGATCACATGCGATAAAAAAGCAGAGATTTTACCAAGTTGCGAGAATGGAATGATCCTCTGGTAACAACTCGTAAAGCTGACATCTTTGAAAAGATAAAGCATCCAATAAAAGGTATTGATTTCAACAACTTTGGACGATGAAATGAGAAACCCATTACCATACATAAAGCTGGTATGTATGAAAAGATGGATCACATGCGATAAAAAAGCATTAATCGCCACAATATGAAATGAGCCACCGACAACTACCCATAAAGCTGGTATATTTAAAATATCTATCACATGCGATAAAAGGAATTGATTACAACAATGTGGGAAGAGGAAATGAGCCATCGATGATCACTGATAAAGCAAGTATGTTTGAATAGATCGATCATACTCGATAAAACAGCATTGATTACAACAACGTGTGAAGATGAAGATGAAACAAATCCGCTGGTATGTTTGAAAAGATTGAACAGATGCGATAAAAACACATTGATTACAGCAAGGTATGAAATTTAAATGAGCCTCCTATAACAACTCATGAAGCTAGAAAATTTAAAAAGATCGATTAGATGCGATTAAAAAGCATTGATTTCGACAACGTTTGACGATGAAATGAGCCATCGATTACCACTCATAAAGCTGGTACCTTTGAAAAGATCGATCACAGGTGACAAAAAAGCTTTGATTGGAACAACGTGGGAAGATGAAATGAGCCACCGATTACCACTCATAAAGCTGGTATCTTTGAAAAGATCGAGCACATGCGATAAAAAAAAAACATTGATTATTACAAGGTGTGAAGATGAATTGAGCCGCTGATAAAAACTCCTAAAGTTAGAAAATTTTAAAAAGTTACATGCTGTGAAAAAGCATTGATTACAACAAGGTGGAAAGAAGAAATGAAACCAATCATAAAGCTGCTATGTTTGAAAATATCGATTCTATACGATAAAAAAACATTGATTAAAATAATGTGGGAAGATGAAATGATCAACGTTAAAAACTCATAAAACTGGATTGCATAATATTTTATATAGGGAGAAATTGCAGGTGAATTGATTATTTAAATTACCTTACTAAAAAAAAATATCAGTCGTTGTATTCAGGCAAGCAGTGTTCCCAAGCGGATAGATGGAAATTTTCTGATTCTAAGCATCTTTCTTTTATGTGCCATGTCCTTTCAGGACGTAGGCGGTTATGACTCTCTGTTTCCTCCCTCTATCCCTTGCAGCTCTCAACAAGTTCCTTCTCTCTGCTTCCACCCCCAAACCACGTTCTGTCGTCTACTTGCCTAAGACCGCCAGGTATGTCACGCGTTTTTTTCCCCTTGTCTATTTTTCCCTCTATTCGACACGTGAGTATCAGATTCTCCAAATCCTCCTTCCTCATTATGCGTCCCAGAAAATTCAGCTGTCTCTTCATTGTATTAAGTATAAGCCTCCTCCTCCTCCTTGTTTGCAACCTCTCTAACATCTCATCGTTTCTCACACGCTCGGTCCATGATATCCTTAGCATCCTTCTGTAGAATCATATCTCCGTCGCCTCGAGTCTATTCGTCATCTTTGAGGATATCGTCCAACATCCCCTACCGTAAAGAAGAACAGATGTCACGTAACAACACAGCATTCTTTTGTTACCAAAGAACCCCCCCCCCTGTCTCTCAATACTCTGTTCAGCTTTTGGAGTGCGTCCTTGGCCATCCAAACGCGTCTACAGATCTCAGTGTCGCGCTTACCAGCCTCTGACTAGACGCTTCCAAGATATTTAAACTCCCGCGTCTGCTTGGTTTTAGCGTTCTCGACCTTCAGATCGAATTTCGGTCTCATTCTTTTACTGGCAACCATGCATTCTGCCTTCTTTTAGTTTATGCTTAGTCCCTTCTTCTCACTCCGTCCCTACCTTCTGTAAGGGATTTTGTAATTTCATTTCCGTGTCTGCTCTCATTAGACTGTCATTTGCGTATCTCAAGCGTCCTTTTTTTATTTTTAAATTCGTTTCATCGTTAAGCTCTTGTTCATCCGATGGTATTCTCAGTTTCATTTTGTAGAAACCAATTTTCGGTTGTGTGAAAAATCTCTTTAGTGCTGAGTATGACGATCAACTACATCGGGCAGCAGGACCTCTAAATTGGAAATTGGTGGTTATGGGGAGCGTAGAACCACCTCTTAATTGCCGTTCTTCCCAGGTCCACCCTAAACCGTGGTAATAGAACCTGTTAGAATATAATCTATGGGCATATAGTGAAACCCCAAACAAAAATAAAAGATTATAAATAAATAAAGATACATTTTCATAGTAAAAATACCAGCAATACACTTTATTAAAAAAATACTAACAATACATTTCTGTAATAAAATTACCAGCAGTAATTTTTTATAAAAATATTACCAGCAATAACGTTTATAGTAAAATTACCAACAACACATTTTGCAGCAAATTATCCAGCAATCAATTTTATAGTATAATTACCAACGACAGATTTTATAATAAAATAATTAACAATACATTTTTATAGCAAAATGACAATCAATATATTTTATATTAAAATTAAAAATATGCCACGCACTGTCAAATAATTAAAAAGTAAATGAAAAAACAATTTGTGTTGACTAATCTCATTTCTTGAAAAAAGAGAAAAGTTTGTTTTTTTTTATTAAATTATTTCGTAAAAATGCAATAATTATGTTTTAATCATGAAATAATATTATTCTCTTGAATTAATTGTAAAATTTGAATTTTCATATTTTGATTTCGGTATTAAATAATCCATACGGCTTGATATGCCGCTAAACAAAACAACAAATCAAAAACCGATTCTTCTTTGAGGAGACTGTCCAATATTTCTTGTCATAGAAGACGATCGACGTTACATTTGTTTTTTCTAACTAAATTTTCCTGCTTTTGCACACTTTGCTTGGATTTAGAAACGATATTTGCAATTCTAATCTACCTTAAGAAACTCGGTGCCATTTTTCCGCCTTTTGTTAAAAACGCTTCCTTGATAGTTAAATTTATGTACTTGGCTCAATCTAAATTAAAATCTCTCAAGTGTGTAAAGTTGTATTATTTCATAGTAAATTCGAATCAAGATATTTTATAGGAGTAACCCAGAACCCCGACCGTTCTGGGTATGACGATAAACTACAACCGCGTCCTGGGTAAGACGATAAACTACGTCCAACAGCAAGGCCCCAGATCAGAAGGTTTTGAGGAGCGTTGAACCACCTCTTAATTGCTGATGTTCCCAGGTCCACCCTGACCCGGGGTGGTAGCACCTGTTAGGGTCCCAGCTATGGGCAAATAGTTGAAAACCAAACTTGTGTAAAAATAGGTTTTAATACCAGAAATGCAAACCAGCAATAATTACCAGCAATAATTTTTGAAGGAAAAATTATTATCAGCAATACTTTAAAAAAAAGTACCAGCAATACAAACAGTTATACATTCTTTGAAAAAATATGACCAGCTATAGATTTCTTCAAGGAAAAATATTCCTAGAAATAGATTTTTGAAGAAAAACATATTACCAGCAATAAAAATTTTGTCGGCATTAAATAACCCATTGAGGTGTTGATATGTCGTAAAATAAACCAAGACCCTAGTTCCCTTTGTACTATCGTCATTTCAACAGATCTATGTTTCAATCATTCGTTATGTAGAATTTTTTTCTAAAATGTATGCATGAACAATTCTTCTTAAGAAACCGAATATCAAAGATTGTTCTAATACTTCTATTGATTGATTCATTTTTTTTTTTACTATTTATCAACCCTTTTCAGGTTATTCAAAGCCAGAAAATATTTTTAGTTGTAAGATTATTTTCTTTAGATAATAATGATTTAATGATTGAGTTCTTACTAATTAATCCATATCTGCGAGAAGAGGTGGTTTCATGCCTTCTCTTTGCGCAAAAGTGAATATAACGAACCGAACTGAAATTGGAACTCGACTCTCTGATTAACACTTCCGAGGGATTATCCATTACACCACCTGCACACCCAAGCATATAGCACCTGGTATTACGAAGTGGTCACCCATTTAATTACTGAACAGGATCGTGGTTGCTTAGGCTTGATATTGAAACACCGGTTCTCCTACGATCACCGAAGTTAAGCAACGTCGAAAAATTTGGGAAACGTATAAATCGATCTCTTGTTCTTCTAGTTAAATAAGAATTGTATCACTAAAACCATAAACTAAAACTGCGTACAAAATATTACGATTTTGGTATTAAAAGATCCATAGATATTGATATGAAGCTCAACAACAAAAAAAATCAACCAACCAATCGATGTTGCTTAGCTCCAATGATCGTACGGGAACCTATGTTGCAGCGTGATATGGCCGTTAGCCGTAATACTTTTTAAATTATCAAGAGTATTTTTTTTTCTTATAATTCTAGTATTATTTTCACTAAAGCTTTATACTAGAGAACCTTTTCCCTATTCGCGTCTTCGGTATGACGATTAACTACATCCGGCAGTAAGGCATCTGATCAGGAGGTTTAGCGGACGTGAAACTAACTCTTAATTGCTATTGTTCCCCGGGCCATCCTAAAACGAGGTGATAGCACCTGTTAGGGTCTGAGCTATGGTCAAATAGTTATCACCCAAACTTGGGTCAAAACACTATGAAACTTGATATATAAGTTTTATAGTAAAAATAACAGTAATAGATTTAAAATAAATTATTACCAGCAATACATTTTAGAATAACTATTATTACCAGCAATAGAATTTCGCAAAAAAATATTTCCAGCAATACATTTTTAGAAAAAATATTACCAGAAATACATTTTCGAAAAAGGAATATTTCCAGTAATGCATGTTTAGAAAAAACTATTAAGAGCATATACAGTTTTGATAAAAAATTATTATTAGCCTTACATTTTCGAAAAAGAAATTATTAATAGCAATACATTTTTTAATAAAATTATTAGCAGTAACACATTAAAAAATACATTTTTAAATAAAAAAATTATTACCAGCAATAGATTTCTGAAAAAAATTACTAGCAAATATATTTTTGGAAAAAAAAAATTACTTTCAATGCATTTTTGAAATATTATTACCAGCAATACATTTTTGGAAAAATACATATTACCAGCTATACTGTTTTTAAAAGGGTATTGCCAGTAGTATATTTTTTGAAAAAAAAAATGCCAGCAATATATATTTTTGAAAAAATTACTAGCAAATATATTTTTGAAAAAAAAAATTACTTTCAATGCATTTTTGAAATATTATTACCAGCAATACATTTTTGGAAAAATACATATTACCAGCTATACTGTTTTTAAAAGGGTATTGCCAGTAGTATATTTTTTTAAAAAAAAAATGCCAGCAATATATATTTTTGAAAATGTATTACCGGCAATACGCACACCCTATTTACAAAAATATGTCAATGAAACCTGATATTCAATCTGTTTCCTTACAAAGAATACATATTTTATTCCTTCGAACCTATCCTAAAAAAGCTTCTTGCTATCAAATAACTCAATGAGGTTGATATACCGTAAAACAAAATAAACCAAACATTTCCCTATTCAATTAAACATAATAGTCTAATTGTTACTGAGGGCCACTTAAATTTGTGCTCAAAAGAACACATAATTACTTGAAAATTTTCAAAGAAACTCGAATTTGAATGTGTCTTTAAATAATAATAATAATAATAATAACAATCCCTGTTGTAGTTGGAGCCCTAGGACTGGTTGGAAAAGATTGCAGTAGACTAATTGAAGGTATTCCTGGAAATCCATGCCTCAAGGAGATACAAAAAATTGTTCTGACAAGTACAGCCCACACACTACGAAGGGCTTTATTTATGTAATTTAATTTAATTTTTTTTTTTTGTCAGTGGAAAGTGTCATGACGCCATCTCTAACCTTAGGTCCCTGGGCGGGACCCGGTTAAGAATTGTGCAAACGCCAGAAATCAAATAAAATAAAAATAATAATAATAATGCTGTAGCATGTTTCTCGGTACATATGTTGCCAAAATAGAGGTTGCCCTCAGTGTTACACTAGACCTTAAAAAAAAGTCCAGGGTGAATATCCGCGCCTTCACAGGATGCCAGTGGCGACTTCCCACATGTAAAAACAAGTTTGACCCAGAAAGTTCCTAGGATGTGTTCCCATGTCGAAAAGCCGTATGTGAGATAAATATATAACCGTTCCTCCGATCCGAGATAATCGTATCGCATAAGATCTTGACTTGGTCGTTGTCGATCACCTTCCCTGGTTTGTGGCGGAATCATTTCTTTTGAACTTAAAGTTCATACTTTCTACATAAGCATCAATGCAGGTAGCAGGCCACTTGCTCTTGGCGGCGTTTGAATTCGTTCTGCAATAATGATGCGTCTGATATTTTCCACCGCGATGCCACACAGCTTGCAATTTTCCGAATCCACATGTGGAGACATTTTTTTTTTCTGAACGTAATTAGTATTTGGGTTTGGATAATAAAATGTGGCACATATAAATCGGTAAAAATTACTGGATTTTGAAACCTGTTGCCAGATACATTTTGGTGCTCATCTTGAGCTTCTCAACAAAATCCAAAGATGGATATGTAATATGATAGGTCCTGACCTGGCATTTCGTCTACAGTCACTTTCTCTCAGACGTGATGTGGCTTCCCTCTGTCTTTTCTACAAATAATTTCATGGCAACTGCTCTGACGAGTTACTTTCAAGGGTACCCCAACTGCATGAATTTAAGCGTGCTACTAGGTTGGCATCTAGGATCCACCTTTCCACTGTCGAAACAGTTAAATGAACGCCTCTTCTACTCCAACAGCTTCTAACGCACAGTGGAACTCTTTTCCTCGCTATAATCTTCAAATATTCAAATGTAATGTCAATCGATATCTTCTGATGCTTTGATCTTCACCCCCGTCTTTCTCTTTCCCCTTTCCTCAAACACGCCTCTTTACTCTCATTCTCACTCTCTGTAACCCCATGCGTGCTAGTAGGATTCACGCCTTGCTTGGGTTGAAATTCTTAAAAAAATAAAATTAAAATAAATAAAAACAGCATTTCTTATATAACAAATTAATATATTGCTGTGAAACTTTATACAGGCTTGGGAAAATATACAGGTTGCGATGGATAAACTGTCATCTAAATTACACAAAGACGAAAATAATACTGTCATCTCATTTTAACAGATATATTTACAAGAATTACATAAACTTGTTGTTGTGGTAGGATCCACCTAATTTACATAGTGGAGTACCGACCATATAAATATGGTTGGTACCGGGAAGAGAGGGAGAAATCAAGAGATTCAACCAGAGACTCTGCACGACTGCGACTCAGTCAACACATTCTCCAGGAACGGTCTTATCAGGAATATACAAAAGACTATATGTAAATATTGTGTACACTTTCTTGTTTCAATACATTTTGTTCTAAGTACATTTTGTGTTGCATCATTATTCCATGCATTAGTCAAGTTTCAACACTTATCTTGAAATACTAAAGAATAAATTTATTCAATAAAAGCGTCAATGGCTTTAACCACGACTTCCAGATAACTTCGTAATCTCCTGCAACTCTTCTGGTCGGACTCCTTGTTTAAGTTGGTGAATTTCTGCCATAATCCTTGCCATCAGTTAATCTTTCTTGTTACAGGGAGTTTTGTTGCTCTATCGCTCAACTGCACCCCAGACATAATAATCAAGGGGGTTGCAAGAAGTTAAGTGGCCAGATGTAAGTGGTGATGTGTAGGGACGAATGAGAGATTTATAAATGTGCAAGATAGAATCTGGCGATAAAGAATGGCTGACCGACAGTGAAATAAGTTTCCTAGCAGTAGATCTAGCAATTGATTCAATATAATCACTCCATTTTATGTCAGATGTTTTAAACAGTTGGTCTTCTGAAGGTTAGCATCATCCGTGCTAATGGAAAGCAGAAAACGTTCTCTATGTTGATCAAATTATAGCAGTTTTGTTCCGGCGGCATTAAGGCAATTTAACCAGTTAACTACATGTTGGAGAAATAACAACAAAGGAGTTCTTACCCGGCTCAAATCACTACCACAAATATCAATAGTCTCATGTCAATACATTGAAATGCCGATTTGGGAAAGTGAGTCAGGCCGGGAAACGTTCTGGAGTCCTTTTCAATTGTTATTCGTTAATGTCCATTCTCGTGACGATGTCGATGGGAGACTGATCACTGATTCGACGTTACAATAGCGCTAACAAAATTTTCATCAATTGAGCCAGATTTTCAAACAGTGTTTTGCTTGCATGTGTTACGCCGACGTACGGCTCTCAATAGACTCACTAATGCAGATATCGGCGATGGAAGTAATGTCTTTCGTAGACACATAGGGGACCTGGCGATGAATGACCCCGATCACGATAATTGACTAAAAGGACTTGCCTTTTATGCCACAAAAGCATTAACTGTTAGGGACAATTGTCTCTATGCAATGATAACAGTAACCTCGTTATTAGGATAACTGCTGGAAAGTATTGAAAGCAATGGTTTAAGAGCGGAAAAGTTGAAGCTAGTAAAAGGAGTGTTTAACTTCTAATGGCTTCAGAGATTACGAATCTTATAACTCTATTGCTGACTTTTTATTTCTTTTTCTGATATCTTTTATCTGACGGTTAAATAGCCGAACAGATTTATCAGCAACGATAATAACTGTTGTTTATTTACCATTTAATTTATAACTGGGTTTTAAATCTATGTCGAGGCAGAGCAAATATACATTGGTTTTTAACACATTAGTGGCCACCATCCCATTTTGTGGGTGTTGGATATTTATAGATTGTAGATATAAAACTTTATGTAAGCCAAAATCACATTTTTATTAACTTTTGTTAATTATTTTTCATAAGACTGCAATTAATATTGGGGATTTTAAAATTTAGTAAATATTACCGTTTTTTTTTTATATATATAAATGCCGGGTTGTACGAGGGATATCAATGGATTGTAATGATTAAAAAGGAAGAGAAAATACAAGAGAAGAGATATTGATGGAATATAAGGAATTATGATGGAGATTGAAAGAAAGAAAGAAAGAAAGAAAGAAAAGAAAGAAAGAAAGAAAAAGAAAGAAAGAAAAAGAAAGAAAGAATGAATGAAAAAGCAAGAAGAAAGACAGAGAAAAGAAAAAGAAAGGAAAAAAAAGAAGGAAAAGAAAGAAAAAAGAATGAAAGAAAGAAGAAATAAAGAAAGAATGAAAAAGCAACAGGAAAGAAATGAAAGACAAAGAAAGAAAAAGAAAGAAAAGAAAAGAGAAAAGAAAGATAAAGTAACGAAAGAAAGACAAACAAAAGACAGAATGAAAAAGCAACAGGAAAGATAAAAGAAAGAAAGAAAGTAAAAAAGAATAAGAAAGAAAAAAGAATGAAATAAATAAAAAGAAAGAAAGAAAAAGAAAAAAAGAAAGAAAAAAAAGAAAGAAAAGCAACAAGAAAGAAAGATAAAGAAAGAAAAGAAAGAAAGAAAATGAATAAAAGAAAGAAAAAGAATAAAAGAAAGAAAAAGAAAGAAAGAAAGAAAAAGAAAGAAAAGCAACAAGAAAGAAAGGTAAAGAAAGAAAAAGAAAGAAAGAAAGAAAGAAAGAAAGAAAGAAAGAAAGAAAGAAAGAAAAAGAAAAAAGAAAGAAAGAAAGAAAACTAACAAGAAGGGAAGAAAAAGAAAGGAAAAAAGAAAGAAAATTTGCTCAAAGGTAATTCACCTTTTAATTACCCACCGCCCTATTTTGGGGACGGTTGTCATTAATGAGCTTCAGGTACGAACCTATAATTAGTATCGAAATTTAAACAGAAAAGAATAATTAATACCAGAGGTTTCATAAAACTATAATTAATTTTGAACTTTTATAAAATATCTTAATGGTAAACTTAATTTTAAGATGGGCATTAATTAGTTAATATATTTCTGATTATTTCTTTCCGCTCCTGAACTCACAACTCTTTGGGTCTAGTATTTGTATCTAACCAACGTCTTTATCATCTGGGCCATGTGTCCTCAATGACTAGAGCCCAAGAGTTGTCAGTTGAATACCAGGCCACAGAATCAAAACTCGGAGAGTTGAGTTAAAAGAAAATAACTGAGACATCCGGAAAAGGCATTGTATGTGGAACCATAACATTCTATCCCGATGGACGAAATAAAGGGTCCAATTCAAAATTCCAATCACCAGAAGAAGACCGGAGCGTACAATGGCCGAAACGTTGTGAATATGGCAATGATTATGAGGATAACAGTGCGAGTAATGTACATAATGCAAGTAATCATAATAGCCTATCTCAGAGATAAGGACAGATATCGTTATATTTACTTTCAGTTCGAAACGGTAAGAATATCTCCCTTCTCTATGGGCTAAATATTACGACGGACAAGACTCTTCGACTTTGCTTGGCAAGCGCTCTTAGAGAAAGTCAACCCTGATTCAAAATCGTAAGGACGTACTTTCTGCGGAAACTAAGGCAGAAGGGGTTGATATTTGTGGCCTAATAATCATCAGTTGGGCCTCTGGATATTGCGGGAATGGGTCTAGATATCCTATTGGAGATATGAAAGGATACATAAATAGCTAGTCCCTTAAATAAAATGGTTAAATTTAATGTGATTGTGAAATATATTTTAACTTGAAACTAATGTCTCCAAATAAACAGGACCTACATTGTATGTGTGAGCGTTTTTTTTGTTTTTTTTTATAAAATTATGTACATATTTGTATTTTCATCGTGAGTGTAAAATTCTAATTATTAACAGTTGTAATATACTTAGCATGGATTAGTTTTTAATAAAGCCACAAGCTTTAGGCGCCCAGTGACGAACAACCTCACACGTATCTTAAACATTACGCCTCGATTCATTTTCGCTTGAAATTATTCACTATTAAGCGTCAGATTAAGTCAGCGTGCGTGTTATACACAAATGTAATAAATATTATCTTAGGCTCGCGTTAAATTATAAGTGATGGGTTCCAATTGATTATCGAGCGTAGAACAGGTAGGAAAGGTTGATTCTTTTCCCTTTTTAAGAACATCATCATTTCACTCGGTGTGAAAGCTGGGGATCAATGTGTTAAGTACTGACACCAAATCTTATCTTACTCTGGGTAAGACAATAAACTAAGTCCAACAGCAAAGCCTCTGAGAGTCTTGGGTATGACGATAAACTACATCCGCGTCCTGGGTAAAACGATAAACTACGTCCAACAGCAAGGCTTCTGGGCGTCTTGGGTATGACCATAAACTACATCCGTGTCCTGGGTATGACTACAAAATACATCTGTGTCCTGGGTAAGACGATAAACTACGTCCAACAGCAAGGCCTTTGAGCGTCTTGGGTAAGAGTATAAACTACATCCGTGTCTTAGGTAAAACGATAAACTACATCCAACAGCAAGGCCTCTGATCAGGAGGTTTTGAGTTCCCAGGTCCCCACTGACCCGGGGTGGTTGCACCTCTTATGATCCCAGCTATGAGCAAATAGCACTAATCTAGGATCAAACCACTCTGAAAGTGTAAAAAAAAGGTTATAATACCAGCAATACATTTTGGTAAAAATTATTACCAGCAATATATATTTGAAAAAAAAAAAAAAGAATATTACCAGCAATGCATTTTTGAAAAAAATATTTCCATATTCAGAAAAAAATATTAAGAGTAAATACATTTTTGATAAAAATTATTGCTAGCCTTACACTTTAGAAAAAGAAATTATTAGCAGCAATACATGAAAAAAATATTACCAGTAATACATTTTTGAAAACAAATATTACCAGCAATACATTCTTTAGGAAAAAAAATATTACCAGCATATATTTTTCGAAAAAAATATTACCAGTATTAAAAATCTTGTCGCCATTAAAAATTCCATTCAGGTTGGAATGCAGTAAAACAAAACAAACGAAACAAACCAGAGCAAATGTTAAATTCATAGATTTTACCAATCTGTGAGTAAGAAAAGTGCAGAAATACATAATTTCCGCTGGTTTTTGCTTGCAAACTGTCTTCAAAATTTTACTGTTTCAAAAATAGATCTCAATAGATATCTTTTTCATTCGATTAATTGAATGGAAAAATATTCAAAGCAGAATTTCAATTATGAATCACATCAATTAAAATATGCAAGTTGTTTTTACTGTACTCAATAAGCAAATACTGTGTGAACAAATTGTAAAAGTTTACAAAAAGGCTACCCAATGAAGAAAGATTTGTTTGAGCAAATGTTAGATCATAATTAATAAAAACGAAAAATAGATAAAAGTCTCTATATTACTGTAATACTGCTGGGAAAAATAAGACAAAATGTTTTACATTTGCATTGTTTATTGAAAATCGCACTAAAATTAATACACTGTATAATATACTAGCCCGTGCATGATTCAAAAATCAACGACTCATACAGCAATCGCTATCACTTGACTTAAAATATTTTTGCCCTTCCTTTCCTTTAAAGGGATGCCCTTTGCCGTGCTCATGTTGCTACATGCCTTACTTCTTGCCTATCTCACACTGCGAATTTTTTCTAAGCTCTATACTAAACATTAAATCTGTTACGAAAAAAAGAACTAAACAAAATGAACACAAAACGATCAGCTTTAATTAAAAAAAACTCGTAACTGGAAAAACCGAATGAAAAAAGATTGTTAACAACAAATGCTTTTTCACACCCAACCCAGTTCTGCGGAATCAGAATCAACGTTGAGTTTAAGCAAGCGAATTGGAGTAAAATGCCATGCAGATTAAAATTTTTCCCTCTTGTGACGAATGCAGCTATCGATTGTTTTTGCATGCTAGCATCCTAGTTAACATTCGTGTCAGTCAGCTGTTGGCTCTCACGCTGGCCAATACAATCTTCCTGCCTATTCGTGGCAGCCAGCTATAGGCCCTCATCTGGCCAGTAAAAAATGGCCGCAAACTACATGAAAACTGCCGTAGAAGCATAAAAAATCGATTATTTCCACTATCGATGGGAGTTGGGAAATGCAATATTGGTCTTGGCCTTTCCCCTAATTTGGAGCATGTACATGTAAATTTTGGTGCAAATCCATCGAAAATTGCGGCCGTGCATTCGTTACACACACACACACACACACACACACACAAACACATACACACATCCTGACTTTTATAGATAGAGATTACACCATAATGTAGCTAAAGTGAATCCCTTTGAAGTAAATGAAGGTCTATTTGTAGGCACAATGATTTCGTAATAATGTCCTTGGACCATGCATTTTGTCCCTATACTGTTTGTAAAGCTTCAGTAAATTATAATTTTTATATAGTGATGCTACACTGATCACCGGAATAAAATTCCACCGCGATGATTCTGAACATTAACAGAATCTTTAAATTTGTTTCCACAAAAAAAGGTAAAGAATTGGAAGAAAAAAATATTTTGTAACTATATTTATCATGTCAAACCTCGACTTTCAAATTAAGTGCATTAACACATGTCATGAATAATCAAGAGTGATCCCTCCTTGTTTTGTTACTCTCCTCTTTGAGAGAGCTATTTCTGTTTACTGGGACTATAAAAGGACACTATATGCGAACCTTGCAATCTCAGTTGAATAAAGTTTTCTTAAAGTCTACACCTGTGTACTTTTGTCATTACAACACAGTTCCAAAACCCAGCTGCCCCTTTACACAGTAGGTCGACAGATTTGTGATTTTTTTTCATGTAATGCGTATATCTTTCCCCCATTTCACGCTATAAAATAAAAATAAAAAACTACGAGAAAATCTGAAGTAAATACGTTTATTTGATTAATTCAAACTTTGTTTATTTATTTAAGGAACTGGGATTGCCAAAATCAGTTGATGACATTATCCAAATACAATTATTTCGAGAAGACTGAAGATTCTTCAATGCTATAATTAAACGGAGGCGACCAAACAGAGGCGTAAGATCTATCAATGTTTAGGCGATTCATCTCGGATGTATTTGTAGCAAGCAAGACAACAGCTTCTCGTTCTCCCGATTAACCTCGAATGGCATTCCAATATTTATATAAAATCTTCTGTGACTTGTACTTAGTTCTCTGTATGGAAACCTAATTACGACATAATAGACATTTCTTATTCATCTTTTCGTTCGAAACGGCACAGAACTAATTTCATTCGAATGGAGGCGAATAAGATTTCAGATAATTTTACTCAAGGAATCGTGTTAATGAAATTGTTCAACACCAAAAGCAGATCGTACTAAGATCTTGCATGAAGTCTAAAAATATCATGCCTGTTGAAGCACTAAACTGACACAATATCAATATATCTCTCTCTCCCTCTCATATATATATATATATATATATATATATATATATATATATATATATATGTCATAATTAGTTTATTAGGACGGGCGTTTGGTCCTATGTTTGGGACTCATCGGCAGTACGCATCCACTACCGAGGATTGAATCCAGGACATTACGATATGGCCCAAGCGTCATGCGCAGTGGACCAAGATGTCTCGGTGACGGAGAGGTAAGAAATCAGACTCGATGTGTGTGTGCATGTATATATATATATATATATATATATATATATATATATATATATATATATATATATATATATATATAGACACACATATATATACATATATATATATATGTGTGTATATATATATATATATATATATATATATATATATATATATATATATATATATATATATATATATATATATATATATATATATATATATATATATATATATATATATATATATATATATACAAGAATCCTCAACAGAATGCAGAAAACGCTGGACGGCCGTTTCGTCCTATTTGGGACTCATCAGCAGTGCCCATCCACTAACGAGAATCGAACCCTAACCGTTACTGTATGACACAAGCCATACCCACTGAACCAAATTTGACGAATAGAAAAACGTTTCATTGAAAATAGATTTAATAACGCGTTTCGCCATTTTAGGCTACATTAGAGCCAAAAATGAAAGAACGAAGTGCGTGCGTGTGTGAGAGCGTGTGTATTTGTGTGTATGCTTAAATAATGAACCCTCAGTTTTTTTTCCCCTAAGCTGCCGTCAGTCGTGATGAAAAAAAGAAATCATAATGAGTAACTTAAAAAAAAAACCGCTATTATTCGTGCTGTATCATTCGTTCGTAAATTTTAGATCATGTCGAAAGTCATTAATGTATTTTTTCCCAGATATTCTGTTTCGAATTAAAGGCAAATTTTCATCTCATTTTCAGAATGGCTCGAAAGTAACAGATTCATATATTCTTTTCTGATCTTAACCTAAGTAAAATCCTCATCCATTCCGTCAGAATAGTTTGGGAGTAAAAGATTTATATGCCTTTAGGTCTATCCATGTGTTTTCTGTGCCCGCAATATATTTTTAAATTACAATATACAATCCCAACAAAGTTTTGAAGAAATTTGTATAGAAAAACGTTTCATTGAAAACAGATTTAATAACGCTTCATCAGAGTCAAAAATGAAAGAAAGAAACACGTGTGTGTGTGTGTGTGTGCATTTGTACATTTCTCCTTGTTGTGGAGAAATCCGGTACCAATAAATAACAAACGCCAGGAATGAGTATATGAAAATAATGTATTAACGTAATTATACAAACTGGTAAAGCAGGTTAGTAGTTCCAGGAATACGGGTTAGTAGCAAAATATATATATATATATATATATATATACAGTCTTTGGTATTGAAGTATCGCTGTATGACTTACTGAGTTTACGTGCTCGCTCACTGTGACTCCTACAACGCTGTTACCTCATCCCTCACACTTCCCGTTACCTACAACCTTTTACTCTGTCACTCTGGACTCGACTCGACTCTTCGGGTATTCACTGGCAGTAGTATAAGTATACACTAGGTAAGTCTATTTGTATAAAAAGGGGTGGACCCCTCAACACCACTAAGTTGGCCTTTCTCGTGATGAAAAAATGAGTGAAAATGAGTTACTTTTAAAAAAGCACTTAACATTTATTTTTGTATCTTTTCTTTGGACCTGATGAATTAATTAAAATTAATTAGTTTAATGAATTGATTTTAATTAATTAATTAATTCATAAATACACTGAGGACGTGTTCATATGGAAATTTCTTTTTCTTTCAAGACCTTTGGACCTGATGATAGAAGACTACGGGAAAAGTGAAACACGTAATCAATCTAGTTTGTAAAAATTTCTGAAAATGTTAATTGATTTTCCATTTGTCAAATTCACCAAAATTCTAATCAGAATAAAAAACGTGTTTTCTTTTTGAATAATTCTGTATTCTATACACTGACATATATATATATATATATATATATATATACAAATCCTCAACAGAATGGGACTGGGTGTGTTCATAATGGAATGGTTACTTTCCGCCATACCCACTGAACCAAAGTTGACGGAAAAACGTTTCATTGAAAATAGATTTAATAAGAATAAAAGCTAAGATGAAGTGTCCAATAAGGTCATGACATGGAACTTCAAGACGTAAATTTTATAGGTGAAATTCTGTTTGAATTGAAGCAAAAACAGAATGGCATGTATTTTCTGATCTTAAGAATTTCCTCATCCATCCGTCAAATAAAACAGGAAAATTGAATTATATGAAGAATCCATATGTGCCCGCAATATATTTTAAATTACAATATACAATCCCAACAAAGTTTTGAAGAAATTTGTATAGAAAACGTTTCATTGAAAACAGATTTAAAACTACAAAAAAAGAAAGCGTTAAGTACTGAGAAACCATGAAAATAAAATTTCTTGAAAAAGTGAACGTTAGTTATAAATAAATATATATATATATATATATATATATATTCTATAAGCAATAATACAAATCCCCTAATTAATGCAAAACATTCACCAAAATAAATCTAATCAGAATAAAATATCTCGTGTTTATCAATTTGAATTCAAGGTTGAATAACTAAAATGACATCGAAATATTCTGATGATAATACGTGAATGGAATGGTTAGAATTTAGATGACATATATATATATATATATATATATATATATATATAGAATTTGCACAAATAAAACGAAAAAATTGAACATACATATATATATGTATGTATATAACTAGTGGAAAGCAACAATACAAATCCCAAATTTGAAACATTCACCAAAAAATAAATCTAATCAGAATAAAATATTCGTGTTTATCAATTTGAATTCAAGGGTTTTTCATTTTTTGATACTCTAATGTATATTATATATATATATATATATATATATATATATATATATATATATATATATATATATATATATATAATAATCTTTATATAAAAAACTATTATGTTTACAAATTTGACAGACACAACATTTGGACAATGTATATATATATATATATATATATATATATATATATATATAATCTTTTATAAAAACTATTGTGTTTAAACTTTGACAGACACAACATTTGGACAATGTATATATATATATATATTATATAAAGAACTATTGTATTTGTACATACAAAACATTTGGATAATTTAAATGCACACACACACACACATATATTGTACAAAACATCTGGATAATTTGTATATAGATAGATAGATAGATAGATAGATAGATAGATAGATAGATAGATAGATAGAATTGTATATTTTGGCAGAAATCTCTCATTTATACAAGTTTCGTCAAAAAACACTGACAAGGTTTTTAATTTAATTTTTCTTGTGTTCTTATAATTGTCTTGACTTTTCTGGACATAGGTCATGTAGAAATTGTCCGAACGTTCTGTATGCAGGAGGACTGATGTATTTACTGTACCGCCCCAGAAAGTGCCTGCCTCCACATACTATCCTCTACCTTTACAAGAGCCCGATCACACCAAATAGGAAATACAGTTGTCACATTTGGACGGGACCTGCCCTGACCTCATCCTCCATCGTTGACAGAGTCCAGAAGCATCTCCGAGTCCGTGTGGGTGACGAATATTTCTCCTCCCTCCTCTTCTTTCTGACAAAACTCTTATTTCTGACAAAGCCAATATTCGTTTACGTGTTTCTTTCTGAGAAGTTTCCCTTAAAGTGATAATGCGTGATTCTGGCTAACTCGGGGAAAATTTCTTAACGCGCAAGTACGATATTCTTTCTGACAAAGCCAACATTTCTTGACGCGAGATTACGCTGTTCTTTCTGACATATGTTCATGCGAGAGTACGGGTTGTTTCATTCGGAAAATTTCGAATTTTCTTAACGCAATTTGGGCAAGATTTCTTAACGCGGTAGTACGTTATTCTTTCTGACAAAGCCAGCATTTATTAAAGTGAGTGCACGTCATTTAGTCTGAGAAGTTCAATTTATCTTAACGCAAGAGCACGCTTTTCTGACTGACTAGATTTCTGAACGTGAGAGTATACAATAAATTCTGACACACCCAACATTCAATTATATTTATTAACACGAGGGTACGCACTTCTTTCTGACAACGGTAACATTTCGTAACACGAGCGTACGTGTTTATCTTTGACAATGCCAGCATTTCTTAACGTGAGTGTGTCCGCTTCGTTCTGACAAGATCAAAATTCTAACCTTGTTGAACTTTTCACTTATCTGTCGTGTTTAGTATATATTACAAATTCGGTTAACCATTTATTTTCCTTTTTCCCCAATTCACTGACCCTTAAAATGTCCTTTCCAGGAATACTGCAGTATTTACTTGGTTGCTCTTTGTTTAAATGTATAAATAGATCATGTAGGTTGGAATGACCGGAAATATAGCAGAGTATATTTGAACAAATCCGTACGCTTAATAGAATTAATACCGAAAAAGTGTTTCTTATTTTTTTACTTAGTTATCTGAAAGACTTCTTTTATTTTTCCTTTTTTTTTTTTTTGGTAGCCCTGTAAACATATATGAAATCAGATGCATATGAATCGATGAATGATAATTGTATATTTACCGTTTCTGCATTTGATACACTTTTATTGTAATTGTTATTTCTGAATATAACCTGGATTATTAAAAAGCAATTGAATAAATGAAATTCACATTACTCTTCGTTTTAAAGGATTACGAAGATAGAATCGAGTGAGATCAAAACGTAGAAATGAAAGCGGCGTAACAGATATTAAAAGAAATAAACCCAACAAAAGAAATATCAAAATTATATTAAATTTTATAACATTTTCGCATGAGATAATGCTTTTCTTTTATACTGATAACAAACGAAATCGAATATCTATATTCGATAGAATGAATCCCGCCCAAAATGCAACACTGAGATTCGTAGACGTAATGCAGTCCAATAGATTTCTATATTGTTCTCAAACATGTTATCTAGAAAGAAATTAAATAATACACATATGTGAATGGACTTCTTATGACATGCTACAAAAGCGTTCATCTATATTTTTGTGATTTTAAATTGTCACTTAAGAATATGGTTTGTAAATCTGTCTGTCATTAAATTCTAAAAATTCAAATCGATTAATGAAGCCAAATACCTGGGAATCGTCTTAACAGAGGATGGTAAGTGTGATGTTGAAATCCGAAGACGTATTGGGATGGCCAAGGACACATTCCAAAAGCTGGGCAGAGTATTGCGAGACAGGAGGATTTCTTTGGTAACAAAGAAAAGTATACTGATCTGTTACATGACCTCTGTCCTTCTTTACGGCAGCGAATGTTGGACGATTTCCTTAAAGATTAAGAAGAGACTCGAATCGACATATCGAGATATTGTTCTACAGAAGGATGCTAAGGATATCATGGACCGAGCGTGTGAGCAAAGATGAGGCCTTAGAGAGGATGTAAATAAGGAGAAGGCTAATACTTAACATCAGGAAGAGGAATATGAAATTCCTTGCGTACATGATGAGGAAGGAGGGTCTGGAGAATCTGATATTCACGGGTAGAACAGAGGGACAGAGAGACAAGGTAAAAACAACGCATGACATGCCTAGCAGCCTTAAGCAAGTGGATGACAGAACGTGCTCTGGGGGAGGTGGCAGATGGAAGGAACTTGTTGAGAGCTGCAAGGAATAGAGGGAGGTGGAGAGCCATGATCACCTACGTCTTGAAATCACACGGCACATAGAAAGAAAGGAAATATTGTAAATTATTTTAATTGTAATATAATTATTGTTATTTCAAAGAGAAATTTAACGTATCTTGCCTTCTATTCTAACATTCTGAGCCGTACAGAAAAAATACAACAAAATCCGAAGGCGAATTTGTATAACGAAAGATGCCTTCCAAAAGCTAAGCAAAATTCTAAGAAACGGGAAAGATCTCCTTTGTAACAAAGAAAAGAGGTCCCGGCCGTTATGTAATATCAACGCTCACATATGGCAGTAAAAACTGGGAAATCGCTTCACAGATTTGTTCAAGAGAGACAATATAAATGTCTTTCTACATAAGGATGATGGGGATGCCGTTGAAGACTTGTGAGACAAATTTCCATTTCTTAATTGTGCTTTTGGCACCTTCAGTGCTAACGTGTAAACGAAAATTGGCACAAAGATGTGTAGGTCAAGAACAAAACAGTCCCCATGGACGATGTAATATTAATGGCAAGTAGGTACCAGCGAATTCAGTGTATGTAGGACGAAATGAACGGAATACGTGGTTTTAATATAAGGTAAACGATATTTTCTTTTATTTCATCACAAGCAAGGCAATAAAGCCACTATGATGCATGAGGAAACTGAGTGTTAGAGAATATGAGAAACACTACATCAAATGGCGAACCGCAAATGGCAGATTTTCTTTCTTACCTGACGAGCTTGAGTGAGTGGATGACCAAGAAGGGTTCGGGAGAGATAGCCAAAAGTCAAAAGAGCTACAAGAAATTGGAAGTTGTGAAGAGCCATGAACGCCAAAGTCCTTAAGGAACACGGCGTCTAAGAGAAGAAGTTACATGATTTTGACTTCTGCAATTATGCATTTTCACTTGCCTCTTTTAAAACGTAAATCAACATATTTTCATTTTTTATGCTTTTGGCGCCTTCAGTGCTAATGTATAAAATAAAATTGGCACAAAGGTGTGTAGTCCATAACAAAACAGAAGGAATTCCCCATGGACGATATAATATAAATGGCAAGTAGGTGCCAGTGAATTCAGTGTATGTAGGTCGAAATGAACTTAATCCGCAATTTTAATATAAGGGGAAAAATGGAAACAAAAATTACAAAATTAGAATCAGAAGAAAATTGAAATTTCTAGGGAACATAATTTGAGAGAGGTCTTGTAAAAATTGACAATCACAGGAGATGTTGAAGGTAACTGAGGAAAATGCAACGAATGAGAATTAGCAAAAAGACAAAAAACTTCTAAGAGCTATGAAGGAGAGGAAGTTGCCGAGTGCCATGCTCGGTAAGGACACAGCTCATAAAGAAAAAGAAGGCGTAGTGTGATTACTTTAGATCAGATTATATAGAAGTGATTTCAGTAAATTTCTCCAAAAGCATGGCTGTGTCTCCAACTAAACTATGATTAGTAAATAATGATATTTAGGTCCGCTTCATGGTTGATAAGCTAAGATTTTTAGGGTTTTTATCTCTGATAAACGATGGTGTTCGAAATCCATTAAAACAATTTTGAAAGCTGATTTTCAAGGTCTGAAGATCATACCGACTTGGAAATTCTGCTAGTCAGAAAAGTGGGAGTTTTAATATAGAATTATTTTATCCAGCCCCTAGATTTCACCATCTCTATCATTTTTTTTTTTTTTTTTTAAATTTTGGGAATTAATAAACAGTTTCCTAAAGTCTACAGCTCTGAAGGTATTACTAATATAATTTAATTCAGTTTTGCTCATTACTTTTGTCTCGTTCGCGATGGCCAAATTACTAGGACATTTGTGTAGCTTTCCTACAGTTTGACAATCTCAAAGGCTTAATAAATTTTTCACTACGTTATCTGTTAAGAGCTGGCCTTTATTTTTTAACGTCCCCCATTTGAAAAGTGCGCCTTGTCTTTATTTCGTCCTCCGTACACTTCTGTGAATAACACCTGATTTCCAGTGGTATTATATAACCTTTTAGGAATACGTCATTATTTGTTAATTTCCTACTCACACTTATACCAACCTGTTAAAGATTAGAAATGAAGAAATTAGAAAGACACTAAAGAGATATAAATATAGTCAGTTGTGTTTTAACCATGGATGCCCTGTATTCCTGAAGAATTTTAACCATTCTGCCTGAGTTCCTGGGTTAAAATTCGCAAATAATTGTTATGTAACGTTTCACGGTATATCTAAAAATAGTTACCCACTGTTCAACCGGTCACTGGTCATTAGGTCATTTTTCTCTACCACTCTTCAACTAGTGGCTGGGCTATACGTCATTTTTCTCTACTACTCTTCAACTGGTGGCTGGACAATACGTCATTTTTCTCTACCGCCATTATCAAACTTTTGTGGGTTAAAGCCAGGAAATAGTTTTTGATTGTAATATTTTTTAAGATACTAATGATTTACTGATACAAGTTAATAGGTGAACTTATACCTTCCTCAATGTTAATATAACGAAACTGGAATTGAACCTCGGCTCTCCGATTAGCAATTCATACACCACCACACATCCAAACTTACAGAACCTGGTGTTCTCAAGCAGTCACCAATCTAGCTACTGACCAGGCTCGACGTTGGTTTACATTGATGATCGCATAAGAACCTTTGTTTCGACGTAATCTGGCCGTAAATTCACGTACTCCATGGGGAATTCTTCCAGAGGTTCTTAGGTAAAAGAACAACGCTGTTCAAATCTAGAGTTAACCGTATTCCTCCCTACATATCCCAATAAACTGTGCCTTTTACTCTTTTACCCTCGACCTCGTGTGGCTCTTGGACCATTTATAGCGTGAATATCTCTGTAAAAATGATAAAATAATAAAACGGAGCTTTTATATACAAAAGAAAGAAGGAAATTATTTATTAATCAACCTAATACTAGACCAGATTTAGTCCAAAACAAAGTTACACCAGTGTTACTTTAAAGGAGACTCTATCTCCCAATAGGTGAGAATTATTCTTCGAATCGCTTACCAAACTAACAAAATTTACGCTAATGTCTAGAGACCAGTGCCTCCTTCTAGGTGATACTTAGATATCAATAAGCTGATACCCATACCGTACTGCTCAGAATGGAGAGATGCAAAGGTGCAATTGTTAGACATTTTCATGACGGTCGTCCTCGAGTATTGAATCCAGAGGTTGGCAGTGAATATTTCGGAGACAGTAGGAAAGCATAGTGAAGGTTCGCAGTGGATATCACAGCAGAGTGTAGTTCATCGTTCTCCTGGTCGCCTTTTGTCCTTCTGGTAGGAGGAAACAAGATGGCCGCCTTTATACACTATGAATACAGTGTTGGGCGGCTTCTGATTGGTCAACCTTCTATTGGTCGACTATAAAGGGAAATAAGTCATTCTGACTCGCTTACTAGTTATAAGCATATATAAGCATATATACCCAAAAAACCGTAACAGCAATGTCGATAATTGTACGTGTTGCAAACCTTGCTAAAATTACTAGAAACTCATACACGTTGATCTCGTCAGCTTGATGGTCGAAATATGTTGTGGATTCCGGGATAAAATCCGGTCTCCAATGAATGACAAACGCAGTAATGAAATATAGCAAATAAATGTATTGACGTAATAATACCATTGGTAATACGCTTAGTAGATCCAGAAATGCGGTTAGTAGCAATAATAATATATATATATACAGCCTGGGAAATTCAGTATCAAAGTAGGACTTCCTTCTGAGTCTACGTGCTCGCAACTGTGACTCCTACAAAGCGGTTACCTCACACTCTCACTCTATCACTGTCACGGTATCACTCTGACTGTATCACTGTATCAATGTATCTCTGTTACTGTCTAACTCCCGGATATTCACTTGCAGCACTACCAGTACACACTGGGTGAGTCCACTTGTATGAAAAAGGGGTGGACCCCTTAACAAAATAAATTGCCCACTGCGTTATCTATTAAGCGCAAAACTACAATTCTTCTTGATTGCTTTTCTTTCATTGTTCTCGTTCCTTAATAATGTGTTTAATTTGTTCTGTATGGGCGATGAGTATTAGACAATCTCCTCAGAGACGAAACAGATACTTGAAGGAGCAGAAACGTGGTCCTACAGAAACATGCTGAGGATACCACGAACCGAACATGTGACCAACGAAGAGAATTTAGAAAATATGGAAACAAACGAAACTTATAGCTAGCATCAGGAAGATGCAGTTGAAATTTCTGGGGAACATAATTAGGAAGAGGGTCTTGGAAAATCTGATAAGCTCGAAAGAGGGAAAGAGGAAAGCGGTGCGTAACTTAGTTGATGAGCTTGGGTAAATGGATGGAAGAACAGGGTTTGAGAGAAATAACAATAGACAAAAAAAAAAGAACCCAAAAATATATTAGCGGCTCTATTGCCTTGCTTGGGTTAAAATGATAAAGAAAAGATCGTTCTTCCTTACCACCGTTACGAGGCTTTTAGGAGTTTTTTCTATAAATAGTAATTATTCTGATGAAATTTCTTCAAAGGTACTTAGACTTTATGAATCTAAACGGAGTACTAGATTGGTGACAAGGTCTCATCATTTTACAATTGAAATGGTTAGATATAATTTCTATGCTAACAGCTTCTTGTATCTTCTGGCTTATGGAAGCCTCTTTCGTCTTTTGGCTTATGGAAGCCTCTTTCGTCTTCTGGCTTATGGAAGCCTCTTTCGTCTTCTTGTTTGCCAGTCAACATTTGAGCCTAATAAATATTAATGCAATGTCAATCGTTGTCTTCTGTATATTGTCTTCTTTTATTGTCTTCTCTCCATAGTGCTAGTGTTTCTCATATTCTCTAACACTCAGTCACATTTTGCATCCTAGTTGCTTTATTGCCTTGATTGGGACGAAATGATAAAAATAAAATAAAAGATCCTTGTATTAAACCAGAGGATTCTGTTCATTTCGTCCTACATACACGGAATTCACTGGCACCTACTTGCCATTTATATTACATGGTCCCAAGGCGGCGTAATGATTAGCTGGCTTGTCTCGCTAGAACAATTACGACTGAATTTATATTTATAAAACCATCGTGCTGATTATGTATTTACACTATAGTCTGCACAGGTATATAAGCCGCACTCCTATAAATTCAACTATCGAGACATAACTGGTTCGACGCTGGCGACCGGTTTTTGTGAAGCTATGTTCCCCCAATCTTAACCCCGGCCACTCAAGGTTCGAAGACACAATTCATATATAACTCTCACTGTTATATAACCCGCACCCTACAAATTTCGAGAAAACAAGTCGCGGGTTATAGTCCAAAAAATACGGTTTTCTGGTGGGGGTTTTTGCGTCATGAATCTTTTCGACTAAACTGGCCTGGGACATTGGCTTCAGTCCTTTTCCCACCAACTTAACGAAGTTTTCTGAGTCTTTTCTATAAATATTTCATGTTAATTGTTCTGATAAAATTTCTTCAATGGTACTTCGATTTTATGAATCTAAAGTCAGTACTAGATTGGTGAGTAAGTCTCATTATTTTACAATTGAAATGGCTAGATGCAATTTCTATGCTAACAGCTTCTTATATCTTCTGGCTTATGGAACACTCTTTCGCCATTTTGCTTCCCAGTCAACTTTTGAGCCTAATAAATATTAATGCAATGTCAATCGCTGTCTTCTGTATTATTCTTTTATTGTCTTCTTTACTTGATAATAGTGTTTCTCATATCTTCTAACACACCTGTTACATCCTAGCAGTTTTATTGCCTTGCTTGGGATTAAATTATAAAACAAAAGATGTTTCCACTTATATTAAACGAGCGGATTCTGTTCATTTCGTCCTACATACACTGAATTCACTGGCACCTACTTGCCATTTATATTATATCGTCCATGGGGAATTCCTTCCGTTTTGTTATGGACTACACACCTTTGTGCCAATTTTATTTTATACATTAGCACTGAAGGTGCCAAAACCATAAAAAATGAAAATGATTTACGTTTTAAACGAAGCAAGTGAAAATGCTTAATTGCAGAAGTCAAAATCATGTAACTTCTTCTCTTAGACGCCGTGTTCCTTAAGGACGTTGGCGTTCATGGCTCTTCACAACTTCCAATTTCTTGTAGCTCTTTTGACTTTTGGCTATCTCTCCCGAACCCTTCTATGTCATCCACTCACTCAAGCTCGCCAGGTAAGAAAGAAAATCTGCCGCCACGCTATTCTTAAAGTTCACTGTTAAAACAAAACTTCGAAGTCCTAAATATCTTAAGAAGCCTTCAGCATTGAACATTTCAGCATCTCTCGTGGTAGGATGGATTTCTTTTTGATTACGAATGTTAAGCTACATCTTACAGGGCCAGTTATTCGCGGTTCTCCACTTGATGTAGTGTTTCTCATATTCTCTAACACTCAGTTTCCTCATGCATCATAGTGGCTTTATTGCCTTGCTTGGGATGAAATAAAAGAAAATATCGTTCCCCTTATATTAAAACCCCGTATTCCGTTCATTTAGTCCTACATAGACTGAATTCACTGGTAGCTACTTGCCATTAATATTACATCGTCCATGGGGAATGTTTTGTTCTTGACCTACACATCTTTGTGCCAATTTTCTTTTACACATTAGCACTGAAGGTGCCAAAAGCACAATTAAGAAATGGAAATATATTCATTTAAGTTTTAAATGAGTCATGTGACAATGCTTAATTTGAGAATTCAAAATCATGTAACTTTTTATGAGCCATGTTCTTTCAGGACGTTAATGATCATGGCTCTCCACAGTTTCCTGTCTCTTTTGTCTTTTTATTACCTCTCAAAACCTGCCTTCCATCTCAAGCTCAAGGTACGTTAGGCGTTTCTTTCTTCTGTCTATCATACCTTCAGTCTTTTCCGTGAGTATCATTTTTTCCTAGCCCTCTTTTCTTATAATGCCCCCCATAAATTTTAGCTCACTATTCATGATGTTATGTATAAGTATACCTTTTGTCTAAATTCCCTCAAGGATTCTGCCATTGCTCACATCTTGTTTTATGATATTCTCCGCATCTTTCTGCAGAACCGCGTATCTATTGATTTAAGTCTCATCGTCTTTGATAATATTGTTCAGCATCCGCTGCCATATAAGAGGAATTATATTACATGACATTTCAATACACATTTCTTTGTTTGTATCGATATTTTACTACTTCTTAATACTTTGCTCAGCTTTTGTAAGACATCTTTCGCTATCCCGGATTTCAGTGTCGCACTTTTTGTCTTCTTTTAATATGCTGCCCCGATGTCTAAAGTGTTTCACCTTGTTGATTTAGATTTATCCAAGTTATAATTTGCATGTTGAGTTGCTCTGTTTGCAATCAATCGTGTTGAAATGGATGTTTAGTCCTTTCTCCTTTCGTTTTCCTTTTCTACAATCTGTTGGAATTCTTGTAGTTTCCTTTCCGTGTCTGTTATTAACACTGTACATTGTTATGTTGTTACGATCATGGCCGCCAACAATGAATCCTGGTAGGGTTTCCAGTTCTCAAAGAATGGCCTTTCTCTGTAGGGTGAAAAGGTCTGGTGTGAAGACACATCTTTATCTTACATCCCCTTTTATATTTTTGCTATTTACTGAAGTTATTTCCATATGCAAGCGCTTTGCTACCGTTATAGGGTCTGGATTAGTCTAATATCGTTCCCGCTAAAAAAACATTCGCTATCTAGGAAGGACTTTAACAGCTGACGTTAAATGCGACACAGAAAACAAGACTCTGTAGAACAGTAAAAGTTGTCTTCAAAAACCTAAATAAAATATTAACTGGGTTATTTCGTAGGAAACAAGGAAAGACTGCTGAACTGCTATAATATATCAAAATCTAATAGAGTGTATGCTAGATAATTTCTTCAGGGATAAGGAAGAAACTACCGGCATGTTTCTCAACGTTCCTCTACCGAGGAATGATGAAAATGTCACCTGCAGAACTTATGATCAACATGGAATTTTTTCGGGAAAAGTTAAAAAAACATGGATATTTTCAACATCTGTCTATATCGAATGTAATAGCAAAATTGTCCAAATCGTGTAAAAGCAAAATTGTCCTTTTGTTAGATGAAAATTTGAAAGCTGTATCTTAGAAATGATTAAAGATATCATACTGGAATTCTCCGAAGTTTTTATGACAAAATTGAACTATATTTTGAGCATTAAGAATGCATAATCACTCTCAAAGCTTAACAGAAAAATCGTGATAAAATCGATCATAAACTAAAATTACATATTCATCATTAATTAATCATAGCTTAGGACCGGAAGCTCATGGAGGAATTAAATAAAATTCAAATGTACACACACACACACACACACACACACATATATATATATATATATATATATATATATATATATATATATATATATATATATATATATGCGTTATTTTTATATGTACAGCTTATTTGAGTAAATGCTCTGTTGTAATTACACAATATTAATTACATTTACGGACATGAATATTTGAGAAATCTCGTAGTAAATATGCATCCTCCAACAGGAATCGAACCTGCATCTCATACGAAAACCGTCATTTGGTCTGACGTAATGTTAAACAATCCAGCCACTGAAGATTTCCGGTTTAGGAAAGCCCAAATATATAACCAACACACACTTTCTGACGACCTTTCTTGATGATTCAATTCGGCTCCGAAAGGACCTTTCTCGATAATTCATTTCTGATCCGAAACCAACTGAGCCTCAGAGGAATTCCCCGTTTAGCAAAGTTTAAATACATACATACATATATATATATATATATATATATATATATATATATATATATATATATATATATGTGTGTGTGTGGGGTGTGTGTGTGTGTGTGTGTGTGTGGTGTAAATATATTGATAAAATAGGAAAAACCGTTAATTGATGAATTAATTAAATTAAATTCCTAGTTCTGTTTCATTTTCAAGCATTGAAACAGAACTAGGTATTTTAATTAAATTTAATTTCTATAATTAAATTGGAAGTTTTTAGCTTCTGGTTTTGAAACATGGTAATTACTGTGTAGCGATGGAATCATTTTTTTTTTTAATATATATATATATATATATATATATATATATATATATATATATATATATATATATAAGGCAGGATGTGTGTGTGTCTGTCTGTCTGTCTGTGTGTGTAACGAATGCATGGCCGCAATTTTCGACGGATTTGCACCAAAATTTCCATGCACATGCTCCAAGTTAGTGGGAAGGCTAAGACCGACTTTGCATTTCCCAACTCCCATCGATAGTGGAAAGAATCAATTTTTTCATATTTCTACAGCAGTTTTCATGTAGTTTGCGGCCATTTTGTACTGGCCAGAGTGAGAGCCAATAGCTGGCTGCCACGAACAGGCAAGAAGATTCTATTGACCAGCGTGAGAGTCAACAGCTGACTGACACGAATGTTAACTAGCAAGTAAGGCATGTAGCAACATCAGCACGGCAAAGGACACCCCTTTAAAGGCAAGGAAGGGCAAAAATATTTTAAGTCAAGTGATAGCGATTGCTGTATGAGTCGTACCATTTTTGAATCGAGCACGGGCAACACCGGGCCATGCTGCTAGTATATCTATCTATCTATCTATCTAGACAAGACAAAAAACTTAAAAACCACCAATGAATAGCAATGCTATGAACCCATAAACATTATTCGATAAGGGTCTATGAAAGTCGAAAGCGCCCGGCACGGCAGACATTAAAATATTCTTGATCAAATTCGGCCACGAAATTGCAAAAATACTGTCCGAACCGTATGAAAATTAGATGAAAAGCTGTAAACAAATAACTTTCCTTAATACACCCAATATCTTTTTTTAAGCATTACGCCCCGAGCAAGGCGTGAAGCCACTAGGATGCAGGGGGTTGCAGAAGATTTGGAGCGAGAGCAGATAGGAGTGATAGAAGAAAGGATGAGGAGAAGGATAGTGGGTAGATCAAGGTCACTGGAGGTGTCGATTCGCATTACATTTGAATAGTTGGAGATAATAGCTCTCAGGGAAACAGTAATTGGGAAGGGTGTTCCACAGGCGAGAGGTGCGAGGTATGAAGCTATTGGAGTAGAAGAAACGGTCACATTTAAACGTTTCTACAGTGTAAGGGTGGGAGCGGGATGCCAGCCTCGTAGGGCGCTTGAATTCATGGAGTATATATATATATATATATATATATATATATATATATATATATATATATATATATATATTCAAACAGGTTTCGTTAACTACTTTAGACACATTTTGTCTACTGATTTTCGATAAGATCCTTTCATATTCGCATATAAGATTTTGTCCCGTTGTTAAAAGACAAGAGGAAAACACCATATTGGCTAATATTGTATTTTATTCCGAGTACTTTCGACATAGGATAATGTCATCATCATCAATATATTGTTAAATATAGAGTAAGTATTTATTATTCATGGTTGTGAAGGACAAAAATTGCTGTGGTCATCCGATAATTATCATTTTTATATGTGTCGCGAATATGAAAGGATCTTAACGAAAATAGACAGAACGTGTCTAAACTATTTAAGGATACTTCTCTTAATAAAAACATACTGCCGAAATACACGCATATATATATATATATATATATATATATATATATATATATATATATATATATAGATAGATAGATAGATAGATAGATAGATAGATAGATAGATATGGATATACAGATATGGATATACAGATATGAATATATATATGTGGATATGTTTTAGTGTATATATTATATTTTATTCTTCATATGTTTGCTAAAAGTGTTTCCTGTCTTGTGACCTTTTTCAAGCAAATTAAAGGAAGTAGATTTTAAAGGAATAAAATTTCCTTAAGTTCATTTAATGTTTCATTTTTCGTTTTCTGTATTTGTAGTAAACCTTGATCTCTTTTATTACTTAGGCAGAAAGTCACTTTGGCAAGGCTATCTCTCACATATACCTCCCAGGAATAGTCAATAAGAAATTGATGTATTTGTTAGCATGCTTGGCTCGTGTGCTTAATTAACATATGTGTTCCATCCTCATATTGCGTTCCGTAATTTCGCCTTTGTGCCACATCTAAACTACGTCATTAAATCGCTATACGTCCCAGAAATATATCCCATATTATTTATGAGTTCACATGTTCCTTAATGTTACAACATGGCTAACAAGAAAACTCAAGTAACATCTCTCTGACCATTGCTCAGTTAGGTTCTCATTTATATACACCTACTAAACTTCATCCGCAACATACCCGTTGATGATACAAATCCACATGTAAAAGAGGCTACAAATAATGGAAGCATTCTTAATAAAATGAAAAGGTTAGCACTCAATAGCATCAACTATGAACACGGCCACAATGTGCTGATCGTGTTTGGAAAATAAAACATTATACATACATAAAAAAAAATTCATATATTCAGGTAAAATTAAAAAATAAAATAATCCTTGACAGTGGCTAAATGTATAGTCGAAACGATCGAACATATAAAACATTCGGGCAATTTCTAGAAACTTTATTTCTAGAAACTTTATTTCCAGAAACGAAAGACATTATCAGAACAAAAGAAAAATTAAATAAAAAGTTAACTGTAGTACCTTTTTCAGTCATTTTTAATGAAACTTGTATAAAAGAATGGCTTCGCAAATACACAAAATATATATATATATATATATATATATATATATATATATATATATATATATATATATATATACACACACACACACACATATATTTATATAGACACACACACACCATATATATATACACACACACACACACACACACATATATATATAGACACACACACACACACATATATATATATATATATATATATATATATATATATATATATATATATATATATATGGGAAGGTTACTCATTATGTCTGTATGCATTTATAAACAATATCATTTTTATTGTTTACTTCATCTTAGGCAAAGTGTCCAAATTATTTTTTTAAAAGATAATTCCTTTGTTATCAATTTTGAAATGCCGTTTGTATTTTTGCTTTATGTTCTAACTTTAATTATAACTTTCTGTCTGTGATTGTCTTGTTTGTCTGAAATCAGATGGTTTGTACAGAAATATGTATTCAAAATTGTTCTGCTGCTTCATTTACTTATATTTTCACCATATATCAACTCAGGAATTCTATGTTATCGATTGAATAAAGAGTAGGTTGCCATTTGCATTCAGTCATCAGAGAAATTTCAAAGCAATGTTGTTTTTATTGCTTCTCCATACTCAATCAATATTCTTCCTTCATTTTCTGTGTCCCTAAAGATGGCGGACCTCCACATATTCCTATTATTTTTCGCACTTAGCAATGTTTGTTTTACTATCCCGCAATCTCCCGGTTCTGTCATCCATTTACGCAAAATCTTTAGGTAGGTTTCTCGCTGTTTCCGTTTGCCCATCTTCAGTATGTCCTGTGAGTGTCAAATTCTCTAAGTCCTCTTTCCTCATCACGCATCCCAGATATTTCAACTTTTCTCATTTAAAATATCCTTACTTACACTACCTATATAGTTCGGACTGTTGTCCTCATCTTTATAATCTTATTCTCGACGTTTCGACCCTTGTACGCGCCGGTCATGAAAGTATTTATAGAAAACGCACAGGGAAGCTACATTACTCCCGATGAGAAAAATGACTGAAGCCGAGATGAAATGCCAAGACCAATAACAATGCAGATTCTTTTTTGGATTTTATCAAAGATTTTTAATATATAGTACGAGCATCCGACCAGATGTGGCAGCAATATTCAAAGCAGATGAATGCTAGACTTATAAATATATAAGACTGATTCTGGAGAGAAAAATTGTATAACGTGACACACGGAAACAACTTTCCTAGCAGCTGACTTAACAACTGACTGAATATAACGTTTCCACTTCATTTCAGCGGAAGCCGTTAATCCGGGAAGATGCACTTCGTCAATCTCCGGTAAGTTAACATCTGTCTTGATGGCGGAAGGATAAAATGGTTCTCTCAGACGATTAAAAAAAAGAGCAGCTTTGTTTTGAAGGCCAAAAACAAAAACTGACAACCCATTTGTTTCCCCAGTTAATAACAGACTGTAGGTCATTTCACCCTATCAAACCACGCTCAGATTTACTAAGACTTTAATAAATGGCTGTTTCATCAACACAGATAGAGCGTTGAGCTAACATCTCGAAGGACATTGAAGTAAAACTAGGAACAATTAGAGCCTTGGTGGGGGAGTCCTGCATTAATGCAAGCAGATCTAGAAGAGTAGATATTCAATTTAAGATTTATTTTCCCGATTTGATTACAAAGACTGAATCAATATCTGTCTATATTTCTGAGATGAGATACTGTAATTACATACACTACTTACAGTGTGGCATTGTTGTCCTCATCTTCGTTGCCATAATCACGACGTTTCGGCGGTTATACGCACCAGGCTTCTTCAGGATCTGCCTATATTTTTTGAAATGCAGTATGTAATTACACACACACACACACACACACATATATATATATATATATATATATATATATGTATATATGTGTGTGTGTGTGGGTTTTTTGTGTGTGTGTGTGTGTGAAAATATAAATATAAATATATATATATATATATATATATATATATATATATATATTATTTATATATTATATATGAGGTACTTATTAGAAAGCGCTGAATATCAGAGATAGAGGTAACATATTTGGTTGGATTGATGTGACGATCGCAAAAGCGTGAAACCCAGGGTCACAAACTCACATCAATCCAACCAACCAAATATATATATATATATATATAGAGAGAGAGAGAGAGATAGATAGATAGATAGATAGATAGATAGATAGATATAGGTAATATGGCTTAGGCATTTATGTCGTTATGTGATAGCAGTTATTACTGAAAGATAACAATGGCGAAGCCTGGGCTGTTCCTTTGGATATCTCAAAGATAAAAGATAGATAGATAGATAGATAGATTTGTTTGTATATATATACATATAAAGATATGTGTGTTGTCTGTATGTGTGTGTTGATGTGCGTGCGTGATTGTGTTTTGCCCGCATGAGTTGTGTTTCTTTACGACGAAACATTTCTTTCTTCCTTTTTTTTTTAACAACAATGGATCCTCGACTATTCATTACACTGTCATTTCTGACAATTCCACATGCCCATACGGCACAATATTTCTCTCAACTTTTTCAATAAAAACAACTAATAAAATCTCCATATGTTTTCAGCAAGCTTTCGTTTAATAAGAAAAATTCATTTCTCCAAAGACAAGCCAACAGCGCGACAGCTACGTGTATATTTTTTTCCTTCATCCCACCGAAATGAATTTTTCGTAGTCTCTATTTCTTCTTCGTGCATGTTTCCGAAAATCGAGCAAGCAGTATGGCAAGATATACCGTCGCAAATACTTTTTTCGTTGACGTCCACTAAACAGGCAAATGAGGTGTTCCATCTTCGTCAAAGTTTTGATCTTTGCACCTATTTGTTATTTACAGCTGTGTTGTCTCCTATTTTTTTTTCTATGTGCCTTTCCTTTCAGGACGTAAGAGATCATGGCTCTCCACCTCCTTCTATCCCTATCAATAAGTTCCTTCCTTCTGCCACCTCCGGCAGTCCACGTTCTGTCATCCACTTGCTTAAAGGCGGTTAGGTATGTCACGCGTTGTTTGCCCTTGTTTCTCTTTCCGTCTATTTGACCCGTGAGTATCAGATACTACTGACCATCCTTTTTCATTACGTGTCCCGAGTAATTCAGCTGACTCTTCCTGATGTTAAGTATAAGCCTCCTCCTTGCTTGCAACCTCTCTAAGATCTCATCGTTGCTCAAACCCTCGGTGAATGATATTCTTAGCATCCTTCTGTAAAACCACGTCTCTGTCGACTAAAGTCTTTGAGGAAATCGTTCAACATTCGCTGTCGTAAAGAAACATACTTACTTACTTGTACTTGATGCGGCATTCACCCTGGGCGGATTGAGCCGGCTTCTTCCTGTTGACTCACCGCATCACGGACCATTGCTGCCCACGCTCGTTAGTCTGTCGCGAGGTCGCACGAGATGGTAAGCCAGTCGCGGTTCCAGCGGCGGAGGCCGACCACTTGCGGGCCGGAAAGTAGTGCCAGATCCCCCTTGATCGCTGAGGTAAAGAAACATAGATATCTCTTAACCGTTTAGTATTCTTTATAAAATATAAAAATGAAAAATACCGAACGTATATTTTTTTCTTTCTATGTGCCTTGTCCTTTCAGGACGTAGACGATCATGGCTCTCCACATCCCTCTATCCCTTGCAGCTCTCAACAAGTTCCATCTCTGCCATCTCATTCAGGCCATGTTCTGTCATTCACTTGCTTAAAGCTGCTAGGTATGTCACGGGTTGTTTTCCCTTGTCTCTCTTTCCGTCTATTTGACCCGTGAGTATCAGATTCTCCTGGCCTTCCTAACTCGTTAAGTGTCCCAGGAAATTTAGCTGCCTCTTCTTGATGTTAAGTATAGTGTGCCCAAATAATTTGGAATGAAAAAAAAACTGCAAATGACCTTCGAAATAGTGTTCACCTTTTGTGACTTGGAAACTCTGCTGGGTTGGAATAAAAAAAGAAGCTGTCATTTCCATATTTCGATACGCTTTGTAAAATAAAAGGAAAAGATTTTTAACGGCCGATATTTCGCCCGTTGCTTCGTCCGGATAGTTTTTTTTTTCGAACGGTCTACATAGCACTTTTTCATTTTTTTTTTTAATTCAAAGTTACTCGGCACTTAAAAAAAAGATAACTGAACGCGAGATGTGACCCAACATCGAAATCTTGGATGCCGTATATTTTGTCGTATGTACGCCTGAAATCATTTCAACACATACGGATTTTTATTTTTCATTTTTTTTCTCTATATTGCATTCTACTCGCAAAAGAAAACAATTTCTTTTTAATTACATTATAAAAAAAACGGTTAGCCAAGATTCAAATACGTTCCTATTGTCATCACTGTTACCTTTAGCAGATAACATAGTGTCATCATCTTACACATTCTTCTTCTTCTTCTTCTTCTTCTTCTTCTTCTTCTTCTTCTTCTTCTTCTTCTCCTCCTCCTCCTTCCCCTTCTTCTTCTTCCCTTCTTCTTCTTCTTCTTCTTCTTCTTCTTCTTCTTCTTCTTCTATTGCGCCATGTCCTTTTATAACGTAGGCGATCATGTTTGCCGCCCTAAGTAAGACGATAAACAACATCCGCGTCCTGGGTAAGACAAAAAAACTACACCCAACAGCAACGCCTCTGATCAAGAGGCTTTGAGGAGCATGGGACCACCTCTTAATTGTTGGTGTTCCTAGGTTCACCCTGACCCGTGGTTGTGGCACCTGTTAGGGCCCCAGCTATGGCCAAATAGGGTCAAAACACCATGAAAGTATAAAATAGGTTTTAATACCAGCAATAATTTTTTATAAAAATAATTACCAGGAATAAATTTTTGAAGACAAATTTATTAACAGCAATACATTTTTGAGAAAAAATATTAACAGCAATAGATTTTAGAAAAAAATATTACCCGTAATGCAATTTTGAAGAAAAAGTATTTTCGAATAAAAATATTACCAGCAATAAAAATCCTATCGGTATTAAATATCGCATTAAGGTTTTTATGCCGTAAAAAAAAAAAAAACCAAGCCAAACCGATAACGTTTCTCAACACGTTTTTGTCCTTTGTAGCTATTTGTAAATTTTGACTTTTTCCTATCTCTCCTGCAGAACATTTACACGATCTA
>CAHIKZ030005615.1:557500-582500 GCA_903632075.3 Acanthosepion pharaonis
ATAATACTCGTTTGGAAAAAAAAAATCTGGTAGCTCAACTTGTAGAAAAAAATTGGTAATAAAAAAGAAAAAAACTAAAAACATCCGAACAGAGAGCAATTAATCGACCAAGGGCCTTAAGTCTTTAGTCCAAAGAAAAAGAAACAAGCGATTAGTAAAACGTAGAGTACTCAAGACACTAAGTACAGCGGGAATAACTAAAATAAATCCGTTTAGGTGAAAACCTAGGTAGGTTTTTCTGGCTGTTTAGGATTCATTTTAGTTGTATATAAATATGTATACATACGTATACGCACACACACACACACGCACACACATATATATATATATACCCAAGTATATAATTGGTATATACGGAATGAATTCCAATAACCAACAAATACTATTCTTAAAAGAGTGCTCAATACAAAGTAGAGCAGATATAATTATTTATTTTAAAAAATTTATAACATAAATATGTTATAAAATAACTACAAAAATAGCCATTTTGTTTCAACACCCCTGGTGTCTTATCAAGTGATGATGTTGAATGTAAAATAAATAAACCCATTTATTTTACATTCAACATCATCACTTTATAAGACACCGGGGGTGTTGAAATAAAATGACTATTTTTGTAGTGATTTTATAACATATTTATGTTATAAATATTTTTAAATAAATAATTATATATCCATATATATGCATGTATATATATATACATACTTATACATATACATATAAATATACATTAAATAAAATAAAAGCTAATGATTAAAATACCATTTTCACCTCATTGTTATCACATGAAAATCTGTTTAAGCAGAAACATTTATTCGTTTATTTATAGTATACGTTATATTAATTCAAACACTTTCTCTGAAAGGATGTGCTGGCATTAGCGGCACGGAAGAGGAATGCGCTGAGCTGAGTTAGAATTCAAGACCAGATGGTTACATTGACTTTTCCACAAATACATTTCCGCATCTCTCAATTCTTCCCACTGTTATGAGTTATATATTAGGCATTGAGTTAAATATTACTGACAACGATTCTAGTAGAAGATACACTCTGAATTCCCAAACCAGATAGATGGATCTTGGTAGCTTGAGAGGATTTGGCCGTCTAAGAGAAGGAAAAGCCCAACTGGAAACTTACCCTGCCTTCTTTAAATAAAACGTTGAGCGATATGCAATTAACCACGCTTTGATTCAAGAAACATTCCTAGAAGCCATATGCGTCACAAATTACGAGGGAGATAATAGGGAAAATATTTACCTAAACAGAATCGACGAAATACCGAAATTGTATAAATAAAATATTGACCCAAGTCAAGACTGAAAATGAAAATAATTTCTGTCAAACAAAAGCCAGACTGCAAAAGAGATTATAAAGTCTGAATATTGGGAAATAACAAACGAAAATAAATTCTGTCAATCAGAAAGCAGAGAACATTATAAAATCTGAATATGAAGAAATAATAACTCTGGAAAAATAAATTCTATCAACCAGAAACGGGACTACAAAAAACATTATAGTTTCTGAATATCGATAAATAAAAATACAGGGTGCGATTGATGAATTGTCGTCAAATTGCGCAAAAAAATGACAATGATACTGACATCTCATTTTAACAGATATTAATACCAGAATTACACAAGAAAATCTTGAAATACTAAACAGTAAATTTAATCAATAAAATTGCCATTGGCTTTAAATACAGCCTTTAGACGACGTCGTAATATCCTGCATCTCTTCTGAATGTTCTTCTTGTTTAATTTGGTGAATGCTGCCATAATCATTACGTTCAGTTCATCTTTGATGTTAAAGAAAAGTTGTCGGCCGCTCGCTCAACTGCACCCCACACATAATAATCAAGGGGGTTGCAATCTATGGAGTTAGGTGGCCAGATGTAGAGTGTGATGTCGTCACAGAAATTGCCTGATAGCCATGACTAGATTCTTCTGCTTGTGTAGCATGTTCTCATGCTTCTGTTGACAGACGTAGGGTTTTCCAGCACTCACCTTCATGATCCACTACCTCCTCAAGACACTTGATGTAGGCCTCCGTGTAGATTCTGAGGGTCCTGTAGAGAAATGAATGGAAACATAACCTCACAATCTGTAGTGTTCACTCCAAACACCATGATGTTGAGGGGATATATCATCGAACTATTTCCGAATCCTCTGCACTGTCATCAGATTGACACACAAACACTTTGAAATGTTCGTGTTAGAGCTACGGGTTCGAATGCCAAGCAGTACCACGATGTTTCCAAATTTCTGGCGGAGTGAATTGCGTCATGGTGCTTTTTTTCCCGAAGACAGTACCAAACTCACTCAACTATACTGTGCAGTCGACAAAATCAAAAACAGCTAACGCGCTTCCACGAAATTAAAATATAAAATATAACAATTTACTGCTCCCAGCCTGTAAATTAAAATATATTCTATCCCATACCAACAAAGAAGAAGGAAACAATTATAAATTCTGAATGTCGGGAAATAATAATCAGGAAAATAATTTCAATAAGACACGTTTGCCAGAGAGCCTGGAAAGAATTCCCGAATTCTGAATATCTAATCAAAAGAAATTCTATCACATTGAACCCAGAGAACAACAAAGTATGAAATCTCAATATGTAGAAATGAAAACGCATTAAAAATTAAATCAAAAGACACCAAAGAGCAAAGGAAAGTTTATAACGATTGTTTATCGAAAGTTAAAACTATGAAAAGAAATTCTATCACACAGAACACAGAGAACAAAAATACAGAAAATCTTAATATCTAGAAATGCAGATAAATGAAAAATTAAATCAAAAGATACCAAAAAGCATAAAAAAGACTATAAATTTGTATATCGAAAGTTAAAAACTATGAAAAGAAATTCTATCACACAGAACACAGAGAACAAAAATACAGAAAATCTTAATATCTAGAAATGCAGATAAATGAAAAATTAAATCAAAAGATACCAAAAAGCATAAAAAAGACTATAAATTTGTATATCGAAAGTTAAAAACTATGAAAAGAAATTCTATCACACAGAACACAGAGAACAAAAATACAGAAAATCTGAATATCTAGAAATGTAGATTAATGAAAAATTAAATCAAAAGATACCAAAGAGCATAAAAAAGATTATACATTTGTATATCGAAAGTTAAAAACTATGAAAAGAAATTCTATCACACAGAACACAGAGAACAAAAATACATAAAATCTGAATATCTAGAAATGCAGATAAATGAAAAATTAAATCAAAAGACAACAAAGAGCATAGAAAAAGATTATAAATTTTTATACTGAAATTTAAAATATATCAAAATAAAGTCTATCGCCCATAAAACAGAGAACAAAAATATATAAAATCTGAATATCTAGAAATGAAAATAAATGAAAAATTTAATGAAGACACAACAAAGACCATAAAAAAGATTATAAAGTTTGTATATTGAAAGTTAAAAAGTATATAAAAAAAGTTCACACTGAACCCAGAGAACAAAAATGATTACAAGTTTTAAATCTCGAGAAATTGTTTTCTCCTTTGGTCTTATTTCCGGAAAGAGGAAAATTTCAGCATACTAAGCAGCGTGAGAAATTAACCAAAAGAGGGATTCTAATTTCTTCCGACTATTTGCAGCGACAGTGATGCTTTATGAAAATGGCGCATATTCTTTGGCATAGAAAATGCTAGTCTAGATTCCATAGAGATACGTGATTATTTAGTGGCAAATGTGCTCGAAAATAATTAACTTCTCTGAACAAACGGTGAGCCGAGAAATTATCTCTTTTTACAACAAATAAAACCTAACTCTTATCATTTTAATTATTTTCTTTTCAGATTTCTTGTAATTTATTTTATTTATAGCTTTATTTTTCGTTTATTTCTTTATTCTCCTTTATGGAGAGAGGGAGTTAAATTATAATAGCTCCTTTTTAATGGCATTTTGCGAGTTGCAGGTCTTCAACTTTGTAATCATATATCGGGTCGCAGCTGTCAGTGTTTCAATTTAATAGTTACAAGATAAGAAATTTGAAACAGACACAGATGGAAACGAAAACGTATGTTAAAATGGAGGACAAGTTGGGGGCAGAGATTAACATTTAATAAAACAAAGTAAAATATTGTTATCTCCCTTGTCTTAGCTCAGCTATTTTTAATTCTTCTCTTCTATCAAACAATTAATCAATCTTTTCAACTGTAGTTTTTCTAAAATTTTACAGTGTTTCTTTTTTATGAAGTCTCATTGTTTCGTTTCCTTTTTTTTTCCAGTTTCTCTTTTTCCTATTTGTTTTATTGTTTCTTTTTTATTCTTTCAGTGATTTGATTTCTTTCTTATTTTCTTTCGTACTTTCTTTTTTTTTCTTACGTTATTTCTTTCGCACGTTCTTTCTTTATTTCTTTCTTTTTCGTACTGTCTTTTCTTTCGTAGTTTGTTTTTCTTTCCTTCTTACTTCCTTTCTTTCCTGCTTTCTTTTTTAATTTCGTATTTCCTTTCGTACTTCCAAACTTACTTTCGTACTTTCTTTCTTTCTTTCTTTCTTTCTTCCGTTCTTTGCTTTTTTCGTACTTTCTTTATTTCTTTCGTTGTTTCTTTTCTTTCGTAGTTTTTTTTTTCTTTCCTTCTTACTTCCTTTTTTTAAATTTTCTTTTTTTTTTTAATTTCGTATTTCCTTTCGTACTTTCTTTCTCCCGTACATTCTTTTTTCGTGCATTATTTCTTTCTTCTGTTCTTTCTTTCTTTTTTGTAATTTCTTTCTTTCTTTCGTACTTTCTTTCTTTCGTACTTTCTTTCGTACTTTCTTTCTTTCGTAGTTTCTTTCTTTCGTACTTTATTTCTTTCTTCCGTTCTTTCTTTTTTGTAATTTCTTTATTTCTTTCGTACTTTCTTTCTTTCGTACTTTAGTACTGTCTTTCTTCCGTACTTTCTTTCTTCCGTAAATTCTTTTTTCGTATTTTATTTCTTTCTTCCGTTCTTTCTTTCTTTTTTGTAATTTCTTTATTTCTTTCGTACTTTCTTTCTTTCGTACTTTCTTTCTTTCGTACTTTCTTTCTTTCGTACTTTCTTTCTTCCATACATTCTTTTTTCGTAATTTATTTCTTTCTTCTGTTCTTTCCTTCTTTTTTGTAATTTCTTTCTTTCTTTCGTACTTTCTTTCGTACTTTCTTTCTTTCGTACTTTATTCCTTTCTTCCGTTCTTTCTTTTTTGTAATTTCTTTATTTCTTTCGTACTTTTTTCTTTCGTACTTTAGTACTGTCTTTCTTCCGTACTTTCTTTCTACCGTAAATTCTTTTTTCGTACTTTATTTCTTTCTTCCGTTCTTTCTTTCTTTTTTGTAATTTCTTTCTTTCTTTCGTACTTTCTTCCTTCCGTACATTATTTCTTTCGTTCTTTCTTTCTTTCGTACTTTCTTTTGTTTCGTAGTTTTTTGATCCTATCATTTTTACCTCCTTTTTTCAAACTGTTTTTTTAATTTTGTATTTCCTTTCGTACTTTCTTTCTTTTTTCCGGTCTTTCTTTCTTTTTGTACTTTCTGTACTTCTTTTGTACTCTCTTTCTTTCGTACTTTCTTTCCATCCTATCGTGTTCTTTCTTTCCTTCTTATATCCTTTATTCGTACATCCTTTTTTAATTAATTTTGTATTTCTCTTTGAACTTTCTTTCTTACAGACTTACTTTTGTGTTTTCTTTCTTTCTTCCGTACGTTCTTTCTTTCGTACTTTCTTTCTTTTTTTTTTCATACCTTCTTTATTTCTTTCTACTTTCGTACTTTCTTTCATAATTTCGTTCTTTCTTTCATTTTAGCGTTCCTTTAATTACTTCATTCTTTCGTTCTCTTTTCTTTCTTTTAGATATCTCTTCCTATCAGTATAGCATGTTTTCATCTAAAAATTTCTTTCAATTTTAATTACAGTCATTTCTTTCTTTCATTTATTTGCATTTTCGTCTTTCCAACAATCTTTTACGGTCAGTAAATAAAATTCTCCGTAAGGTCTACGACAAGGAGGATAAAAGTTTTAACAACATTTGGCTGTTATTGTCGCCTGAGGCGTTAAAAATTATAGAAAAGTGGCTTTGCCCTATCTTTTCTCAATAAATCATGAAGAAATATCAGTGACTAGATATATATCAAACTCTCTAGAAACTAATGTCATATCAACACCTTACAGGTCATTTAATGCCGAAATTTAACTTTCTTGGGCGCTTTGAAGTAATAAATATATGATATATGTTATTCTGCTTTCACAATTGAATACAGGGTAGACGAATCTCAGATTTGGAGTATTGTGACGATACATATTCGCACTTACCGGATTCGAAGCGTCCAAGATATTTTGCTTGTCGGGCTGCTGTTTTATGATGGATATGTGCATAAAACCAAGCTAGACAGCTCGTCATTTCGTCAGCTACATCTTTTCCTCTCGCAAGTTTGGTCTAAGAAAAGTACATTCTCCGGCATTTATTTATTTTATGCTGCTTGGCACGATTTGTCTAGTGGCGGTCTGCATGCTGATTGGTCGACCTTGGGACTCTGATTGAGAACGAGGCCAACGGCGATGATTGGTGCGTTGGCCGTGTTTTTGGTCGATAAAACTGGTCTGGGACATTTTGGCTGGGAGTGCAGCTGGGACCGTGGTGACATGTACTGTTATAGAGTTTCGTATTAAGTTACGACTCTGTTTATTTTTGTCCGGAAGCTGGACGCTAGCTTCGAACCTACCGCTAGAGTGAGCGGTGTTTACCGAAACGTTGAAGGAACACACTGAACTTCAACAGGTATATACATGTTTGTGTGGACAATTACTATAGGTGATGATATGCGTGTTTCATGTTATACTTTTGTTGAAGTTATATTTTGGAATACAGTTTGATTTCTTTAAGAAATTGTAAGATATTTGATTCTCTATGGAAATGTATTGCTGGCATTTTTACTATAAAAATTTATTTTTATTTTTTCATAGTTTTTTTTTTTTTTGGTAGGGGGGTGCTTCACTATTTTCCCATAACTGGAAACCTAACACGTGCTACCATGCTCGGTCAGGGTGGCCCTGGGAACAACAGCAATTAAGAATTGGTTCCACGTCCCTCAAAATCTCCAGTTTCTCGAAAAGGGGCCTTTCTATTGGATGTAGCTTATCGTAATATCCAGGTCTTAATACTTTGGTTAGTCTCTGAAAAGCATCTTTCATTTTGCCTACGCATTATTTTTTCATACGTTTCGTGATCTGTTGCTAAATTATGCTGATAAATTTCTGCCCTGATTTTGACATCCCAAGTACGTATCTCGTAACTAGACGTTGCTTTGTTCATTATTTACATTATTCGGATTAATGTCCTCATCTTTGTCGCCATATTTATTACAACGTTTCGGCCGTTCTTCAGGTGGTTGGAATTTTGAACTGAACCCTTTATTTTGTTCACTGGGGTAGACTGTTCTAGTTCCACGTGCCATGTTTTTGATGGATGTCAGTTATCAGTTATCTCCTGCTAATTTCCCTCTGAAAGTTCTCCACTACCGTAACCGGGTATTGAACTCACACTCTTTGGGTCCTGTCACTGGATCTAACCAACGCCTTTATCCACTGTGCCATGTGTCCAGTGGATAAAGGCGCACCCATCAAAAACATATCCATCAAAAACATGGCACGTGAACCTAGATCAGTCTACCCCAGTGAGCGAAATAAAGGGTTCAGTTCGAAATTCCAACCACCTGAAGAAGGCCGGAGTGTAAAACGGCCGAAACGTTGTGATAAATATGGCGACAAAGATGAGGACATTAGTCCGAATAATGTAAATAATGTACATAATACCTCATCTCAGAAATATAGACATGCGTTGCTTTTGTGTTTTGATTTTTCAGATGTAGACGCGAAAGATCCCTATGCTCAATACACGTCCCTACGTCTGCTTAATGTTAATAATCCACCTAAGAATATTTAGGCAGATGATACCACTGGGTATGTGCGCAAGACCAAAAATCAAACATCTGACTTAACCTTCACAGCCCAAGGGGTAAAGCTCGCTCGTAAGTTTTAATACTTTAAAAAACCTTGCTGGTAACTTTGCCATCACTGACACTGGATTTTGAACAGTCGACATGAATGATTTTCACTCTCAATCAGGCTCTTTTCTAAAACGGCGATTGGGACTCAAAATCACTCCAGTCATCAAGTGTAACTGGCACATATGATCCATTGCTAAATATACTGGGGAGATGGGTGCTTGTTTAAACTGTAACTGAATTTACCTAAACATTACCTATTTGCACAGCGCTACGGAGTGGCCATATTTAAACTGTAACAGCAACACTAAAACTGGCGCGATCAAGCTCAAACTTCGTTCACCAGACCTAAATATTACCAGCCATTAGCACGATTGAGCATAAGGCAGTGTGACAAAGCAAAATATGTGTTATGGTGGCGAAACTGAGGCTAAATTTTGACTTACTGTCGTATATACACGGTGCAATGGATCAATTGTCGCTAAATCACGAAAAAAATCCAATAACACTGACATCTCATTTTCACAGATATATTTACCAAAATTACACAAAAATATCTTGAAATACTAAGGAGTATATATATTCAATAAAGTCGCCATTATCTTCAATCATGGCCCTAGACCACTTCGAAATCTGCTGCAACTCTTCTGGACAGTCTCCTTGTTTAAGTTGATGAATACTGCTACAATCCTTGCGTTCAATTCATCTTCTTTGGTGTTATAAGGAGCTTTGGTGGGCGCTCGTTCAAATGCACCCAACACATAATTATCCAGGGGTTGCAGTCCGGGGAGTTAGGTGGCCAGATGTAAAGTGTGATATGGTCGAAGAAATTATCTGACAGTCATGACTGGATATTCCTGTTTGTGCGACATGGTGCGGAGTCCTGTTACCAGACATAGGGTCTTCCAGTAGCCACTCTCTTGACACATAGCATCACTACCACCTCAAGGCATTTGATGTAAGCGTCGGTGTTTTGACTGTGGCCTTCACCAAATTCCGGAACTCTTTTCTTATCAGAACGATCCGAGTGAGGTTTCAAAGATGCCGTACTTTCGTAATCACCATCTGACTCATCCAACTCTTTCCGAATCCTCTGAACTATCCTGAGATTTATACACAAACACTCTGAAATGTTCGCATGGGAAGTTTCGGTATGAATACCAAGTTTTACAGCATGCAATTTCCAAGTTTATGGCGGTATGAATTGCGTCATGTTTCTCTTTTTCCCACAGGCAGTGTCCAACTAACGCGACTATCATCAGTGTGACTTGACAATGGTTGCCTCTAGCTAGGATCGAAACCCGTCTAAATTGGCCTCAGTCGGAGACTCTACCCCTAAGTGTGTTGAGGCGGGGCAGGGATAGAGGTGAAATTAAGCGTATTTATCTTTAGATAAACACACAGTAACTGAGAGAACTCGATTCACTTTACGAAATAGACTTGCATATATATATATATATATATATATATATATATATATATATATATATATAAACAGACTGAGTTCTGTAGGACAGATTGGGTTCCATAGCCTTGGATGGTAACTTGTATATGAGAAGGACAACTCTGAATTCAAAACCTGTGGAGGGTCGTTTGGAGATATTGTGGCACGTAGTGCACCAGGTCTCTGTATTCGGCCCTTCAAAAAGTGTGGTTGGTTCTGCACAAAGCCTTCACTACTATAATCAAATCATATGTGCTGGTGTCTGGGCTGTCGGTTCCTAGGGACTGAGCTGCTTGACCCTCATACGTCGAATACGACGGGAGAGTCCACCACATGTCTATATCAAAATGCTGACGTATCGCAAACAAAATAATCGGCCATCAATACTGGAAAGACTAGACAGCGTCTAGACTTGAGAAACCTTATTTTTCCTGAAATAATATTTTAATCCTATCTTTCTATTCCTTTTGCTACGCTTTGATATTTATCCATTCTCATATAGACTAGCACTCTCTATCTATCCTCTTACTTTCTCTCCCCCCGCTCCCTCCTTTCCATCTCTCTCCCCTCTATCTATCTCTCGCTCTCCCCCTCTTTCTCCCCTCTCTAATTACACTCTCTCTCCTCCCCTCTCCACTCACACCCCTCCACCTGATCATCTCCCTTCCCTTCCTCCTCTTGTCTCTCCCCTCTCTCTCTCCCTCTTTCCTTCTTTCACCCTCTCCTCTCATCCCTCCCCCTCTTTCTTTTAATTTCTCAAAAATTTTGAATTCCTAAATTATTATATTTTTCCTCTCTCTCTCTCTCTCTCTCACTCACTTATTCTTTTTTCTTTCACATTTTTCCCTCTCTATTACCCTCTTTCTTTTCTCTGCTCTCACATACCCCAAAAAATAAATCTTATTTCCCTACCTAGCTTTTCTTCCCACTCTTTCTACCCCTATTATTCTATCTATCTATCTATCTATCTATCTATCTATCTATCTATCTATCTATCTCTCTCTCTCTCTCTCTTTCTCTCTCTCTCTCTCTCTCTCTCTCTTTGAAACAGTTCCTTCATTTTATCGTTTTTTTCATCTGCTGAAATGCCTTTCTCAGAAAAAAGATCTCCCCCTCCCTACTTCGTTCTATCAGGCATTTTTTACCCTTTCAATTTTCATTCCGATTCTCTCTCTCACTCTCACTCTCTGATTTGTTTATCAATTATACCATCTTTGCCATTTTCTCTCTTCCATATTCACTTATGCTCTCCCTGATCCTCTCTCTCTTTCTCATTTAGCTATATCTCCTAACCTCTCTTACCGAAAATCTCTCAATCATTCCCCTCTCTATTTGCTTTCCGTTTCTCTCTTTTTCTTTCATTCATTTTTATCCTCCCCATCCTCTTACCGATTCTCTCTCTCTCTCTCTCTCTCTCTCTCACCCTCTTCATTTCTCTTTTATTCATTTAATACGCCTACAATGTCTTACATATTCCATCTCTTTCATTCTTTCTCCTCTTCATTCTCTTATTGATTCTCTGTCTCCTTCTCTCTCATTTATTTATTATTCTTCCCATCTCTTACCAATTCTCTCTTTCTCTTTTCTTCTCTTGCTCGCTTCATTCGGCCCGTGTTGTGCCGTGCTAATCCCACAGCTTGAACATCACAAAGGTTTAGTGTCGAGTGCCATAATGCCCGCAAGAGAGTTTGGCATGATTCCTGATTACTCTCTTGGCAAAAACATCCGAAATTAGTGCGCAGTTATAACATTAGATATTATTCCGGTATCTTCCGGATCAATGCACTAATTGTCAGGCCCAACGACTCGACACTGTATTAATCTCTACATCACCAGTTTTCGTATCTATGCTCGCGCCATCAATATCAAGATAGCGTGGTAATTATCAACCCGTGAGAATGCAATTAATGCAAAAAAAAATGAGTCAAAAGGTACTCTTTAACCCATTGGCCATGAGCACACAGATACACATATCATTTTTTGAATTTACAATCTTCTTTGTGCCGCGTCCCTATAAAACGTATCGATCACGACTCTTGACAAGTAAATATCTTTAAATGAGAGTTTAATCCCTGGGCCGTGTAGTGTGTATACTAGGCTTCGAGGACCTCCTCAGTAAGCTTAGCACAGAAATTAATACTATATATAAAAAGAGCCAAAGACAAATGACAACAGCAACAGCAGCTGCAATCAAAATCTGATAGGGAGTAACAGCAGTAACATTAGCAATATTAATCAGCCATAAGCTTAGGTTTAAGACTCCAAGTTCACTAGAAAAAATTCTCCTACAGGACTGTAACGGTGTATGTAATATTGAGTGTTGATGTCATATTTTTCCCGGTATTATCATTTGTTCACTGTAGTGGGGTCGATATTAATGACAGAAATTAAAATGCATAAGCGTGCAACGATGACAACAAAAAAAAAGTTCAGACACGTGTTGACATAAATACAAAGAATTTGTATTATCTTTTTGTGATGCGAATTAAAGAATATTGTTATGGTGCTTGTAGAAATGTTCTCAGTGTCTCTTTTGTTGAAAAGTCCCGCCAATTCAAACCTTCATGACAAGGACACGCCATGCCACTTACATCGTACCAAACCACACACATTCCCCGCCGTCTAAAATCGGCGAGGATTAAGTTCCACGTTAAAAGCACTTTCCTGCAAATCACTGGTCTGTAGAACCAACACCCAAGATGGTGTTTCCCAGATCACCACAATCTTAGCCAGTTCAAGGCATTAGTTAACCGTTAGCTCCCATTACCGCAAAAATTGCCTCCTAACGTAACCCTCTACCACAAGTGGCTTCTGGGTGTTGTAAAGTGTGAACACACACACACACACACACATATATATATATATATATATATATATATATATATATTCGCGGAGCAGGTTTTCATTCTGATGAGATGAACATCTTGGTGTTTATGAAATAAAAATTATAAACGAATGGATAATTAAAGCCTCCGTCTGCTTATTATCATTATAATGGTCTGTAGTCTACATTGAGCTCTCCCTGCATTTATATTCTTCTCGTAATTATCCCTTCCAATCACAACCTGGTGAAACGTATATATATATATATATATATATATATATATATATATATATATATTATATTTTGTATTAAGCACTGTTTTATAAAAATAAAAATACTAAAGATGTTCGAATTATTTACCTAACGTGTTCTTTCCTATTTTTCTATATATTTGCACACACACACACACACACACATATATATATATATATATATATATATATATATATATATATATATATAAAGAAATATAGTCTTAAGGCGTGCTATATTTATGGAATAAAAGTGCTCAATATCAGAGATAGAGCGTGTGTAAATAAAAGTTAACATAGAAGTCAACACTTAGCGGCGACAGTCTGGTTCATGCTATATATGCAATCGTCAGGCCACATTGCTTATAGCATATAAACAGATGTCGCATATATGTTACACTATATATATATATATATATATATATATATATATATATATATATATATATATATATATATATATATATATATATATATATATAGATAACTAGACTCGTTTTCGAAAAACCCTCGAATTTTTTATTTGCTAATCAAATCAATCTCGAGGGAAAAAATGGTTTTTAAAAAGAAAGAGCTACAAACATGAACTTCTGCCGAAAAAAAAATCCAAAGATGCAGGTCTGAAGCCCAAAGAAAAAACCCCGACACGAGTAACAACTAACTAACAAAAGAGCTCAATACAACCGTAGAGCAGACCTAGATACACCTAGTGAGCCAGACAAAACCTACCTAGGTTTCACCTAAACGGATCGTCATATACATATATATATATATTCACCTAAACGGATCGTCATATATATATATATATATATATATATATATATATATATATATATATATATATATATATATATATGATGTTGAAAAAAGATAGAATACTAATTACGTCAAAATTAAAGGCTAACATTCTTCGTTAAAAATAACTGCAGATGGTGGACACTGATCTCGGTCCCCAAGCGATAGTTTACGACTAATCCGATTTACCATTTTTCAGGTTTTCCTTCTCCATTCATAAATTCGTTTTCTGCAATTCAATTTATTCTGTCGTGATAAACGGTTGAAGCAATCCATTTTTTTTTACTATTCAACCAATGTAAGTCTCAAAACTACTCAAGCTAGAGGAATATCGATTGAAGGGAGTGATATGACTGTAATAACAAGAATTAGGAATTGAAGACTACTGAGTCAATAGGTAGCGATTGACTCTAGACTTGGTTGCAACTTCTCAGTCTTCTCTTTCACACTCACTTCCATGTAACCATCTGCATATTTGTAGCATTCCTACCTTGCTTTGGGTGAAATGATTGAAAATCAAAAACAAAACAAGTAGAACAATTTTATTTAGAATATCATCGCCAACCATGCACTGAGTTTTTTTCATTTAAGTTTGGTTTGGTTTGGTTTATTTTACGGCATATAAACCCCAATGGGTTCTTTAATGGCGACAAGATTTTTATTGCTAGTAAATTTTTTTTGCAAAAATGTACTGCTGTAATATTTTTTTCAAAAATGTATTGCTGGTAATGTTTTTCAAAAATGTATTGCTGGTAATATTATTTTCCAATATGTATTGCTGGTAATATATTTTTCATATATGTATTATAGGTAATATTTGTTTCGAAAATATTTTGCTTGTAATACATTTCAAATCTGTATTGTTGGTAATATTTTTGTTATATCTACGTTTTATATAATTCTGTTTATATTGAAGGAAAACTATAAAGCCTTAAGATGAAAAGTTACATTAACTGAAAACTCAAACTTATAATGCTACGTCCAAACTAGAGTTATCAAATATTATTGAGCCAAAAAATATCACGTAAAACTTCATGAAAACATTTGATAAAAATAAGATGACGATATATTCTCGAGTAAAATAGTTTAGCAGCAGTGAAACGAAAGAGATATAACTACGAACGGAAATGTCAGGAAGGAAACTGTCTTCAAAGCAATTTAGTCGGAAGAATAAAATGGCCTCCCTGAATTGTTGATCAGATTCACCTCGGCGGGAAAGAAAGACGAAGCCAGAGAAAATTTTGCTAAAAGACAGGAAAACCGCCAATTAAGACACGCTATCATTTTTTTTTTTTTTTTTAGGATTGCATAGTGAGGTTGATGGTGGTGGGGGCTACTAATTTTGTTAATTTTTTTTTTTTTTAGGATTCTTGAAAAGTATTATTCATTTTTGTCCTTCTTATTTCAAGTCGCCGGGGACAGCAAGTTTGAAATTGCCATGAATTCATGAGGCCGTTGAAAGGCGTTCGTTTTGTAAAAATGTGTGGAGGAAATGCACCTCATTAGAGCAAGTTGGCTTCTTTTTAATGCCAAACAAAAAAAGTAAAGCTAACTTATAATCCTAGTTCCTGAGTCTGTCTTTCCTCCTAACTAAAACATTTATCTAGATTGAAAAATACACACAGAAAACATATAATCAAACACACAAACTAATATATATATTATATATATATATATATATAAATTCGGGTTTACAGAGTTGTTGTACTTGCCATCCTTTTGTATGGCTCAGAGTCGTGGACTCCATACAGGTACCATATACGCCAGCTAGATGTTTTCCATAAAAGTTATCTGCGTGCAATCTGTGAAGTTAAGCTTCAAGATAAGGACATCTAACGTAAACCTTTTTAACAGGTGTAATATTGGAGGAATCTGGACTGTTATCGTACAGTCTCAGTTACGGTGGGCTGGTCATGTCTTGAGAATGTCTGATGACAGGATACCCAAGATCCTAATGTACACCAAGTTAGATCAGGGATACAGGAAAGTAGGACGACCATGGCTAAGATACAAAGACAAGCTGAAAAGCAACTTACCAGCAGTCAATATAGCACATAACACTCTTGAGCGCTTAGCCTTGGAGCGGGTAGAATGGAGATCAACGTGTTTTAGTGGACTCAGCAATTTTCAAGAAGAGAGAGCACGATCTAAAAGGTCAGTCAATCTAACAGTGATCTCATCTCACAATCCTCATACTTGCCCCAAATGGCCTCTTTGTAAATCTCTAACGGGTCTTAAATGCCATTATCGCACGGAATTTCACAACTGAATCAATAAGATGTCAGATCCTCATACGTCGAAACCGACGAGAGAGTATATATATATATATATATATATATATATATATATATATATATATATATATATATATTTGGACACTGATGTCAGTACCGAGCAGTGACAGTTTGTTTCATGTATAAACGCAATCATCAGGCCATGTTTGTTTCGGTTTACTCGACAATTTATACATACAGGTAAATTCTGTACAATTGGTTGCACGGTGTACTGGATGACATGAAGATTGTTTTCAAGTATACAAAGAGACTGTCGCCGCTCGGTGTTGACCTCGATATCTACGCATATACTTATATACATATTTGTGTATTTAGGTAGCAATCTTTCTTTCATGCACATTTCATTGAATACGACAGACAAGGTGAATTGATTTATTTTTTTATACAAGTTCTCATGTGATCTAATTTTTTTTTTCTCTTTGAATGATAAATTATATAAAAACAGTCTAATTATTCGTTTTAGCCGAGCGCTTTCGGTAATAAATTTAGCCATTTTCAAGGTTGAAATATATTAACTGTTAACAAGAAATAGATTATTATTTGCATTATTAGAAATATTCATAGAAATATGATTTAATTTTTTTTTTTACTCGGTTTATTAAACAGGTTGTTAGTTTTTTTTTTTTTAGACGAAGAATAATTGAGTTGAAAATAATTCACTAAGTTGTACTTAGACGATCCTAAAAGAAAAAAAAAAAAAAAGAGGAAAAAAAAAAAAAAAAAAAGAGATGGGTGATGCATGACCCAGTCATTAGTGAAAACAGGTGTCAGAAGATATCTTGGCCAACATGTTGGCCGAATTTTGAAAACAATAGGGATTTGTTATTTAGAAGGGAAAGTCATTTAGAGGTGGAAGGGACCATGCTTGATAAGAGTGTATTGATAATAAAAAATATCGGTCGAAGCACATGACCGACTTTTGCGTAGAAAGACTCATTATCAATTTGGAGAAAGGAAAATTTTTTTTAGAACAATGGAAACGAAATTTTAATCGGAGGAAAGGTGTCTTTTGGGTTGAGGGAGTGACCGGTGGAACTGTATACAGATTCTGACCTGTTAAGGATTGGAACCCCACGATGAAGGAAGTGGAGACATTTTCAATTCAGATAATTAAGATTTTTGACTATCAGGTCTGACCAAAAAACAAAGAGGTGAAAAAACGATTGTCTCGGCTCACAGATAGCGCCAATATTCTTTCCTGAAGTCACATCTAATTAGCGGCAGGCTGTTTTGACAGAACCCAGGTGAGAAAAGCCAAGATTATCATTTTTCGTACGTGCGAAAAAGGCCAAATTAGATTTTGTTTTTTTAGAACAAGAACGATGTATGCCACGCCCGATTGGAGACGGGAGGCGTCCCACCACAGTCTCATTAGCCGAAAGCGGTCACGTGATATGCGGAAAGAGGAGGAGAATGCTCGATCAAAAACCATTGGTCGAAAACGGTCACGTGGCATGCGGAAAGAGGAGGAGGAATGTTCGATCAAGAACCATTGGTCGAAAACGGTCACCTGACATACGAGAGACCGGGAGAGATGGTATGCGTCTTCCCCAGAGGCACTGTGAGGAAGTAGGGGTGAAAAATAATAGCGATAATGGGAAATCAGAACTAATGCGACTTTTGGGATTATCGAGAGAGCCCTGATGCCGACAGACCCACCCCGGTTTGCTGCGGCGTCAATAAAAAAGCAGGACCCCAATCGACAAAAAAATGAGTTCAGCCCCGGACGGCAGCGAGAAGAGATCACCTCGGACGACAGAGAGTTGCGGCTGAGTTGCGGCAAGAAATCCTTCAGCCCAAGTCGAAAACAAGAAATCCTTCCAACCCAAGTCGAAGACAAGAGAAGTTCCATCTAAGTCGACGAAGAAGAAGATTACTCGAAAGCCGCGGAGAAGTTGCAGCCAAGTCGAAGACAAGGCCAAAGAGTTACTGGACGGAAGAAGAAGAAGTTGAAATCAAGCCCAGCCGAGAACAGAATTCGACCCAACCAGATCGAAGTGAAGAAATACAACTCAAGTCGAAGAGAAGAATCAACTGCGAATGATTGACAGAAATTAGCCCCAGTGTCGAACTAGACCGCACTCCGACATACATAATTCTGAAGAGTAGGCAATTGAAATCTTTAAGTTGTATGATAGAAGCTTGGTGCCATAGTCCACAGAGCGGGTCGGGAAATAAGAACAATTTTTCTTTGTGTAACGGACATTAGATATAAAAGGTTGTCACCCCTTTTTATCAGTAATTTTTTGTCTCGTGAGTTTTTTCTTTTACTTGTGTTTTGCCACCCCCGTCGGACTCAACTTCTATCGGCCCCAATCCCCTGCTGGTCCCGTCTGTCTAAGATCTAAACACAACGTGGGTAGACAGACCGGAGATCAGTACAGTTGCTTCAGTAACCAGGTATTGGAAGCGAGTTAAAAAAAAAGGCGAGGCTGGTGATCATCTAACCAAGGGGTTGGAGCGGCACGCTTGGAACCAGGAGGAGCGACCAGGAGGAGTGACGTCACAGTTGGCGCCGTGACCAAGGGATTCGACCCTGGGCCAGGTGTGTACCCGTCACAGTATGTATGTATTTATATAATATTTTCATTTTTCAAAACACGGTCAAGATATTGTGTCCATGTTCAAACTTGATATTATTGAATGTTGTTTTATTTTTGTTTTTATTAATATGGCTTCCATTATTTTTAGCCTTTTTTTTAATGTAGATGATGCTATTATATTTGTGTTGTTAACAAGTATGTTGCGCATAGTGTTCGGTAGGTTTCCATATGTATTTAAATGAGACCTAATTGTATTATGGTCAGAAAGATGTAATGTGAGTCTTCGTGACAATCATGTTTTAGTATGGCCAATATATATCAAGTCAATGGAAGACCGTGAAGTATGGGTAGTGTTTCGAGCTCTTCTTCACTGGTTTTTGACGTTGTGAGGGTTTTTTTTTCCTCACTTTACATAGCCTAGGCGTTCAACAATTTATTTTACTGCGTAAGGCAATTGTTTCTTTTTTGAAATCTTTAATCTTTTTTTTTTACTTTTTCGAGCGTTTCATATATATATATATATATATATATATTCTTTTTTTATAGATACAAATATTTAAGTAAATGCTCTGTTAATAATAAACAGTATTAAACAACATTTACCGGCCTGAATGTCCGAGAAACTTTCACAGAAAATATTTGTCCTCCGACAGGATTCGAACCTGTATCGTGTACGGAACCGTCATTTAGCTTGACGTGCCTTTAACCGATTTGGCCACAGAGGAGCGTTCAGTTAACAAGGTCGAACTTACTATATTTGAACTTCAATCTTCCATGAATCTCTCACGTACATTTTTATCTGCTCATAGCGTATCAAATGTAAGCGATGACGTCGCACATTATGAAATGGACAAAGTCCGACAATTATTTTAAGAAGATATATATATATATATATATATATATATATATATATATATATATATATATATATATATATATATATATATATATCACAAGTACAAACATTAATATTCCATGGTTATAATTTATTACATTGGAATCGTAATCACCCTAAATATTCAATAAGAAATCAGAAAATAAAACTCCGGGTATAAAAAAAATAAACAAAATTTCAGTGAGAGTGTATGCGTGGGAGTGAGAAACAAGGGTGAGAGGTGAAAAGGAGAGGGTGTAACGGAAGAAGTAGAAGAACAGTAAAGGTCTAAAGGTGAAGGTGGGAATTAAAATTAAAAAAAACAAGTTTTAAAGGGATAAGTTAACGGTTTAAATGAATGAGATAGTGATAAGTATGAATTATTCACAAATGCATAGGTCACTACCGAATCACTGAACTAAAAAAAAAAAAAAAAAACAGACACCGGAAATGTGTGGATACATTTGTGGTTACATTAGGCACAATACAACATTATATGATCCAAATTTAAGATCTAGCCAATTCACACTGCCGTTGTATATATGAATTTTTTTTTCTTCTGGTTCGCATTTACTAATCTTATGTATAAATGAAAAAACGAGAGCGAGGAAGAAAAGGCCCAAGGAAAAAATGGGGAACAAACGAAAAAGGGGAAATTTATAAGAGAAATGATGTGTAATCAAGATTAATTAGAAAAACTCATGTAATTTTTTCCCTACAGTTTACAGTTAAACACAAAACATTTAAACCAGTAAAACCCTACTTATTTATAAGCACATAAACACATACACATATACACACATACACACATATATACATATTTACATACGCGCATACATATATCTATATATATATATATATATATATACATATACACATATATACTCACAGATACTCATGCATACATATATACATATATACAAACATAGACAAACACATATGTGCAAACAAACACATATACCTATAACCCTACACACATGCGCACATACGTACATATACATATACATACACAGTCATATTACGACAAATATATATATATATATATATATATATATATATATATATATATATATAAGCTTGAATTTAATTTTGTAATTAAATTAAAGACATTAGTTCCATTTCATCCTCAAGTGAATTTTTGAGTAACTTATTTTTAAAGTATGTAAATTTATTTCACATCAAGTATAAGTATGTATATTACGAGGTCACAATTTTTTTAAAATTTATATTTAAATATTATTTAATTAAAATGTATGACAATGACGGCAAATAAATAGCTAATTAATTTCTCTGATTTCTAAATTTTTTATAAATATATATATATATATATATATATATATATATATATATATATATATATATATACAGTGTAATCCGGATATAAGAGAGTTGTCGTGACGGGAGAAGAAGTCTCTAATATCCGGGTTTTGTCTATTTTATATACATTAACACAGGCTCTAATTTGGGACCAGAGAAAATCTCCCTTATATCCGGGTTCTCTTAAATCTGGGTCTCTTATATCCGGGTTACACTGTATATATATATATATATATATATATATATATACAAGGTAACCAAAAAAGTTCTGTCCGTTTTTAAAGGAAAAAAGAAAACGCATCACAGGATATGTAACTTATATTTAGTCTTCGAAGTAATCAGCATCAGAATCCAGCACCTTCTGCCAACGTGTCTCCAGCTGTCCAATGCCCTTGCGGTAGAACTCGTGTGTGGGGGGGTTGACGCAAAGAAGTCCCTGATTGGAGAAGGATTTCCCACGAAGATGATATTCCAGGGAATAGAAGAGGTAGTAATCGGATGGCGCAAGGTCAGGTGAATAAGGTGGATGGCACAAAGTCTCCCACCCAAGTTGCTGTATGGTATCCTTGACCATTCGCGCGACATACGGCCTGGCGTTGTCATGGAGGAAAAGCACACCTTTACGATCCACCAGTGCTGGCTCCTTTTGGCGCAATGCCTGTTGCACACGTTTCAATTCCTGCGAGTATATGTCTCCAGTGAGCGTTTGGCCCGTTGGTAGCAGTTCGTCATGAAAAACTTGACGACCTATCCACCAGACACAAACATAATCTTGCGTGGGTGGATAGGCGGTCTTGCGGTGTGAGGGACAGCGTCCTGAGGAGACAACCAATGTCTGGAACGCTTGGGAGTTTCATCACTGGTAAGCACTCGATTGTGGACCTCCAACAGCGTTTGCGGAACCCACTTGCTCAGTTTGTACGTCTTACCTAGGCGGTGCAGGTGAAGTCTAACTGTTTCATCGGAAACGTTGAACTGTCTTACAAGTTCACCACACGTTAGACTACTGTCCTCTTCGATGACCGCCTTCAGGACTCCGTTATTCAAGACCTGTGGTCGTCCACTGCGAGGCTCATCATGGAGAGACAAATCTCCCGACTTGAATTTTCGAAACCAACGCCTCGCAGTACGTTCATCCACAGCACTATCCCCAAACGCTTGACATATGCGGCGACTTGATGCAGCTGCTGATAAGTCCACTTTGAAGTCGTAAAGCAAACAGCCCCGAACGAGATCTCTAGACACTTCCATCCTTCTCACAGCTGCTCGGCTTATAACTGATGGCCGGGCACGGTGCGGGTGTTTTATATAACGTCTGATGTTCCTACTTCTGGCTGTCCGAATTTGAAAACAATTGCTACACGCATTTCGTATATATTTCAACTTCATTCAATGACTAATCAAAAAACGGACAGAACTTTTTTGATTACCTATATATATATATATATATATATATATATATATATATATATATATATATACACAAATAAACATGCATAAATAAAGCGTATATACCACACACCCATACATACATTTATACATGTAAAAATAGATGGGTCAACATAAGGAAGAAACGCTAGCAACATTAGAAATAATAATAAAAATAAAAATAATGAAATATTAAAAAAATAAAGGGACCATGGTAATAATATATAAAAAATTAAGTCTACATATAAACCTCCGTATACAAAAATATCAGAAAACTATCAGATTATATATCAGTTATCTGGAAGAACCCTTTTACATACATACCCACATACGCATATACCAACACATAAATCAAGACCGCTAAAACAAATTAAGAGATTAAAAACTATATAGAGCACCACATCAACGCAGACAATGATATATAGGTAATAATAAGTGTCATTCCACTTAAATATTTAAAAATCCGATAATAGTTAATAATAAGTTTAAATCCATTTAAATGTCATATCCGATGTTAAGAGTCAAAGACTGGACTTTCATTGGTAACTGCATGTTATAAAACCATGTTTATATTTCAAAGAGATGTTTATGTCTACATTTTGAAATGATCGCACTACAAAGATTCATCAACTCTTCTGGATTTTTATCTTTAATAAACCATTTTTTCCGCAATGCATAGATTACACCGGTCACAGAAGCTACCAGGAGTTCTCGCTCTTGATATGAATCTCCATTCCAAATGCGAAGTTAGTCCCTTGTCCACCAGATACCAATAGTGTTTCGATAACGAAGTTTGATTTTTTAGGGATCAATATTTAAAAGAGTGTCTGTGGTTTTACCGACACTGCTTCCAATTACCAGCGAATACACCCATGTATCTATTTTTTCAGGTTGGGGAGGATTGTATCTTCATATATTACATTCTCATACATACATTCTCCCCCGATTTGACATTCAGCTCTACTCCTACAATTGAAGGTGGGGCTCTTACCTCGAGTTTCACTATTATGAAAGTTCTTAAGCATTTTACAATTGTGAGAAGATATAATTATCTTCATATTACTTATACGTGAATAACTAATTTTGAGTGTCTTCCTATTGAAAATTTTATATAGTGGATGTTTACTATCAAAGTGCTTGTCTATTAACCTTAAGAAGAACCTTCCTATATCAATACTGGAAATCCTGCAATATGGTGGGTTAAACCATATTACTTTCCTCTTTCTTTTTTTACATTTATTAATACTATGGTTTTTCAATTCTTCGTGATAGTTTAATTCTTGTTGCAAACCACTATACTTGAAAGCCAGGTTGTCTGTAAACTTATTTTCATTAAGGATTTTCTTCTAGTATTTACGGTTTGGGGTGTGATCTGTTACAGAATTCGGGTGGTTAGAGTGGACATTGATATATAATGGTGTCTGATTAAATTCATGGAAGGGCTTAAATGTCTTATTAGGGAGGTTGAGGGCGATGTCTAAAAAGTTGACTATTTTAAGGTTGGCGGATATGTCAGTCTTAAGTGCTAGGTATTTGAAGGCTCTAATCATCCTCTTATGTAGGTTGTAAGTTAAGTGACCATTGTTATAATGGACAATGATTAAGCCATCATCCCTATAAATTCTAAATTGAGTGTTGTTAACTATTCTAGTTAATGTGTTTAAAATATATATGCCCACCAAATCTGCAATTTGAGCATATATATATATATATATATATATGTATACTAGCAGGATAGTCCGGCGTTGCCCGGGGATGTAACATTAAGAGATAGATCAAGTATCGACCATCATAAAGACTGAAAAATAAAATTGACAAAGATTATTGTTTAAGGTTGACAGACACGCATGTCTTAATTAGTTTTGTTTTTTGTTTTTTTTGGTTTTTTTTTTGGGGGGGTTACGAATTGGTCAAACCCAAACTCAAACAAAAACATTGTTTTCAATCGTTATGAGTCTTCCGATTGAATAGAATTTTATTATAAACAATTGTCTTGTAAATGGAATTTTTAAAGCATTCTGAATATAAAAATAAAGAAAAAAGTGTGCAAGACAATAAGAAACACTACCTGCCAAAAAAAAAGTGAAGTTTTGTTGGAATCGGTTGAAAAATGTAGGAAATCCGATCCCATATATAAACGAACACACACACACACACACACACAACCTGGGTTTTATAAGTATAATTCGGTATGAGTTGTCCCCCTTTCATTCTCGTGACAGCGATGCCTCTTAATCGTGTTTTCAAATTGATTTCGTGCAAAAACAATTGTGTTTTTCCAATTTTTGGCGCCGTCAGAACCACTGCAAGGTAATTTTACGTAGTCCTGTGAAGTTTTGTTGAAATCGGTCGTTTTTATAACATTCAGACTCAAAGGTCATCAGAGTGCAGATGACTTTTTAAACCAGCTTCAGTTTTACAAGCTTTTGCGCAAAAGTGGCACATGAAAGCGAGATTCCTAAGCTCAACAGGCACAGAATCAACGTGAATTTTCATGTGTCTTATTAATCCAGAAACTGATTTGCATACTTTATGGCAGAGTGTACAAGAAGGAACAAGGATGGATTTCTGGCTTCTTTTAATGGATCGAGCCTGATGAGACGTAAGGTGACTTTGAAGACTTGCCTTCGAAAGTGCAAAATACCCACATACACTAAATTCATGCTGTAATGTAGCGTTTCAAGATTACCTTTACGAAGATTACACTTAACCTTAGCTTGTTCAACCTTGCCCTTTACAACCTTGCCCTTTACAACCTTGCCCTTTACAACCTTGATGAACTGTCGTTCTCCACGAAGGTCGATTTTCAGCCTCCAGTTCCCAGGTACCATCTCATAACACAAGAGCTTTGAGATTGGTTTTGATGCAATCTTTAAAGCGCTTTTGTAGGTTTTTGTCCCGGACACTATATATATATATATATATATATATATATATATATAATAGGAAGAAAACGAAAAGAAAGTCATTTAAGATTTTTATTTAATTTTTAAAATTGGGACTAAATTTTAAACTATCCAATATTTTTATTTATTTTATATATATATATATATATATATATATATATATATATATATATATATATATATATATATATATATATATATATATATATATATATATATATATATATATATATATATATATATATATATATAAAAGCGAATCGAGTCACTGTCGCGGTCACTAAAAATCTACACGCATCGCTACATTGCGCCGACGGCTTAATGGTTAAAATCTC
>CAHIKZ030005615.1:585000-592500 GCA_903632075.3 Acanthosepion pharaonis
TCGCAGTCTTCTCTTTCATTTTCGCTTCCTGTAACTTCCTGCTTACTAGAGACATTATAGCCTTGTTTTGATTGAAGCGTTTTTAAATAAAATGATTTCTGAAAAATACCCCAATCACATAATATAACACCGTCCCATAATTTAAGCCCCGTCACATAATATACACCCGTCACATAATATACCCCCGTCAAATAATATAACCCCCGTCACATAAAATAACCCCTTCACATAATATACCCCGTCACATAATATGCCCACGTCACGTAATATAACCCCCGTCACATAATATAAGCCGTTCACATAATATACCCCCGTCACATGATATACCCCTGTCACATAATATGCCCCCGTCACATAATATAAGACCTTCACATAATATACCCCGTCACATAATATACCCCCGTTACATAATATAACCCCCGTCACATAATATAAGCCGTTCACATAATATACCCCCGTCACATGATATACCCCTGTCACATAATATGCCCCCGTCACATAATATAAGACCTTCACATAATATACCCCGTCACATAATATACCCCCGTTACATAATATAACCCCGTCACATAATATAAGACCTTCACATAATATACCCCGTCACATGATATACCCCTGTCATAATATGCCCCCGTCATAATATAAGACCTTCACATAATATACCCCGTCACATAATATAAGACCTTCACATAATATACCCCGTCACATAATATACCCCCGTTACATAATATAACCCCCGTCACATAATATAAGCCCTTCACATAATATACCCGCGTCATGTAATATACCCCCGTTACATAATATAACCCCCGTCACATAATATAAGCACTTCACATAATATACCCCCGTCACACAACATTTCCTAGCTCTTTAATTTTTCTTTTTTCATCTGTTTTCTTCTAGACTTAATTTCTTTCTGTACTTTTTTTATTACTTTTCTATTACAGTGTAACCCGGATATAAGAGAGTTGTCGGGACCGGAGAAGAAGTCTCTTACATCCGGGTTTCTCTTATATCCAGGTTTGGTCTATTTTATATACATTAACACAGGCTCTAATTTGGGACCAGAGAAAATCACTCTTATATCCGGGTTTCTCTTATATCCGGGTCTCTTATATCCGGGTTACACTGTACTTTAAAAACTGAACGCTTTCTTAACCATTTGCTTCTTTTCTTTTTGCACTCACCAAATCCTAATTTTACTTTTCCTTGCTCTCTTGTCATCACAGTCTTTAGATCTCTTCTTCTTTCCTTTCATGTTTTTTTTTTTTTGTTCGAACTTTATCTCTCTGTCTATTCCTATATTCTCTATCGCACTTTCGTTCTCTTTGCTTTGATCGTTGATATCTGCCCCTCTTTTTCATTCCCGGGAGCAGCTGTCATTAACCCAGCTGCACTTCTGCAAACATTTTTGCAAGGCAAATGGCGTCTATCACAATGGAAGGTCAAATTCTATTGTGATGACCCGAGACTAGCCGAGGAGAATCTTTTGCTAACATTACTCGGCTCCATGTAGAATAAAAGCTAATCACTTAAATTCATTATTTGTTTCAATGACCGGTGTCCATCTTTTCCTTTGTCGCCATGGGCAGCGACTCGGCGCAAGCAGCGTTGTATAAAAGGGAGGTAATTACGATAGTATTAATAATATTTACGCAAGAGAGATCGTGCTAAGCGCGACAGAATGATACACAGTACGTAGAGAATTAATCCTCTCGAGGAGATAGCAAATCAGAGGGGTTTAATCACAAATAAGATAAAGGCTGAATCTGAAAGCAACATTGACATTGTTTACTCTTAAATGCATTTACATGGAATGCTTATGCGTGTCTGGCATTGGGTCAGTGAAATGGAGTAAAATAAAGTTTTGTATTAATTCAGGAAAGTGACGGACTACACAGGGTAAATCTGAATATACCGAATTATAGCAATCATTTGTACTTGGTTATCGAGCAATAGATGAGAAGAAATATATATATATTAATCATTTGACCCCAAGCAAGGCAAAAACGCCACTAGGACGCAATGGGGTGGTACTGACCGTTAGAGATATAATATTATATATATATATATATATATATATATATATTAAGACATTTTTTATGTTTATACATTCTTTTTTATAGATACAAATATTTAAGTAAAAGCTCCGTTTATAATAAACAATATTAACAACATTTACCGACCTGAATGTCCGAGAAATTTTTAATAGAAAATATGCGTCCTCGGACAGGAATTGAACCTGTATCCTACACGGAATCGTCATATAGCCTGACGTGCTTTTACCGATTTCGCCACAGAGGCGCGTTTCGGTTAGCAAGGTCGATTTTACTGGGTTTTTTTTTCAACTACAACTTTCCATGATTTTCTCACGTACATTCATATCTGGTCGATGCATATCCAAATGTAAACAAATGACGTCACACATTATGAAATGGACAATGTCCGACAATTATTTTGAGACATTTTTATGTTTATACATTCTTTTTATAGAATGTCTTAAAATAATTGTCGAACTTTGTCCATTTCATATATATATATATATATATATATATATATATATATATATATATATATATATATATTGGGTCAAGCAGATCATTATTTAAACATATATTATTAAATATAACAGACACTGCCTATTATATCTAATCATGAGCCGTTCCAATGTTCGCATGTTTGCTCTAATTTCCAGTAAAAATAAAGACAAAAATTGTTCAACATTTAGCTTTTTTTGGTTAAGTTGGTCTTTGATCTCATCTTTCGGCTCACATCCTTGTTAAAATGTCTGTATAAGCACTCTGAAGGTGGCTCATGGCTATATGATAAACTATAATTTGAACGTATGCTATATTTATGGGTGTTAATATGCTTAATATCAGAGATAGTATGTATGGAAATATAAAAGTGGACATGAATTCAACACCAAGAGGCGACAGTCCGTTTCATGTTAACGCAATTGCCAGGCCATGTACTTTATGCTTTTGCTCGGCATTTTATATATAGATATCAGTGATGAATTGTGGCTATTCTATTTCATTGTGGGTAATCTATTGTATTATTCTAACGGTTATTCTAGCGGGCGTAGTTTGTTAATTTGTTTATTATTATTTACTTTATTTACTAATGTTTGTTTTAATTTATTTTATTTATTTTTATTTATTTTCATTTATTTTTATTAGGTTTGAGTTTTCGATAATTAAGTAACGTAGTTAAAAATTTTTATCAGGCCAGCATTTTGAAATGAGATCTGATCGTTTATTTAGTAGTTTGTTTTGATCTGGTAACGTAATTATAGCTATTTTTACATCGAGGGATAGTTTACATTTTTTGGATTGATTGTTGTAGGCTGATGTTCTCCGTATTTCCATAATATTTTTGGAGTGATACTTTTTTTCTTTTTTTCTTTTTAATCTTCCATGTTCTTTAGAATACATATATGCTTGGCTTGATTCTCTGCTTGATGACGTTAAGACTGTAATGATTGTGGATGCATCCTCCTGGTAAGCGGCTCTCCGTTCTTACCAATAGAATATGACGGGAATGAGAATGGGTTGACAAACACACAGAATCATTGTGTATTTCTCATTGGGTGTCTTATCTTTAAAGATCTGAACTCCTGGGAAAGGGAATGCGTGAAAGGTCTCCGTGAGAATTGCGATAAAGTAACGATAGCCTCTCAGAGAGATCTATATGTTTGAAAATTAACTATCTTTTATAAGGCCGCGTAAAAATCTTCTGAACTGAAGACTGGGTAACTCCAGCCAATTATGGAAGCATAATCCATATATTCATATCCGTCTCTTGCAAATTTAGACCATAGCGTACAGAGTCAGGAAATTTTTGAAGCGGTACAAGAATTCAACCATTTCTCCATCATACTCATGAGTTCCAAATAAGGTTAGGGCTGAGCCTGTGTTCCAACAGACTTTCAAAGCAAGATGTCTCATTGAGAATCCAAGAGAAAATTCAGGGTCGGTTCTGGTTTTATTTAAAGTTTCAAGATTGTCTCCATTAAGTTACGTCAGGTGAGAAAATCGCTGTAAGAATGGGATCATCTTTATTTTTGGCGGTGCACCTATCAACTGCGGTGTCATCTTTGAGACATGACAATGTTCCCGACCAGATCATTAATGTAAAGCAGAAAGTGCTCTTGACTGATTAAAAAGCCATGTGCTTCAGAAGACTGGTCATTAACAATGAGAATAGAATAAGGACTTGATAACTGCGAAGTCTTCTTCCGCATGTGCCATAGTTGTTAATTTTTTTTTTATCGTAAACTCCATACGCTATACCTTGTCAAAGCCTTTGACGTATCTTATGCAACAAATTTATTATCGAATGCCGCCCTGATTATGTGCGTAATGACAGGACATCAGCAGTGGACCTAATGAAGAGAAATGTATACTCTTTGTCGATCTCCAGTTACTTTTTTTTTTCTTTCTGTTGAGGTGTTCAACAACCTTTCTCTTAATAATAGACTCGAGGAGGTTGCGGTTGTAACTAAGGCGTTTGATGGGGATACTGCGACCTTGATGTGTTTAGCGCTCCGATATTTGACATGATTCACTGCTAAGGTTCTTAAGGAAAATCAAAAGTGTATTAGAACTGTTTCCAAAGAAGTTTTTTTTTTCTGTTTCTTACGCTATTCTGATGCCTTATACCATGTTATGTTCGTGGGGGCGTGTTGAAAACCTTTCATTCCTATAGTCAGCTATTTCATATTTTATAATGAAAATCAGTTTCTTTTCGAATTTCTTCGTATTTTTGCACGTACAATATAAATTTATAGCAAATATAAAATTTAACGTTGAACATTTTCCTACTATTATTACTGTGAACACAGACTTTCTTTCAAAAAATTAAAAATAAAAGAAAAATTTTTAATAAAAACATTTCTAAAATCCAACAAGGAAACATCTTCAGCTACATGATATTACCACCATACTTTCATTCAAGACTGGATTTTTGAAATCACAGACCATCCATCAAAAGAAAGTTGTTCTTTTTTTTTGTTTGTACTTTTTTTATCTTGTCATTCAACCATTAACTCTTTGTATTTTTTTTTTAAATACGTCGTGTGTTGCTTCACCAGTGAAGTGACATGGTCACATTTAAAGCCGGCATTGGTGATGAAAGAGAATTTAGCGTGTTAAATCTTGCAAAAGAAAGAATCCATTTCAAAAGTGTAAAATGTTGTGAGAAGTAACCAAATTTTCTTTTATACTCCAGTGTTATTTCGAAAATTTATGCATAAATTCGGTTAAGAATTCTTCAACGTTGTCGCTTCTAATCTTCTTATCTTAGGTTTTTCTTATACCATTCCGACTGTTACATTCTACGACCGTTAAAGTAAACAAAATAGAACGGAAAAAAATCGCCTAACAAAGGACTTCAACCTGCACATCATATCATTAAAGTACATCGGATATACATAGTATAGTTCTCCGTTCGTTCTCGGAGGCTTAGCAGCTAACCAGAATAGTCCTGTGTATGACGATAAACTACATCCGGCAGCAAAGCCGTGATTGGGAGGTTTTGAAGAGCGTCCAACCACCTCTTAATTGCTGTTGTTCCCAGCTCCACGTTGAGCCAGTGTGGTAGCAACTATTAGGGTCTCAATGTTGTGAGCACCCCCCCCACACACACACAAAAATCAAAACACAATGAAAGTATAAATATACATTTTATAGTAAAATGGCCAAGAAAACATTATATCTGTAGTGGAAGTCATATACTTGCGTTTAAAATATATTTAATTGAAGCCATAAAACAGTTCAAAATATTTAGATTTTGGCATTAAATAACCCATAGAGATTGATATGCCGCTAAACAAAATAAACCAAAACAAACCAATTAAAATATTTAGATTTTGGCATTAAATAACCCATAGAGTTTGATATGCCGCTAAACAAAATCAACCAAACCAAACCAATCAAAATATTGAGATTTCGACATTAAATAACCCATAGAGTTTGATATGCCGCTAAACAAAATCAACCAAACCGAACCAATCAAAATATTTAGATTTCGGCATTAAATAACCCATAGAGGTTGATATGCCGCTAAACAAAATCAACCAAACCAAACCAATCAAAATATTTAGATTTCGGCATTAAATAACCCATAGAGGTTGATATACCGGGAAATGAAATCGACCAACCAACATGAAAGAGCATTCCTGGCATTAATTTTATAATATCCTAAAATATCTTAAATTAATCTGTATTCTAAAATCAACAAATTTACTATATAAAACTCACTTATCCTCGCCTCTAGTCATTATGTCCACATAAACATGTGTATGTCCAAAAACTGAGTATCACCTACCATGTATTCAATTGTGAAGGCAAAATAACATGTATCATATATTTTATTACTTCAAAGCTCCAAGAAAATTAAATTTCGGCATTAAATAAATCATAAGCGGTGGATATGCCTTTAGTAATGTTATGAGAGACTGACAAGCTAGTCGTTACTTCAAAACCATGAAAGATATTTTATTCAATAGTTGTCTTTTATCCCAATATATATCGTAAGCAACTTTGTCTCGCTTAATTGATTAAGCGAGACAAAGTTGCTAACGATTACATCACATCGAAGTGACATAATGATTTTCTAAGCGTATCTTAGATGTGGCCCAAGCACAAAGGTAGTAGGTACCCAGTGAGGATCATACTAACTATTCAGTCGTATATATCATTAGCAACTTTGTCTCGCTTAATCAATTAATCGAGACAAAGTTGCTAACGATTACATCACGTCGAAGTGACATAATGATTTTTTAAGCGTAGCTTAGATGTGGCCCAAGGCCAAAGGTTTTAGGTATCCAGTGAGGATCGTACTCACTATTTAGTCGTGATTGATTAAGCGAGATAAAGTTGCTAATGATTACATCACGTCGAAGTGACATAATGATTTTTTAAGCGTAGCTTAGATGTGGCCCAAGGAGAAAGTTATTAGGTACTCAGTAAGAATCGTACTCACTATTCAGTCGTAATTGATGTAGCGAGCCAAAGTTGCTAACGATTGCATCACGTTGAAGTGACCTAAATATTTTCTATGCGTAGCTTTGATGCGGAACACGGTATAAATATGGGGTATTCGATGAGGATCAAATGAATTATTTCCTCGTAATTGATTTAGCGGGACTCGCTTGCTAGCCATTACACCACGTCGAAGTACCCTGGTGATTTTCTAAGTGTAGCTTAGATGTGGCACAAGACCAAATGTACGGAGCCCCGTGAGTAACGGCACTCATTTTCTTTCGTGATTATTATAGCGAGACAAGTCTACAAACCAATACACAACGTCGAAATGGTACATTGATTTTCTTAGCGTAGCTTAGGTGTGGCACAAGGCCGAAAGTATGGGGCACCCAGTGAGCATGGAATTCTCTTTTCAGTCCTAGTTGATCTAGCGAAAAAAGCTTGCTAACCTCGCCGAAGTACCCCATCCTAGTTCAAAGTTATTAACCATTACATCACGTCGAAGTGTCAT
>CAHIKZ030005615.1:597500-607500 GCA_903632075.3 Acanthosepion pharaonis
CTTTATGGATATATGTACAAAGAGTGGAATGTAACAGGTAGAGAGAGAGTGGGGGACTCAATTTTGTATGCGTATGTGTGTGTGTGTTTATGGGGAGTGAGAGAGAAAGAAAGAGAGAAAGAGAAAGAAAGCGACATAGAGATACAGAGACAGAAACACATACAGAGAAATAGATAAGATAGTGACTGAGTATAATATAGTATTATACAGAGAAAAACAGTGTTATATAGAAGGAAAAAATAGTGTTGTAAAGAAGGCGAAAGACAGTGACATAAGTCGCTGCATTTACAGGAAAACGGTGTGGGAATGCCTGAGACAGATGAAGTTTAGTCAAAAGACCCTAACAGTCAGTGTAACCCGGATATAAGAGACCCGGATATAAGAGAAACCCGGATATAAGAGAGATTTTATCTGGTCCCAAATTAGAGCTTATACTTACCTAAACAAAATAGACCAAACCCGGATATAAGAGAAACCCGGATATAAGAGACTTCTTCTCCGGTCCCGACAACTCTCTTATATCTGGGTTACACTGTATATATATATATATATATATATATATATATATAGAGAGAGAGAGAGAGAGAGAGACAGACAGACAGACAGACAGAGAGACAGAGACAGACAGAGAGAAAGAGAGAGACAGAGACAGAATGAGAGCGAGAGTGAGGGAGAAAGAAAGAGACTCTGTAAAATGAGAGATAATCTGCATAATTTATCTATGTATATATTTCCATAATATTTCCATAATATTCACTGCCCTCCAACTCTTGAAATGTCGAATGTATAACTAATTTTAATGTCTATATTCCCCACTCTATAACCTCTTTACGTATATTGATTATAATTTATAAACTTTCCCCTATTCTAAGATCTCCTCATATCTCTTTCCATTAATCCCTTACATCGTTTTATCCATATATTTTAAAGTTATTTTTCAACGCCTTTTTATTCCTCTTTTAATTTTAAATTAATATTTCATTCTTCACATAACACCTAATTAATATAATTTCGGGTTTAATTAATTTTATAAAATTTATTTCCTTTAAGACAACTACGTACCACCCTCCCCAGACACTGTCTCGTGCTTTTTGTCTGACTAAAACATTGAAATGGCTGAATATTGTCTTAGTTTTCAGACCGGAATATATATATATATATATATATATATATATATATATATATATATATATATATATATATATATATATATAAAGAAAAGAACAGTAAGATATAAAATCCGGTGTTCTTATAGATATTTTTATTTTTACAAAATAGTTCTCAATGTAAATTTACAGAGCATTAATATTATAAATTAATTGATTTAAAATATGTTTTTTTTCCGCTACACAGTTCAACCATGTTTCAAAAATAGAAGCTAAAAACCCTGAATTTAATTTTGCAATTAAATTAAAAGCATTAGTTCCATTTCATCTTCTAGCGAATTTTGGAGTAACTTTTAAAAATTACCGGGTTTTAAAGACACAGCTAAAATCACGTTTCCATGGTTACAGAATATTCTACTTAAATTGAACAAGGGATGTCTAAATTTTTCTTTATGTCAGTATCATTGTATCAGTTATGAAACTTAACATCAGTTGAATGGATGTCGTCTGGATATATATATATATATATATATATATATATATATATATATATATATATATATATTGGACAGATTGATATGGATATGTGCAAACGTATGGTAACTGCAATAAACAAGTTGGTATATATAGATAGATAGATAGTTAGATAGAAAGAAAGAAACGAGACAGATAGAAAGAAAAGAGATAGAAAGAAACAAGATAGATAGATAGATAGATAGATAGATAGATAGATAGATAAACAGACAAACACGTGATCAAATCCTGATCCCAGTAACAATGCGGTGAGTGGGGATACGCTAATCATATTATTGAAAGCTGGTATTGATAATGATTTCGTCGGTTTTGATTGGTTTCTTCGGATTTTTTAAGCCTTGCTGGATTTCCTGGCAATTTCTCTAATCATGTTGTCGTGACTTCAAAATAGATAGATAGATAGATAGATAGATAGATAGATATAACAGATTTAGATAGATAGATAGATAGATATGAACAGATAGATAGATAGATAGATAGATAGATAGATAGATAGATAGATAGAAGGAAAGAAACGAGATAAATAGATAGATAGGTAGATAGATAAATAGATAGAAACGAGATAAATAGAAAGAAAGAAACGCGATAGATAAGTAGATAGATAGAAACGAGATAGATAGAAACAAGATAGATAGATAGACAGAAAGAAAGAAAGAAAGTAGGAAACGCGATATATATATATATATATATATATATATATATATATATATATATATATATATATATATATATATATATATATATACACATATATATATATATAAATATATATATATATATATATATATATATATATATATATATATATATAGAGAGAGAGAGAGAGAGATAGATAGATAGATAGATATCCCATTCACGTTTCGTACTAATATTCCTGGGTGACAAAATTGAATCCTGTCTTTCTCCCCAGCTCAAAAAAAAGTTTGATTGAATTTACGGATTATTAATTAATTTTTTAGTACTGAATACTTAATGTGAATGTGTGACCCTGGGTTTGTCTGACAATAGCAAGGGCATGAGACCGAGGGTCACAAATTCGCATCAATACAACTAAGTATGTTAGCTCTATCACTGATATTGAACGCTTTCCAATAAGTACCGGGCATATATAATATGTAAATAAATATGTGTGTGTGAGTGTGCGCGTGTGTGAGTGTGCGCGTGTGTGTGTGTGTGTGTGTGTGCACGCGCGTGTATGAAGAAATATAGTTTGATGTATGCTATATTTGTGGGATAAACTACTCAGCGTTAGAGCGTATGTAAATATAAAGTGAACATTGAAGTCAACACTCAGAGGCGACAGACTGTTTCCTCAGGCCATATATATATATATATATATATATATATATATATATATATATATATATATATATATATACCGGGTGTAACATCAAGTTATCCACATATTGTAACACAAAAACTAACCAATTGTTAGATTAACTTTGAACCGTTGTATCTTTGAATTGATTGAAGATATCCTACTGGAATTCTCTGAGGGTTTTTTTTTATAAATCTACTGGATTCTACTTTGAGCAATAAGAATGAATTAATCTCCAAGATTAACAGAAGAATCGTTATGAAATCGATCATAAACAAAAATGACATGTTCATCATTAATTAATCATAGCTAAGGATCGGAAGCTCATGAAGTAATGAAATAAATTTCAAATATATATATATATTTTTCCGGGAACATTTTCGAATTTATTCAAGATGATCTTCGCTCTCACTAACCTTCTAATATTCTGTTCTGGAGTATCAAGGTGCCTGACACGTTTCACGTATGTTTTCCTTTTCAAATCTTTTTTCATTGCTTTTCAATTTTAGCTGAAACTCCTCTCTCACATGTGCCAAACGTCTTATGGATTTATTTAGAGCTTTTCTAATTGATCACATTAGCTCTAAGTTGAAATGTTGATCCCTCTTCCTGTTGTGACCTCCTGTTGCAGTTTTACACTCTAGTCTTCTCTCTTTTTCCCACTCTATTTTTTTTAACTTATTCACCGTTTTAATGGTTCTTGAATGGATTTTGAAGATGGAAGCCAGAGTATCAGTGTTGATACCAGTACTGAAGGCTTGAATGATCTTTTCCCTCTCACCATTGTTCATTTGAGAAGTGGAACGAAACGATTTTAACCTGTTGTATTTCTAGCTGAAGAACTGAAAGGGTTTTTCAGTGATTCTTACTTGGTATCAAGCGGGCTAAACGTCTTATCTAAAAAAAAAAAAAAAAAAAATCTGGGAAAAAGAAACTCAATTAGTTTAGATATTTTTTTTTTAGATATTAAACATTTTGTGAGATGGAAAATTCTGCTGTTACACCTATTAATATATATAAGAAATCGATTGTTGAAAATCGCCTGAAGATACCGAAATTTGGAACTAAGGTAACGGAATCGGCTGATCTCCTTATATTCTCATATATATATATATATATATATATATATATATATATATATATATATAGTTAAAGTTAAACCTAGAGAGCCAGACAAACCTACAAGGTTTCACCTAAGCGGATCGTCAGGAAAGCCTGCCTTCCCTGACGACCCCCAGGTGAAACCTTGGTAGGTTTGCCTAACACTCAATCACTGTATTGAGCACTTTATTTAGTTATTTTGCTTACTCGTATCGGTTTTTTTTTTCTTTTGGCTTTGGACTTGCAGGCTAGACGATTGTGAATTTCTTTCTTCGTTTAATGATAATGTTATCAAACTTATCAGATGTTACGAACAGATTTTACATAAAATACTTGTCTATATTATTTAATGAAACGTGTATAAATGAAAATATGCTGCCAAAATACACACAATATATATATATATATATATATATATATGTGTGTGTGTGTGTGTGTGTGAATAAAGACAAAAGGACAAGTGTTAGCTATGCGTTTCGCCCTCTGATGGAGACAAATGTCAGGATTTTTTTTCTTTTAATCGAAGTCCTGGTATAACTTTTTTCTGAATATAACAAATGCATTTTATAAAATATTGTTAACTGCATTAGTCGTACACACAATGAAAGAATGCCACATTAATGAAAAAAAAGTTTTAAATAATTAGACAGAATGTTCTTGAAATTGCCACAATATAAAACTGCTCCCAGGATTTTTTCAAATATATCTTTTCCTACAATTATACTCTTTACTCAAACCAAGATAGACGTATTTATTTATTTATAATCAATTTAACAGATATCTCTTAAATTGAAACATTTTATTATTTAAAATCATTATATATAAAAACAAATAATATTATTTACATTAGTAATAAAAAAGTAAAATATATATATATATATATATATATATATATATATATATATATATATATATTGATAATATTAGTATTGACTATGATTCCAATGTAATAAATTATAACCATGGAATATTAGTGTCTGAGCCTTTCATATTATATATATATATATATATATATATATATATATATATATTTAGAAAAATAAATTATATATAAGCAGACATGACAGAATTGAATAGACACCAAGATAATTTTTTTTTTTGATTTTTGTAATAACTAAGATAAATTAACTTGATTAAAATTGCAGATAACAATAATGGAACTTGCCATGAACCAAAGGAGCATCAGACCTATTCGAATTTCAGGCCAACATGACGGTGGTCTTAGTCAAAGAAAAATATCTGAAAATCTTTCAATACCCCTTTCTACTGTTAATAGAGTGATCGTACAATTCATCAGAGAGGGCAAGAAGTGCACAAAACCTGATACAGGCCGCCCTGGGCCCTCTGAAAGAACCATGCGTCTTGTCGAAATAAATGTTGAACAGGATCCACGTTGCAAGGCCTCTGACATAGCAACACAAGTTGATGTCAGTCTCAGAAAAGCTGTCAGGTATCTTCACAATCTGGGCTACTATGGCAGAGCTGCGAGAAGGAAACCACTTCTCCGTCCAGCCAATATCAAACGCAGAAAGGATTGGGCTCATGAGATGGTGGAGAGACCTGTGACCTTTTGAACCACTGTCATTTTCTCTGATGAGTCAAGATTCGCATTATTTTCCGACACTGGAAGAGTATGGGTATGGAGACTCTGTAGTCAAGAGTTTGATTTAAAAAGACTGCAGCCAGCGGTGAAACATGGGGGCCTTTCAGTAATAGTATGGGGTGCAATTTGTAGTGATGGTCACTCAGAGCTTGTGGAGTGTGAAGGAAACATTAATTCAACCAAATATGTTTCTATATTAAAGAAAGGGCTCCTTCCAATATTCTCAAGTAGTAGAATGAGCAAAGTTGACTCCCTATTTATGGAAGATGGAGCTCCATGCCACACTGCTCAAGCTACGCAACATTGGTTGAGACAAAATGGGATCAATAAACTTCCATAGCCAAGTCAGTCCCCGGATATTAACCCTATTGATCACCTTTGGAGGATATTAGATCGAAAACTCCGCAAAAAGAACAGGAAGCCATCTTCTAAGCCCGAACTTTTAGGATTATTGCGTCAAACATGGCAAGAAATCCCTCAAGATGATATTCATGAACTCATCGCTAGCATGCCTAGAAGGGTCCTTGCATTAAAAAAAGCAAAAGGGATGTCAACCAAGTATTAGTTATTAAATTTATGACCATTTATAATTACTTCATTTGTATTAATTACTTGTTTAATAAAATAAACGGTTTCTGTGTGCATCTATTCAATTCTGTCATGTCTGTATATATATATATATATATATATATATATATATATATATATATATATATATATAATTATTTTTTTAAAAATATGATTCCAACTCGCGACATAAGAAGTCTCATGTTTCAAAACAAGAGCCGAAAACTTCAATATAATTATTTATTCAAATACTTTGGATCTACCTAACCAGTTCTTTCCTATGTTCTATATATTTTTTACAAATATATATATATATATATATATATATATATATATATATATATATATATATATATATATATAACACACATATATATATATATATATATATATATATATGTGTGTGTTTGTATTTTGTGCGTGTGTCCATTTAGGCAAGAAATTCTCTTTTAGGCATATCTGATTAAATAAATTACAAAACATTATTATCTGCTTATTTTTAGAAAATCCGTTCACATATAATTTTCCGTGTATAACAATTAAATGAAGCAAGAAATACATACATATATATATATATATATATATATATATATATATATATATATATATATATATATATATATATGTATTTTATCCGATTTTATTTCTTATTACGATAAGATTTAACGTGTTTGAATTTCTAGTTTTGCAAAAACAAATTTCGTGTACCCACTAAAATAAAGTTCATACAAATAAGAAATCCGTAGATCGATGAGAGTCCTTAGCATCCACATCATCAAGCCGTGAAGCAGATGGAAAACGAACGCTTCATGACAGGATATAATATGGAAAAAAATCAATGATGCTGTCCTGTGAGGTCTAGAAATATGGGGCAACTACGGCCTCACATCAACCAGTGCCACATAAAAGTAAACGACAACTGAATGGAGGATAAGACCTCAATAAATTTCTACGACCAGTTAGAGCACTTTCGAAGCAAATTCACAAGCTGTGAAGATCATGGATATCAAGTACTGCATGGAATACACGGTGTAATTATGGTGTAATTATAGAGACAATTGTATTAGTGAATTAATAGACTGAATATCAGTTGAAGCAAGATGGTCACCATGCAGTGTTGCTTCCTTAGTCCACGCGGTCTTTATGCTTAATCCGTTTATCTCCTAATTTGTGCTTATTTTACCCTATAAATACATCAGATTTTAATACGTATATATGTGTGTGTGTTTCTGTCTGTGTGTTTCTGCGTGTGTGCTTGTGTAAGTGTGTGTATGCGTATGTGTGTGTGTGATTGAATGCGAGTGACAAGGAAAATGAATGATTCATAAAGACATTTCTTCTGTCACCACTTAGAATGTCCTTTTCCACACAATACGATGACGAACACAGCCTGAAAATTGCGCTCACGCATAAAACACACACGCATATATATATATATATATATATATATATATATATATATATATATTATGAAATGGACAAACTCCGACAATTATTTTAAGACATTTTCATATTTAACATTCTTTTTTATGGATACAAATATTTAAGTAAATGCTATTTACCGGTAAATATTATTTAATACTGTTTATTATAAACAGAGCATTTACTTAAATATTTTATCTATAAAAGAATGTTAAACATAAAAATGTTTTAAAATATATATATATATATATATATATATATATATATATATATATATATATATATTATGGACCCTGCCGTCGTATTCGACGGTCATGTAGCCCAGTTCCTAGGAACCGACAGCCAGACACCAGCACATATGATTTGATAATAGTGATGAAGGCTTTGTGCAGAACCATCCACACTTTATGAAGGGCTGAATACAGCGACCTGGTGCACTACGGGCCACAACCTCCCTAAAGGACCCTCAGCAGGTTTTGAATTCAGAGTTGTCCTTCTCTTAGACCAGTTGCTATCCAAGACTATAGAACCCAGTCTGCCCTTCTATTTGCTCATAGCCGAATGGAGAAGAACAGGATTAATACATTTCCAAAGGGTATTATCACGTAAGTGTATGTAATGGATTCGACTGGGATTTATAATGCAAGGTGAAGAAGCAAGATAAGATCTAAGTTAGCTTTGTTCACTGTATGTTACTGTTCATACATTTTTGTATGTACGTTTTGTTTTTGTTACATTCACACCTAAGTAGCTAATTTAAGAACTAAAAAACTGTATTTTGAGATTATTTGGCGGGGAAGGTCCTCAGTTAAATTTAACGCTGTAGTGACGTAGTACAACTTTTACAAATTTTACGAAGTGACTTTAAAAACAGTTAAAACTTTTTACATCGTTGGCTTTTGTAAACTTTGAACTAGTAGTGTGTAAATATATATATATATATATATATATATACCCATGGAGAGAATTATGTGGCAGGTATAGAAACGTTAAAAATATGATTGAATCTTGTACATATATTAGCTGAAAACACTATAATAAGCATTTTTGAATTGATGTTTCATTGTGTGTTGTAAATTAGTTTCTCACGGTGGAGGCTTGTACTTCACTAAGTCGGTCCTAAAAGGTTCGACGTACAAAACGTTAGGAACTTTCAATAGTAGTTAATGACGCAGCACTCTAGTTGTGGGGCTCATACTTTAATGTCCGACGTCAACTGACTTACTCAGCTTACTGAGCTCCCTGGCAACTGCTACTACTACTACTACTACTACTACTTATTATCTGTGGGAGAGTCTATTTAGCATAGAATTGGTAGTTTAACACATTGGGATTTATGGGTACCAATAATGATTGGATTCATTTTTACTTCTTTAGCATAAGTGGCAAAGTCATTTACTTTAAATTTAATCTGTTGGGCTAAAATTTAATCTGCAGCGCTAAAATTTAATCTGCAGCACTAAATCTTTTCTAATTTTTAGTGACAAGTTTAGTTATAAATTTATAAGTGCTTCTTCATTGTTGAAAATCTATCCAAAGAAAAACATTCCTGAAAACTCAAAGGGCTGTAATCATTGCATTGCTCAAAGAAGGTTAATCCCAAGACAAAATTCTAAAAGTAATATTGTATAGGCAACCATTAAAAGTTATAACGAAACTAAAATCGTCATGGTCAAATGTGTACAAACTCAATGGAAGACAGACTGCGAAAGAGGGTATCTCTAAGTGATAGAAAAAAATCCTCTCATGTGACTGACGGATTTCGAATGGTAACATAGTGATATCGACTCGCACAATGAGAAGAAGTTTAGTAGAATCTGGCCTCAAAGGATGTAAAGCTAGAAAAATCCATTGATGTCTAAGAAAAAGAGATTTTTTTTGCAAAGGAGCATGAAAATTAGGCGGCTGAGGATTGGGCGAAAGTTTTCTGGTCTGAATTAAGTTCTTTTATTAGTTGAAACTAATTTATTGAACATAACTGATTTTACTGTACTTTTATTAAACAGAAAATTGTCCCGAAAATTTGTATTTTCATCATATTTTTGGAACACCTGGGATTCTTTAATTTCGTCTGTTGTGGATTCCGAGATGAAATCCGGTCTCAAAATGAATGACAAACGCAGGAATGAAATGTAGCAAATAAATGTATTGAAGGAATAATACAATTGGTAATACGGTTAGTAGATCCAGAAATGCGGTTAGTAGCAATAATAATATATATATATATATATATATACAGTCTGGGAAATTCCGTATCGAAGTATGACTTCCTTCTGAGTGTACGTGCTCGCAACTGTGATTCCTACAAAGCGGTTACCTCACACTCTTTCTCTCTCTATTACTCTACCT
>CAHIKZ030005615.1:612500-632500 GCA_903632075.3 Acanthosepion pharaonis
TAGGAGAGTCAAGAGCCTTAGTCTGAGAGCTAAGTCTATAACGACGCCCATTGGACTACGCCATTAATCTACACTTCTTACCTGCGACTACGACGCGTACCAGTCGATTACTGCTACCGTATTCTACTTGGTTATAGTAGCCAAAACCACTTAGGTACTTCGTTCAAATATATCCCTGTCCGGGACATATCATATGTAAAATTACTTCGGTCAGTAATCCAGGTTATTTGTTCGCATTTGCTTTATTTAAATGTTGATATACACCTGATGAAGGTTAATGTGTACAAAGGCCGAAACGTTGTAATAACAAAAACAAAAATGCAGAAAATAGTTTATATCCAAATTATGTAAATGATTATAACTCCTCATTTTAGAAATCCAGACAAAAATTACTGGTACCCTTTCTAGGCAAAAAAAAAAAAAAAAATAGTGTTTGATTTTAAAACGTGTTATAAAAAGAGCACTTGTTTTCGTCTCGGGTTTCTGTCCTCTGTGAACTTTCTGTTTGCTAATCCCAGTTTCTCGTCCAATATCGATTTATGAAGTCTGAGTTATAGTCCCATCCATCTATCGCAAGCCATACATCCATAAATTCATTCCACCGTGAGCACTTCAACGTAGTGCAATGGCTAGTAAGCTTGTCTTTCTAGATCAATTACGACTGAGTATTAAGTTCAATCCCCACGAGATACGCCAAACTTCCGGTCCTGCGCAACGAGTAGGCTACGCTTAGAATATCATGTTGAGCACTACAACGTAGTGAAATGGTTAGCAAGTTTAGATCATTTACGAATTACTAATGAGTTCTAATCCTCAGTGGCTGCTCCATACTTTTGGCCTTGTGTCACGTCTAAGCTAGGGCTAAGAAAATCATGTTGGGCACTTCGACGTGGGGTAATGGTTAGATAGCTTGTCTTGCTAGATCAATTACAACTGAGTACTCAGGTCAATCCTCAGTGGGTTCTCCAAAATATCTGCCTTGTGGCATACGCTTAGAAAATCATTAGGACACTTTGATGTGATGTAATGCTTAGCAAGATAGTCTTGCTAGATCAATTACAACTGAGTACTCAGGTCAATCCTCAGTGGGTTCTCCAAAATATCTGCCTTGTGCCATACGCTTAGAAAAGCATTAGAGCACTTTGATGTGATGTTTAGCAAGATAGTCTTGCTAGATCAATTACAACGGAGTACTCAGGTTAATCCTCAGTGAGTTCTCCAAAATATCTGCCTTGTGCCATACGCTTAGAAAATCATTAGGGCACTTTGATGTGATGTAATGCTTAGCAAGATCGCCTTGCTAGATCAATTACAACTGAGTACTGAGGTTAATACTCAGTGTGTTCTACAACATATCTGCCATTTGATGTAGTATAATGCTTAGCAAGTTTTGCTTGGTCAGTTACGCCTGAGTACTGAGTTCGATTTTTCACTGGGTGTTCCATACTTTCGGCCTCGTGCTAGAACAAAGCTACTCTAAGAAAATCACTCTAACTTTATACCTACTTATTTTCTTCTGCAAACTATCGAATATCACCTCATTTCATTTACCGATTTGTGACGACAGATTCGCTGATATTCGCGATATTTATTTCTGTTGATGTGTGTTTCGGTGCGTAGGTTTGGAGTTGTGGACGGACGAGTGGGTCTATCAAATCGAAACTAACATGGCTTAGTTTGACGCAGGGTTGGAAATGATAATGCCATAGACAAAGGCAAAACTGTCATCGTCCGACTGCCATCTGATGCCCAAACCTTCTTTTAGGATCATTGATTCAAGGGTAACTTGATTTATTTGCGAAAGATATTAGAATAATCGAAAGAATTTACCGGGAACAATCTACCTGCATATGGTGATTTTGTAAGCGTATCTTAGGTGTAACACTTTCGCAAATAAATCAAATTTCTCTTGAATCCATTGATCGTGGATTTAACCTTTCCCAAGGGCATTTATGCCTAACTGAATCTAACGGACCCAACTGTAATAGGAGCTTAACTTTCCAATTTAGAGCCCTTATCCATTGCACCATCAGTCGTAATTGTTCTAGAGAGGCAATCTTGCTAATCATTAACACGACGTCAAGGGGCCCGAAACCAACTGTATATGAACAGAAAATGAATTGAAAAATTAAATGGAAACAGAAAGCGTCGTAAGACATGTATGCCTCTTCTCGCTGATCACAGAAGTTAAGCAACGATGAGCTTGGTCACTACTTAGATGCGGATCGTTTGGAAATACCAAGTGATTTAAAGACGGCTAAATCTCTTATCTGAAAACGTGTGAAAATAAACTCGATTAGTGTTTCTTTTTTTTTAAATATGAAATATTTTGTGGGATGGAAAATTGCCTGATGCTGTTCCACGATTTAGAAATATATAATAATAAATAGATATGCGACTGGCGTCAGTGTTGATACGATTGGATTGAGCGGGTGGATAACGGATCTGAATTTGTAAAGTCAAGTTCCAATTATAGTTTGGTTCGTTATATGCAGTTACGTACAAATACCTTTGGGAAAGGTAAAACTTACGACTTACCCCCACCCAATTATGGGTTACTTAGTAGTACTTGTATCAGTAAATCATTATTATCCCCCAAATATTCTTACAAGCTAAAATATTTCCTGGGTTCATTTTCTGGCCTTAACTACCCGGCAAAAGATCAATAAGCCATAAAAATAAAAATCAATCAATTTAAAAAAAAGCTAAAAGAGAACTAAAAGTCTTACAAAGAGTTATTATTATTGGGCTTGATATGAGAACACAATATACGCAGCTGATACGGTTTTGATATCAAACGTAAAAAGAAAACTATCGGCAGTCTTAGACGTGTTATCAATAGAATGTGGAAAGAAAGGATTCGCCATCAGTGATAAGAAAACAGGAAGTTTAGTTGTTAACAAAAAAGGACATGGCAAGATGCCGGCTACGAATTGGGAATATCAGAATCAAACACGTACAAAAATGTTATTACCTTGGTGGTGGGGGGGGGTAAAGGAATGTGGCACTGAAATTCGAAGGCGTTTTAGAATAGCCAAATTCATTGATTCATTATCTACGGCTCACCAAATCTTTGCAGGTTGTTTAAAGCCTGAAAATATTTTTTGATTGCAATTTTTTTAAAAGATATTAATGGTTTAGTGATACAAATTTTATTAATTAATCTATATCTGGGGGGTAGGCGGAGAAGCTGCGAATTCATACCTTTTCCAAGGTATTTGTGCGCAAGGGAATATAACTAAAGCAACTGGATTTTGAACTCGGCTCTCCAATTAATGTTTCCGAGCCAGTTCTATTACACCACGCGCACATCCAAGCTTATAGAACCTGGTATTCCCAAGCGATCATCCGTCTAGTGATGTGGCCGTAAGCTTATCGTTATGCCAAAGAGAACAAGAAAATTACTTTGATGACTGAATAACTATATGATTTTTTAAAAAAAAATATCATTTCACCCCAAGCAAAGCGAAAATGACATTAAGGCACAAGGAGTTTAGGAGAAGGAACCAGTAACCCAACCCTAAACAGGAAACAAGTGATACATCTCGACCCCTATTCAAGAGAGGAAGGATTGTGAACGTAAGTGAATAGTGAGGTCGAATGTCTGGAGCATCTCGTGAGGATCAACCTCACTACTCAGTTGGAATTGATTTGAGACAAGCGTGGTAACAATTACAACACGTAGCAGTGCGCTAAGGATTTTCTAAGTGTATCTTAGATATGACACAAGGTCGAAAGTATGGCGCACCCACAACGTAACAAAACTCACTTCTCAATCTAACTGATTTAACAAGAACAGATTGCTAACAATTAGACCAATGGAAGTGCTCCGCGCCCTTAATGAATATACAGATAAAAAATACTTTTTGTTTATCTCTGAACACCTGTAAAAATCATATTAACTAGCTTCGTTTAAATTATAATTATTTTTAACCATTTCAACCAAAGTAAGGCAATAAAACCGCTAAAACGCAAAGGTTTGTACTGAGTGTAAAACAATAGGAGAAAAATAAAAAAAAGAAAGTGTTAAGGGGTCCACCCCTTTTTATACAAGTGGAATCGCCTAGTGTGTACTTGTACTGCTGCCGATGAATACCCGGCAGTCAGATAGTCGGAGTGATACAGTGAGAGAGTGGGAGTGTGTGGTAACCACTTTGTAGGAGTCATAGTTACAAGCACGTAGACTAAGAAGGAAGTCATAATTCGATACTGAATTTCCCAGACTGTATATATATTATTATTGCTACTAACCGCATTTCTGGATCTACTAACCGTATTACCAATTGTATTATTACGTCAATACATTTATTTGCTATATTTCATTCCTGCGTTTGTCATTCATTTTGAGTCCGGATTTCATCCCGGAATCCACAACAAAAAGTTTAATAAGGAGAGAGAACATTATAAGAACAAAAATTAAGAAGCCAGAAGATAACGATTAAGATTACATTTAAATTCTTTATGATAAAAGTTGGAAATTCAGTAGCAGGAAGAAATTTCCACAAGCGAGAACGGCGAGAGAATCAACTCTTAACATAGAACTTGCGGTTACACCTAGCCATCTCAACTGTAAAATGAAGTCCCAGCTAATTTCATATGGAAGTCATGCATGGCGTCCACTACATTTAGAAATGTAGCTTTTGAAATCCTGGATCTTACTTATAATCGAATGCTAAAAGCTTATAGCTTGATAAATACTTGCAGTCGTAACTGACAAATCATACATTGTCGCTACAAGATTTCTGATTGTGTGTGAGGTTTTACGACTTTTCTTTGAGGGAAGCTGGACAGACCAGTTCTGCTTATATGCGTCAGCGCTCTGCCTATATGTGGCGTGTGTGGATTTATCTGTATGCCTTTATCTGCTGGCGTATGAATGGCAGCGAACTTCTCTATGGCTACAATTGTGTAAAAGACTGATGGAGCAGTGGGCGATTTATACGCGCATGCGTGCAGTTTCCTGTAAGGACATCGCAGGGCGATGAATGACAAACACGAAAGAATAAAGCATACACATATCTTCGAACAAGTTGACAGTTCGCCGGATATTTGAAGAAATGATCAATAGTTATCGAATAAACACCATTAAAAAGAATGCCACGTCAACAGGTCTGGACAGGAAGGCCTTATCTAAAGACATCTAAGGAGAAGGCCGTTGGTGCTCAGTGGTTTAATGCATCTTATGATGTTTTACAAGGGGTTAAAAAAAATATTTTCTAGTTGGAGGTCCTGATTTAAGGTAAGTAAAAAGTAAAAACAGTTTTTATAATTTTTCAAAATCTTTTTAATTATTATTTACATTGTTCGGACTGTTGTCCTCACTTTTATTGCCACGTTCACGACGTTTCGACCGTTATACGCACCAGCCTTCTTTAGGTAATTGGAATTTTGAGCTGAACACTTTATTTCGTCCACCGGAGTAGATTGTTCTAGTTCCACGTGTCATGCCTCTTCCGAATGTCTCAGTTATTTTCCATTTAACTCAGCTCTGATATACATTACAGTCCTTGCAGACTGTAATGTATCTTTGACGATCTTCAAAAGACTGTCAAAATACAAATCGAAATCTCAAGAATGTGGCACATGAGGACATTAGCAATTCCAGCTGCAGTTGGAGCACTCGGATTGATTGGAAAAGATTTATTGAAGGAATGCTTGATAGTCCATGCCTTAAAGAAATACAAAAAAAGATTACTCACAAGTACAGACCACACCTTACGAAAGATTTATTTATGTAAAATATGTGTGATTTTTGTTTTCAAAACTGCTCAGAGGAAAATGTCATGATGTCATTTCTGACGTTAGGTCTCTGGTTGGGACCCGGAAAGAAATGAGTATACACCAAAAACTAAAAGAAATAAAACAACAACAACAATAATAATAATAATAAGAAGAAGAGGAGAAAAGAAGAAAAAGGAAAAGAAGAAACAAAGCCACTATTTTAACAATAATAGGAACACAAGAAATTATTAAAGGAAAACTGATATATATCTTAAGGAAGTTCTATGAACCATCACCTCACTATCAATGTATTCCTGGCATGTAGGTTTTTGCACATGAGCACCGTTGAGAATTAAAAAAGACACCCAATGTTATGTCGTCAGTAAAACAATATCCATTTACCTCAAGTCTCAGTTAAATTTCTTAGTAAAGAATTATATGAAACAGCAAACCAGGTAAACTGAAAAATGTAAATATTGCAACTACTACAACTACTACTAATAATGATAATATTTTTGAAGTGATTATGAAAAAAAACAAAATCAAGAAAATCCATGCACTTCTATGCAGCTGTTTCTGGTGATCATAATATAAAGAACGCTGGCCCCTGGATTAAATTTGGCAGAATATGACAAGTTCACATCACTATTGCTTCAGTTATCATTGAGACTTAGACTAATGAACCTAAATATTTACTTTAAGAAAGCCAGAATAAAGCCTGAATGAAGCCGTGTATCTCAGCGCTTCAGAAGTCTGCTTTCTTTGGTACCCCGCGTTGACTGAGTGCACACATAATGCAAAGGTCCCCGATTGAAAACAAAAAAGATGGCAATGATGATAAGATAATAATATGAATAATAATAATAATATAATAATAATAATAATAATATAAGAATAAGTCATATAATAATGATGATAATAATAATATAATATAATAGCAATATTATAATATAATAATAATTATTTTTATATATAATAATTATATAATAATACAATAATAATAATAATATAAAATTATTATTATTATTGCAATAATTGATAATTATAATATAATAATAAAAGTATTATTATCATCAAATATAATATAAGTATATAATAATATTAATATGATACAATAATAATAATGATATAATAATAATAATAATAATAATTATATAATAATAATTATTATTATATATAATAATAATTATTATTATATATAATAATTATATAATACAATAATAATAATGTAATAAAATAATAATAATAATTATTATTATTATTATTATTATATAATAATTATTATATATATAATAATTATATAATAATACAATAATAATAATATAATAAAATTATTATAATTATCATTATTACAATAATTATAATATAATAAAAATTATTATTATTATTATTATTATCATTACATATAATATAATAATTATATAATAATAATAATATGATACAATAATAATAATAATAATATAATAACAATTATTATTATTATTATTTTTATTATTATTATATATAATATAATAATTATATAATAATATGATACAATTATAATAATAAGATAATAATTATTATTATTATTATTATTATTATTATTATTATTATTTTTATAGTTGGATACACTCGGATAGATTTGTAAAAATCTCCAATAGACTCATTGAAGTAATTCCTGGTATCCCATGCCTTGAAGAAATACTAAAAGATATTACGAGAGCTTTATCTATGTAAATTGTGTGCGGTCATTTTTTTCTTCTAAAATGATCAGTAGATCATGTCATAAAGCTATTTCTGACCTTGGGTTTCTGTTAGGGACCCGGAATAAAATGTGTTTACAACAGAAATCAAAAGAAATAATAGTAGTAGTAATAATAATAATAATATTATTAATAATATTTAAAAATAATAAAATGAAAAAGTTTCTTAAATAGAATAAGATTTACAAAAGAGAAAACAGGAGAAACGCCAATGTCAAGAACTGAGACAGACGAGACAATATGGTGTCAAAATATTTATCTCAAGTAAATATGAAAATCGAGGAAAAAAAGAACCCAATCAAATCGGAAGGACGTGATTTAATCCAGCGAACATTTTAACCAATCAAGCGATGACTTCTTTCTGTAGATAGAGAATTTATAAAATCAATTTGTAAGGCTTCCCGTCTTTCTATTTATTTTCTATAGCAGAATCTACTTTTTTTTCTTCTTCTATGTGCCGTGTCTGTTCAGGACGTGGGTGAGCGTCAATTTCTACAACATCCTATCCTATGGAGTTCAGTAAGCTCTTTTTTGTTAACTCTCATAAAGCCACCATTTACTTACGCTTATTAGTGTAGAATAACCACAACGACATTGGTAGAGGTAATTCTAAATCACATCATTCTCGTATCAACGAGATACAAATATCACACTCAACCCCTGGCAACTTAGCTGTTTGTATATTAACAGAAGAGGTATGTTATTTCCTCCAGTGTCTGCCTGTGGAAGTCCCCCCGCCATTATCAAACGGGAGCTTCCATATCTACTCGAAAGTTAAGTATGTTATTCACTGCTCTTTCTACCGCCCTTAATTTCAATGTGTCCAATGGTTATATTCTCTAAGCCTTGTTTCCGGATTATGTGCCCGCGAAATTTCAAACGTCTACTTAGGATTTTATCTGTAAGAGTCATTTATCTTTTCCTTCTTCCTTAAAACTTGTTATTACTCAGATGTTCAGTCCATGGTATTCTCAGCATCTTTCTGTAGAACCATATTTTTGTTACTTCAAGTCTCTTCTTCATTTGTGATTCGGACGGATGACGAATTTTTTCTGGTTCTTAATATATTACTTAGCTTTTTGAAGGTGTGATGATGCAATTCTGCACGTTACCGAACAAGCTGTGACGATACCGACGGTCAGCTACCACCGAAAATACCGGCGCTCGTCGTGTGCCATAGATTCGTCTCGATCATGGCCGTGTATGCCGTCAGCAAAGAAATAACAAAAATTTTTTTTCAAGAAAGTGGTTGGGACGGAATGCAGCAAAACAAAGATACGATTTCCCACTTAATCGACAATGTCTTCCTTCTGTTACGAGAAAACGACCGTCTTCTATTTGACAACGTTCCGGCTGCAGAAAAAGGAACCAAACACACTCACTGTCTGACTGTTTCACTGACTTCTGGCCATGTAACTGATTACTCACTATATGGATACTGGCTGGCGGAATCACCACACGTTTCCGTCCGCTCTAGTCCGTCGCTCACTTTCTGAGCGAACGGATCGGTTTAACTCTCTGCTTTCGGGTGGGAGGAACCCGAAGGAGGCTACGCAGAAGGGCGGAGTCTCCGTCGGGGAGGTAAAACCGGCCCTGAACCCGTTTATACGGGTTCAAATGGGCTATTTTTTGGCGGAGCCTAATGGATCGGAAATGCCCACGTTAAAAAGGCCTTGTGCCACATGACGCCCTCGTGGGGGGACGACTAAATATAGTCCGCTCTAGTTCTACCAACCGGAAAGTTGGGCCAGCCCGTAAGGTTTTGGATGGCAAGTCTTTCAATTGACTTTACTTTCATGGCTTTCTAGAAACACTAACAAAACTTTGCTTAACGATTCAAAGGTGATCAGGAGACAGGGTACCTCAAAAACCCCGGTCAAAAGATTTACTCAAAGATCGGCTGAAGACAAGATTCCCAAGAAACCCTGGTCATTAAATTGAGTTAAAAGCAAAAATAATCTATGCGTGAGAAATGTGTGAGAAATCATATTGCTAGAAAGGAATCTCTCGCTATTCCAATGTGACTTCGGATTTCGGTGTCACATTTTGCATACTCTGTTAAAAGAGTTGCCAGATGTGAAAATGTTCGTGCTTAATTGATTTGGGCATCACATCTTGTGTTGTTTTCTCTTACTAACAACTGTACATACTCTCTTCTTACAAGTAATGTTACATTTTTGTCATCGCGTTCCATTAATACCTTCTGTAGGAGCCCCCGTAGTTTCATTTCTGTACCTGCTATCAACATTCTGTCACCTATATTTTGTGTCACTAAGATTATAACCGCCAACATAGAATAGTAGGTCTTCTAATGCTCTCGGGGTCAACTCCCTGGAAAGGTTGAACTTGAATATACATATTTTTTCTTACATCCTTTTTTTCTTTATTTTTGTATATTACTCACTTTAATTTCTGTCCGTGTACAATCAGTTTGCACACACTATAACCTCTGAATTATTCTAATATCATTACCATATAAGTCCGGCTTACTTAGCAGTTCAAGCAAGTCGCACCTTAAACGCTTTTGCACAATTAATAAAACATACACCCTTGTGCATATTAATTAAAACAACCGCTTTAGTTTCCTTTCTTTCACGATACGGTCAGCTTTAGACCCAGTGGAGTGAAAAGGTTTAATCGACTTCTATTTTTCCTCAGAAAAGGTCATTTACAGTAGTGTGAAGTATCGCATTCCGTGTTCCAGATTCAAAATGGAACGGTTCTTAAATTTCCTGTCTAATTATACTGTGCGTTCTATTCACTATAATTCGAATGATACGTTTCGTAATGTGATTAGTTTCATATGTCTTCTCAACTCCTTATTCGCCATTTAATACTAAAATTTAATTTTCTTAGGAGTATTAGTAATTTCATTTAAATAATAAGTATTGCTGCTATTTTTTTACCATCAAAAATATGTTGATAGTACTTTTTCATAGTATTTTGAACCTAGTCTGAGTGTTAACTATTTGTCAATAGTTGGGAACTAAAATATAAATATTTTATGGTTTCAACTATAGTTTCAGCTTATTTATCTGGTATTTGAACTGTCGTAACTGAAACTTCTCTCTCACGTGCCAAACGTCTTGTGGATTGAGTTGGATCTTTTCTAATTGATCTCTTTAGCGTGACGTTGAAATGATGATCCCACTTCCTGTTGTAAGCTTCTAATCCAGTTTTCCTCCCTTGTGTTCACACTTTCTTAAACTTATTAATCATTCTCAAAATTATTCTTGAATGGAGTTTGAAGATAGAAGTCAGAGTATGAATGCTGGCACCATTACTGAGGACCTTTAACGGCTTTTTCCTCTCAGTATTGCTCATTTGGGAGGACACTGATACAAAACAATTTTAATCTGTTCTCTTCCTAGCTGAAAAACTCAAAGGGTTTTTCAGTGATTCTTACGACAAGTGGTATCAAGATGGGTTTTTCAATATTAAACATTTTGGGGGATGGGCAATTATGCTGTTGCAAAATTTGGCCAATTTTCACCCATTATATATATATATATATTTCATAGAAGAGATCAGAAACTGGTGAACCCGATGTTGTTCCTGGCTAAGCTATAATATGCCCGAGGAGTGACAGCATGTTAGTTGCATTATGAGAACAGTTGTAGCTGACGGCTGGCACACAAGTCGATATCCGATCACCATCCGGTCTATCATATATATATATGTTTCCTTCTTTGCCTGCAAGAAATAAAATATGGATTTCGAATTATATAATAATTCCAAAGCAAGGCAATAAAGCCACTAAGATGCAAGTGTGGAAGAATAAAAAAAGTAAGAGTATAAAACACTATTAAGTAGTCAGTTAAGTGGCATATGTGATACACATTTGCTTGATCATGTCTCTTTCGAGTCATGAATGATTGGACAGGATTTCACTGCGCTAGACTGGTTGCCAACCAAGGCGATAGAATCAATTCTGTCCTGTTATTTGACTTATAGCTGGAGGGAGAGAAAGGGTGGATTTTATACTTTTCCCACTGGGTATTTGCGCGTAAGTGAATGTAAAGAAACCGATTGGAATTCGAACCCGTTTTTCCGATTTCTCGTTCCGAGCCGTTATCCTTCATACCACACCACACTGCGCGTACAATGGTACGAAATGTGGATGTTTATTTACTGTTTACATGACATCATAAAATATATCTACTTGTAAGTTACAAAACACCGAATTCTCATTACATAATCATGATTATTTCAAATAATTTCCTGCGTTTGCTTTCATCTCTTCTATGTTCTTTGGGCCAATACTATTTTTAAAATCATCCCCATCCCCGAGCAAGGCAATAAAGTCACTAAAGCACAAGGGGTTACTGAGTCTTAGATAATATGAGGGAAAAAAAACAGTATTAAGGACAGAGAACTAGAAAAGAACAAGCATTAAGAAGACAGATGATTACGAATGACATTTAAATTTTTAAAGATCCAACTTGACGGGGAAAAAAGAGGCCGGTAGAGATTTCATTACGGGAGAAGTGCAATTGGACTTACTGTACTGTACTGATGCGGCATTCACCCTGGGCGGATTAAGCCGGCTTCTTCCTGTTATGAGAAGAAGATTCTTGGGATAAATTACAGAAGTAGGGTACCCAGGCCTACTCGGATAACGTTCTTGCTTGCCGCGGGGTTTCCACAGACGCAGAGACAGGAACGACCAGAAGCCGCCGGTTACCGATGCAGACGCTCCTTGGATTTTAACCAGAGCCCTTGTTAGCCGGCGTGTGTGTCAGACCTGTCCGCCTTGGGTGGCCCTACCAGGAACAAAGTTCCGGGCGGCATAGCTCTGACACTACCGTTTACACCCCCCACCGACTGTGAGGTAAGGGTTGGACTTTGGGGCTTACAGTACCAGGTGTTCCCAAGCGGTCCCCATCTAAGTACTGACCTGGCTCTACGATGCTTAACTTCGATGATCGTACGAGAACCGGTGTTTCAGCGTGATTTGACCGTAAGCCTCAATTGGACTTACGGCTACATTTCAACTCTAAAATGATGTTTTTTTTCATATAAACTTCTTTGTGGCAATCTAGGGATTACGTTTCAAGGAACAGTCAATCAGTTATGTGATATGCGTGATATACGCGTAGGCGATCATGTATCTTTCGATACATGACTGACAAGGCAGATTTTTTTCCCGCGGTAGGTTTCCATTTCGTTCTGCGGTAGACCAGCTGTCATCCAAGACTATACAATCCGATCTGACCTGCTATTTTACCCATAGCTGGAGGGAGAAGAAGAGGATTAATACCTTTACCAACGGTATTAGCACGTAAGCGAATGTAATGGATTCGACCGGAATTCGAAAGTGGCTCTCTGATTCCTCAATCCGAGCAGCTATCCATTACTCTACTGTGCCTCCTATCCAAGAGACATAGTTCCTGGAAGTAGGTAAACCATATTATGTATGTTTGTTCGGCAATAACTGTAAAATGAAGCCTCTTTTTTGCTAGCCTAATTCAGTGCCACTAAGAAAAACGAACAAGTTTTGTTGTTGTTTTTTTTTTTAAACCGTTTTGATATGTGGATTAGCGTTAGGTTTAAATCACTTGTATGAGAATATTGCAAATATGGCTGAGTTCACAGGGTTGGGGAAATGAGAAAGAGACGATCTCGGTATTTGTGCGTGAGTGTCTGCAATGAAGAAAGATTGATCGATTATCGATTGTAGTAGGTTGCGACAGATAAGTATATTTGGCGGCGAGTTGACAGACAGAAATTAAAAGAGTGTTTCAGGTGAAAGAGCAACGGTCATCAAGAAGCGACAAAAACAAAGTAACTGGATCAGTTGAAGAGAGAAGAAGCAGAGAGAGAAATAACAGAAGAAAAACAGGGTGAAAAGCAAAAGAAATAACGTATAAAACGTAAAAATTGCTGCATTATGAAAGGGATACGACTGATTAAATATGGTTAAAAGTTTCAGAGGCATAAGTCAAAAGAGTTTGTGTGCGTGAGAGAAAGAGAGAGAGTATGAGATGCAGAGCAAACCGTTGTTAAAATACGAGACATCCTATAAGCCAATATATGACGATTGTTGTGTCATATCTACTATGGCCGTAACTGAAATGAGTGTATCTCAGGAAAGATAGCTTGATCGAAATCATCACTGAATTAATTTAGAATTCAGGTGTATGTCCCTAATCTAAGCTAAAGAGTTCACTCTACTCTCTAAGGATCCGCAGTAAACTCGGATAAGGATGCAAAGATATATGATCTACCATTTACAGTAGGATAATTTAACTAGTGTCCGTGACAATCTAGGAATGACTACAGCTCTTGTAGTGATGAAAATCAGTTGCTTTAGACCGCGAGGAAGATAGACGTAATAGCCCTCGGTGGTTAGGAGAAGTAATGGAAACAATGTGGTAAAAAAAAAAAAAACAGAAAAGACATCATTTTACTTGACCGATTTCACACTGCTTGTTTTATTTGTGTGCTATAGTTCTCTGTATGGGACAAATAGTGTTATGTATATACATATTTGTATATAATTTCTCGTGTGACATATCTGTATAAAATAAACAACAAAAGAACTGGAATTAAGAAAGCAGAAGATTACATTTACAGCATGTAGTTTCATCTCCTACGTTAGCTGATAATTCGCCATTATGTTCGGAAAAGATAAAAGCACATTGATTATAATATTAACTGAGGGGACACAATTACATGTCCTCGAATAACTTACGCACCCTTTATATCTGTATTTATTTTTCTCGCTTTTAAGATTTCATTTTGCTTATTTTCTGTACTTGTAAAGAAGCAGAATGCGGTTATCTCCCTTTTAGTAGGAGAAATGTAAGAGGATCATTGTGACGGGCGGTGAATAATGTCAACCCGGAGATATAAGTAAACGTCTCTTCATTGCCCCTTTTCACACTGCTTGTATTTTCTATATATGTTATAGTTTCACATACGTGTATATAATTTTTGGTACGTCATATCTGTATATAAATTTATTTTTGACCACTATAAATACTTGGTATTCATTTCTTTCAGAAAATCTCGTGCAGTACTTAAATACTTAAAGTCTAGGTACCAAAGAGGAAATCTTTTCAGAACAATTACCACAAAAACATTTAAGCCATTTTTTTTATTCAAGAATCATTTCCTGTCTATAACTTCAAAATAATTGCGCAAATGCTGAGGGCGATTATCTTCCTTTTGCTAACACAAATTTATGATAGACATATGACAGACTCGAAGTTACGACAGCTTGTTAGAGTGACAAAAATCAATTGCCATGTCAACTGCAACGAATTTAGACGGGAGAGCTTGTGGCGGTGAGGAGAAAGAATGAAAACCATGCGGTCTTTAAAAGGAATATAAATAAAAACATCAACTATGCTGGCCATTTGACATTAGGAAATATTACAAGACCCTCACATATACCTTTATAGTTTGCCTGTGTGGGACAAATACTGACAGGTATATACATATTTGTATATAATTTCTCTCATGACATATCTGTATATAAAATTCTTTTGAGTACAATGAAGATTTGTCATTTATTACTATCAGCTATTCTGGTCCTTTCTTCCAGTTTTTTAAAGATGTTTGCGGAACATAGATATATTTATACCGATAAATATATATATATAATATAATATACCGGGTGGGAGACTGAATATAACACCATGTAATTATTGCCTCTTTTTAATCAATACTCGTATAAACCAAAACGTAATAAGTATGAACTTATTTTACTATACCCAGATGTACCCCAACTACATAAAAAATAAATACATATAATATATAATCCATACAAACACACACACAAATACACACACACACACACACACACACACACATATATATATATATATATATATATATATATATATATATTTATTTAAAAATATGATTCCAATTCGAGACATAAGAGGTCTCATGTTTCAAAACAAGAGCCGAAAACTTCAATATAATTATTTGAATTAAATTGAGTTGAAGTAAGCTCTGTACCATCTTCAAGCAATTTTTTTTTTTTTTTATATATATTTTCATATATATATATATATATATATATATATATATATATATATATATATATATATATATATATATATTATTATTATTATTATTATTATTATTATTATTATTATTATACTAACAGTAATATTTTGTTGGAAAAAACTCGGATAGCACAATTTACAAGTATATCAAAAACAAATCGAGAAAAAAAACTGGAAAAAGAAAGAAAGAACTAGAAACATCCGAACAAGGCGAAACAAATCGTCCAGTGCCTTAAGTTTTTAGTCAAAAAGAAAAATCTGGGATAAATTTTAAAAACTATATATAAAAATATATATATATATATATATATATATATATATATATATATATATATATATATATATATATATATATATATATATATATATATATATATATATATATATATATATATACAAATATAGATAACTATACTCGTTTCGAAAAACCCTCGAATTTTTGATTTGCTAATGATCAAATCAATCTCGAGGAAAAAAAATATTTTAAAAAAAAAGCGCTACAAGCATGAACTTCTGCCGACAAAAAATCGCACAGAGACAGGTTTGACGCCCAAAGAAAAAAAAACCCGATACGAGTAAACAACTAACTAACAAAAGAGCCCAATACAACCGTAGAGCAGACCTAGATACACCTAGTGAGCCAGACAAACCTACCTAGGTTCCACCTAAACGGATCCTCAGGGAAAGTCGACTTTCACTGACGATCTGTCTGGCTCACTAGGTTTTTATATATATATATATATATATATATATATATATATATATATATATATATATATTACGATGGACTCTCCCGTCGTTTTCGACATATGAGTATCTTTTTATTCCAGTTTTGTTTATGTTTGTGTTTCGTATGAGACAAAAATCCTGCACGGGATTTGCAAACAAATCCACACGAAGGGCATACTGAAGGTTTGATCGTCATATGGACTGATGTATTAGCCCTAAATTTACTGTTAATTCTTTATTCTCTCAGATGCATGAGACGATTATTTTCAAAGTTTAAGCTATAGCTCAGTAGCAGGTGTTTCTCCAGTTTGCTCGATTTTCAATAGCATGTTCGATCTCTTCTACAGAAAAGTTTGCAGCAATTACATTGTCTTTAATTTTGTCTTTGAAGCGTAACCAAGGACGGCCTACATTACGCTTACAATGAAAAAATTGGCTTTACATGAGGATTTTCGGCATCCGATCATCACTCATTCTGATGATATAACCAGCCCATCTGAACTGTGATTGCATCAGAAAGGATTCCGACGCCATATTTGATGAAAAGATCCGAGTTAGAGATTTTATCCTGCCGTGTATAACAGCATATTGAGCGAAGACAGCGTTTATGAAAAACATCAAGTTGATTGATGTGCGTCCTGTATGGCGTTCAAAATTCTGGCCCATTAAGAAGTGTTGTGAGAATGACTGCTCGATAGACACTAATTTTGTTACGTCAGTGTATGACAGCAAAATATTAATAATAATAAAAGCTTAGACTGTACCAATTTTAATCGGAGATCTGGACAAATGCGGAATCGGCAATGGACAATTTTACTGACAGTGTCTCAGGGAACATCAACATACAAGCTGCCCAAAAATATCGCCCTACTAAGAACATCCCATATACTAAGAAAAGTGTTATCAATTAAATGACAATTCTCCTATAGGGCCTAAGGACCATAGATTGGACCCGGATACAAAGCAGGAAACATAACACACAAACAATAATAATAATAATAACAACAACAATGACAGTACAGTCCAGAGATCAGTAGGAGTCTTGCTGACATCATGCCTCAAGAACAGAATGTACGACACCAACATAATAATAATAATAATAATAATAATAATAATAAGAATAATAATAAAAATAATTTGTCTATATTTCTGAGATGAGGTATTATGTACAGTATTTACATTAGTCGGACTATTGTCCTCATCTTTGTCGCCATATTTGTCACAACGTTTCGGCCGATGTACGCTCCGGCCTTCTTCAGGTGGTTGGAATTTCGAACTGAACCCTTTATTTCGCTCACTGGGGTAGACTGTTCTAGTTCCACGTGCCATGTTTGATGGATGTCAGTTATCAGTTATCTCCTGCTAATTTTCCCTCTGAAAGTTCTCCACTGCCTTAACCAGGAATTGAACTCACCTTCTTTGGGTCTGTCACTGGAACTAACCAACGCCTGAATTTCCAGCCACCTGAAGAAGGCCGGAGCGTACAACGGCCGAAACGTTGTGACAAATATGGCGACAAAGAGGAGGACAATAGTCCGACTAATGTAAATACTGTAAATAATAATAATAATAATGATAATAATAACAGCAGCAAAACAGTCCAGCTTATAGAGGACTGTTGCTGAAGATTTTATGAGGCTTGTTCCCACTCAACCCACTACTGAGAGAGTTACCAGATGACACCGTTACAACTCAGAATATAAATAATGATAGTGTAACTAAAAGAAATGGAAAAGCGATTATTTCAAGGAAAGAAAAGAAAATGCCAGTGTATTTAAGAGCATCAAATTTACAATAGACAAATCGGAAGAAATGACATTGCCAGATGTACGGCTAAAGGAAACAATGTGGCGTCGAATATTGTGTGTACAGAGTAAATATCACGAGAACAGAATGGCGCGCAAAAACGAACCAATCAAATCGAAGGCACATATCTTAATCCAGTCAACAGGCTTCCAAATGGATTATCGTATGTCTCTTAGCTTGTGCTAATGCGCACGAGAATTGGGTGATGTGTCCTGGTGTGTGAACTGTTAATGTGTTTAAACTGAAAGATTGGCCTTATGTATAAACGAAGGAGTTTCATAGAATCCGTATACGTGACATGGAATATCAGTAGATCTGAAGTTTAATAGGAATATGACTGTCTCCGTGTGTCTATTTTGAAACAGAAATAAGTTAAATTTATTCTAAAAAAATAACTATACCTAGAAATGCAATGCTTGATATTACCATGAATACTTTTTTAAAAAATAAATTTTTTGACGATACCGCTATATTTCTCTCGAGAGGTCTAACATCTCACATCTCCGTGCTAATATAAAAAAAAAACTAACTTATCTTCAAATAGGGGTCATCTACACCATGAAATTCGACTGATTCAATTCATTTGGTTTGGTTTTTTAAAATGTATTGCTGCTATTTTTTTTTTTTTTTTTTTCAAAAATATACTGCTGGTAATAATGTCTTGCAAGGAATACTTTTATCTTCAAAAACGTATTTCTGGTAATAATTTTTCCAAAAAGGTATACTGGTATTAAAACCTATTTGTATATATTCGTAGTGTTTTATGTTACCTATTAGCCCATAGCTGGGAACTTGACAGGTGCTACCACCCCGGCTCAGGGTGGCCCTGGGAACACCAACAATTAAAAGGTGGTTCTGTGCTCCTCAAATTTTTCTGATCAGAGGTCGTCCTGTTGGATGTAGTTTATCGTCTTACACAGGATGCGGAAGTAGTTTATCGTCTTACCCAGGACGTGGATGTAGTTTATTGCCATGCCCAGGACGGTAATTCAATTGATAAAGAAAACGACTCGAACTTCGACACGCTCTTCACATAAAAAAACACAGCAACAACTAAAATCTGTTTCAATAAACGGTAAACTCATTTTCCCCATGTAACTCTCAAACTTCTTCTACGACCAGAGCATATCAACCCAGGTTCATTTCAAAATCAGTCTGGACGTTTAAAAAAAAAAAAACATAAGCGGTCATCGACATCTCGACCATTACCACGTTTCTTGAAAATGACCCAAGTAGCTCGAAAACAATTTCAACTTTAAAAGAAATTTCGGAAAAGTTCCATTACTATATTCCACTCGACAACGAATGGAATATTTGACATCAGGAGAAATTCACCAATAAGTTTTAACAGTCATGTTTAATATATATTAGCGTTCTGCTATAGTCAAGATAAATTGAGACTTAAAATGGGCGTCATCATACAGTGTTGATTACTATGTTCACATTCTCTCTCTCTCTCTCTCTCTCTCTCTCTCTCTCTCTCTCTCTCTCTCATCTTCTGAATTTTAAGTTTAAATTATACCGTCTTTTATTGTGCGTAGTGTCACCACAAATGCATACACACGTTTTCTGTGTCGGTTTTAAATTTAATTTAGGTCAGCGATTCAGTAAGGAATTATGCATCGGAAAATCTCTACCTATAAAAGGCGAGATGTGAGTTTGTGTGTACCGAATGCACAGCCGCAATCTTCGACGGATTTGCACCAAAATTTACATGCACATGCTCCAAGTTAGCGGGAAGGCAAACACCGACGTTGCATTTCCCAACTCCCATCCATAGTAGAAATACTCGTTTTTTCATGCTTCTACGGCAGTTTTAATGTAGTTTGCGGCGATTTTGTACTGGTCAGAGTGAGAGCCAATAACTGGCTGCCACGAATAGGCAGGAAGATTCTATTGGCCAGCGTGAGAGCCAACAGCTGACTGACACGAATGTTAACTAGCATGGAAAAAAATCGATAGCTGCATTCGTCACAAGTGGGAA
>CAHIKZ030005615.1:635000-680000 GCA_903632075.3 Acanthosepion pharaonis
CTGAGTGCTTCACTGCTTAAATCAGGAGGTATGGCTTAAAGCGAAAGAGTCTGGAACGTGTCAAAGAATACCATAAGCGGACCAAAAGCGAAACACTGTCCTCATAGCAATTACTGGCCTTTTACATACCCACAGTATCCCGGGCATCATCACGCACGTTTTCTGGGAGATACAAAGATAATTAGTAATCGATCAGTCGTTATAATTATCGACACAATGACTGCTGCGTCTTATTATCGTTGGTACGACTGCAGCTTCGACTGATTTCAGTACCGCTGTTTCAACAATTATAACGAAACTACCATTCATACTGAAATTGTTAAAAGTGATCACAACATATTTATTTAGTTTTCTCGTCATTATCAGATGACCTCTGCACGTAGAACACGTGACATGAAACTATTATTTGTGTCGTCTAAAATGGATTCACTTTCCCGCCAGATTTTTCAGTTTTATTCGTAATTTCGTTAGTGTGATTGGATATTTACTGTCATGGCTATTTTGATCAAGTTGCTTTTAATGAAATCGCTTTGAAGCAATAAATTAGCAAACTCTTAGTTTTTTTTTTTTAGTTTTAAATTTCCTTTGGTCAACCAAATATTTATTTATTATCATTTATGCGTGGTTTCGAATACAACGGAAGGTTTCGGATCGTTTAATGGATAGCGGCTCGGAATAAAAAAAAAATCGCAGTGCTGAGTTCGAATTGCTGTCGGGTTCACTTACGCGCAAATACCCCTGGGAGAGATATGAATCGAACTTCTTCCCTGTCGTCGGCACCCACTCGTACCCGAGAATCGTCAACCACTCTCCCTATCCACCCACTGATGGCGGTAGTGGAGATGGCTTTGAATCAGAGTTTAACGAGACCATTCGCACGAGTTTGGTTTCAGTGGATAACTCTAAGCAACGGAGATGACCATACACTTGTCCAGAAGCGCCTTTCTCGCGTCTAAATTTGCTTAAGGCAGGCGAAATCTGTCAAACCCGATTGCCTCCGGCTGTTGGCTGCCTGCTCTCTCAAGGTACGCTTTTTTTACGCCTGCTTGAATGGCGCTGTCCTCTTCCACCGGTTTGGCTGTTGGTATCGTGTAGATCTCTGCCTATTACGCCGTTGGGGTCTCCGGGGTTTGGTCGTCTTTAGTCTGGTCTTCCTCCTCGACCATACCGCTGTGGGTGACCCTACAAGGTTTGGAACTTCCTTCGGCTTCATGCTCAGGATAAAAGGAAACGCAAACACCCAAATTAAACACCAGCTATGGATTAAATAGTAGGACTTGTATCTGGAAATATCATTGTTATTTTGGAAAAAATTAATAATAATAATAATATAGCTTATAAATATATACTTTTGCTAAGACTTCAATTTAATACTGCATATTTTAATGAATCCTTAGAGACAATCACCGTTCATCCATTCTCAAGGAATGACGTTACAGGATAGCAACTAAAATAACAACTATCACATAACTTGAAGACTATCAAGAGCAGCAACAACTAAAATGCATTGCACAAAGAGTACTGAAAGAAGGAGAACCTTACTGTTATGCAATAATATATTAACTGAAAATAATAGACAAATAATATAAAACAAAGTGAAATACTGGACAATCTCACAACAGAAGGAGAAGAGACTGATGGCTACGGAATCAGGTTCTACAGCAGGATGCTGAGAATGACCAATAACGAAATTTTAGAGAAAATGGAAACAAAATGGACACTTATACATAGCATCATTAAGAGATCGTTGAAATTTCTAAGAGATGTAATGAGGAAAAAGTGCTTGGAAAATCTGACACTGACAAGACATAGTGAAGACAAGGGGAGACAGAAAAAAGCAGCGAATAACCTACCTATCGAGCTTAATTTAAATGGGTGACAGAACTGGGATTCGGAAAGATAATAAAAAGATAAACATTATTAAGAATAACAAAGGACAGGAAGAGCCATGATTGCCTATGTCCTGAAGGGATACGACCCTTAGAAGAAAGATAAGTATGCAGAATGCTGTTAAAATGTGCTTAGTATCAGTTCATTGTGGAACGGCATTTTAAAATAACGATGATTCGTGGCGAGTATTAAGTACACGTCACCTATGTGTTATACCGGAACGTACCTATTCTATTGTAAATAGATTCTCCCACAGATAAGTAGTAGTAGCAGTCGCCAGTGGAGCTCAGTGAGTTATGTGAGTCAGTCGATGTCGGACATTAAAGTATGAGCCCCACAACTAGATTGCTGCGTCATTAACTATTATTTCAAGTTCTTAACGTTTTGTACGTCGAACCTAATTTAGGACCGACTTAGTGAAATACAAACCTCCACTGTAATAACTACTCTACAATACTATGAAGCAGTGAACAGTGTCAGAATCTTTGGCACTAGAATGTTGCTAGTCAATGGAAATTTTACAGATGCATGCAAGTAACTAAATCATACAAGCGTCTGTTAGATATGCCCAGAAATCCTTCTTTTTTTTTTTCATTAAAAAAGCGATTTTGAATTAAAACAGTACGGCTTAAAATATGGAAGGAAAAACAGCAAGAACGCAAATCAACGACAAACAAAGTAAATTTAACGTCAAACAATTGTTAAGAAAAAATCACTAATTTCAAATAGGTAAATGAATACTGCAGAAACAGTTAAAGCAATTTTCATTGTTTGAATACGCAAAAAAAAAAAAAAAATCAGGCCATATTTCACAGAGTAACACTACAGCATCATGGATGGTGACCAGGAGGTGATCTCTCCTGGTCAGGTCAGCTTGGAAAGAGGTTTTACAGAGTTTCATTAAAAACCATCAAACTTCTGTTTTTCCACTAGACAGAAAATAACGTTGTAAGCTCAAAAGCTTTGATATATGCCGAAATTAATTTTACTGTAAGAAACTGGATTTGTTTTTTTGTAGATTCTCTATATTCGTAAAGCTAAAATCAGATTTGAGGGGAACTAGATATCAGACCGATGATAAAATGAAGGAAAACGCTATGAATCAATTCATGACGCTGTATCAGTAAGAATTCAAATGAACCCATACGTCTATTAGGTCACAATGAGTGTATTTTTAATTAGAATAAGGCGTGTTATGTTATGTAACGTATGCCAAGGTGAGCAGATTTTTGGCAATTGTTGATGTTCTCATGTGCCACATTGTTGGTTTAGATTTCAATGTCCTTGTATTTTGATAGTTTTCTGAAGATGTTCAAAGATATACTGCAGTCTCCAGGGACTGCCATATCAATAAAAAGGCACATTTTGTTTTTGCGGTCTCTAATCACGATGTCTGGGCGATTAGCTTTCATTGGCCTCTCTGTGTGTATTGTGAAGTCACATAAAATTGTTACAGGTCCTATCACCGTAACCGAGTCTGAGTTGGGGTCATACCAATTTCTTTCAGTTTCTTTTCTGTAGAAGTTGCAATTTTTCCAGTGCAGGTAGTGGCCCACTCTGTCATGCCGTGTTTTATATTCAGTGGGTGCTAATACCGTACAACCTGATACAAGATTCTTAATTTTTTCTATTTATCACAGATCATTATTATTATTTAGTAGTAGTAGTAGTATTAGTAGTAGTAGTATATTCCTTGGCTTTCTGTTCTATACACATTTCCTTCCGGGCCCCAACCAGAGACTTAAGGTCAGAAATTGATTCTTGATATTTTTAGTGATTATTGTTTGTAAAAAACAAAGATCACATATTTTACATAGATAAAGCCCTTCGTAATGTGTCTGCTGTACTTGTGAGTACATTTTTTTGTATTCATTTAAGGTATCGTCGAACAGGAACCCCTTCAGTGAGGCTATCGAAAATTTTCCAGTCAATCCGAGTGCTCCAACAACAACTGGAATTATTTATGTCCTCATGTGCCACATTTTTGACATTTCTATTTCAAGATCCTTGAATTTTGTGGATTTGATCACCACGTCTGGGCAATTAATTTGATTGTTCTGTCTGTGTGTATTATAAAGTCACATAAAATTTTTAAATATCCTATGTCTGTAACTGATTCTGGGTGATGCTCTTACCAGTTTCTTTCAGTTTCCTTCCCGTAGAAGTTGCATATTTTCCAGTGCAGATATTGGCCCACTCTGTCATGCCGGGTTTTATACTCAGTGGGTGCCAATATCGTGCAACCTGATACAAGATGATCAATCCTTTCTGGATATTTATCACAGAATCTGCATTTTAGGCTAACACTATATTTTAGTATATATGCTTGATAATTCCTAGTTAACAAGCATTGGATAAAACCTTCAGTTTCAGCTTTCAACCCTACACTAAGTAGCCACTGATGAGTACGGGTTTTGTCTTTGCTTTCTTTTTTAAGTATTTTGCAGCTTCAGCCGGTTTGTATTTCTTTAAGGCATGGGCTTCCAGGAATCCCTTCAAGTAATTTGCTGGAGTCTTTTCCAACCAATCCGAGGGCTCCAACTACAACAAGGATTTTTGATGTTGCCTCATTTTTGAGATTTCGATTTTTTTTCGTGGTCTTTGTATTTTGATAGCTTTTTGAATATCTTCAAAAATACATTGCAATCTACAATCAATAAGGAGGCACTTAATCATTATTATTATCATTATTAATATTAATTATCGATAATAGTAATAATTAATATTATTTGTTTTTGGATATATCGTTTAATCGCTAGATCAGTTACAGAAAATTCCCGTCTATTATTTTCAGCATTTCAACTTTATTGGTAGATCTTCTATTATCACAATGTGGTACAGTGTAACCCGGATATAAGAGACCCGGATATAAGAGAAACCCAGATATAAGAGAGATTTTCTCTGGTCCCAAATTAGAGCCTGTGTTAATGTATATAAAATAGACCAAACCCGGATATAAGAGAAACCCGGATATAAGAGACTTCTTCTCCGGTCCCGACAACTCTCTTACATCCGGGTTACACTGTATACTTAATAACAAAATTGATACAAATACTAAAGAAAAACGAATTGAAATTGGGTAGAATATATATTCAAACACATATGTAAAAAAAAAACAGTTTATGTGAGTAAAATTTCAGCACACCTACTCCTTCATGAGCGTGTGTAATTACGTCAGCGTAAGCATGATTCTAATTCGCTTCTGGTTCGGTCTTGATATTCTTTGACACGTTCCAGACTCTTTCGCTTTAAGCCATTCCTCCTGATTTAAGCAGTGAAGAACTCAGGTTGAATTGCTTGATTAAAGACTGCACACTTTAACTCTTTGCCTATTCAGAACAATTTTTGTGTGAGCTATACAAAATGTTTTGTGCATCACATATGGTTCACAGGACTGGCAACGGATTAATGTACATCCTAAAAGATGAAATGCGTCGCGCTAGAAATTTTTTAAAAATTTCTCATTAATTTTCCTAACATTGTTCTGGTGTATAAAACTTTATATATTATCTTCCCTATCTCTCTCCTTTTCTCTCTTTCTCTCTCTCTCTCTCTCTCTCTCTCTCTCTCTCTCTCGCTCTCTCTCTCTCTCTCGCTCTCTCTTTCTGCATCTCACACATAAGCACATATACAAACACACTGCATTTCTTTAAAAAAATCAACCTCAAATGAAATATTTTTTATTTTTAAAGTAAAACGTAAAATTTCATTTTTCAAGTGTATTTGTTTTTTCTATTTTTTCAGTCTTTTTCCGGGCTCTTCTTACTAACAACATGTTCAAATTTAGTATTTTATTTTCGACATTAATCCTTCAGTAGACTTTTTGAGATTACCAAAATTGCTGGAGATTTGATTCGGATCAAAGGAATCATCCAAAAAGAACATTATCATACGATTTTCCAAAGATATGCTATACGACCTGGTTTACACATGACTGGAAAATTATTCAAAATTCTCTTCTAAAGTATTTCAAAATTACGTCATATCAAAACAAGGAAGAAAAATGGAGATATTGACTTAGACACATCAATTTCCGTACCTGTCTCCCACTGAATTAGAAAGGATGAAATGGATAGGGAAGGTCGAAGAGAATACCCAAAGAGTGAGAATGAGCTTTTACAGTGTTTCAAGAAGTCTGTCATTTATTTTTTTTCTAAAGCTATTGAAAAGTCGGCAAAGAATTAATACAGCAGTAATTAAGCTACGAGCAAACGGCATGCATTCGTATCGAGAATGAGCTCAGCGAATATAAAAAAAAAATTAGAAAGAGATGTAAGGCAAGGATGTGTCTTCTCGCCGGACTTATTCAACTTATACAGCGAGGCAGTTCTGAGGGAACTGGAGATCCTACCAGGATTCATCATTGCCGGCCACAACCTTACCACCATAAGATACGCAGATGTCACGATACTGATAGAAGACTCGGAAAAGAAACCACAAAACCTTCTAAAGAAGGTAGCGAGGGAGAGCGAGAAGAAAAGACTAACCATATACTACAAGAAGACAGAATGCTTGGTCATCAGTAAAAGGATGAGTCCAAAGGGCGATTTGCAGGCCGGGGACACTAAAATCAAATATGCGCGGAAGTTTTAATATCTGGGAAGTGTTTTGACGGAGGACGGTAGGGGCGACGCTGAGATCCGAAGACGGATTGAGGTGAGCAAGGATGCATTCCAGAAACTGGGCAGAGTACTGCGAAACAGGAGGATTTCTAAGGTGACAAAGTACTGAGCTGCTACGTGACATCTGTCCTCCTATACGGCAGCAAATGTTGGACGGTATCCTAAAGGATGAAGAAGAGATTCGATGTGGTTCTATAGAAGGATACTGAGGATATCATGGACCGAGCATGTGAGCAGCGATGAGGTCTTGGAGAGGATGTATTATGGTCCGGTTCCTTATACCACGGTGATAGTCCAAGGTAGGACCAATAAAGAAGAACTCGAACACGGATATGGAATAACACAGATATATTACAAACAGAATAATATATAGTAGAAAATGTTAGTACGAAAATCAGGTTTAGTAGTAATTGTCTGAACAGGACTCCGTTTCGGATTGCCTCTGACTCGACTGACTGACTCGCTTGCTCTGACTGACTGACTGACTGACTCCTGACGGACCTCACTCCGGACTTCAGACTGAACTCTCTGCTTCCTCTTGAGGCGCAGTATTTATTACGTATGGAATAGTCCATTATGTTATTATGGGTAAGGTCCCGTAACAGGATCCAAACAAGGAGGAAGGTTATGCTTAACATAAGGAAGAGGTAGATGAAATTTCTGGTACACGTTATGAGAAAGGAGGGCCTGGAGAATCTAATACTCACAGGACGGATAGAAGGAAAAAGAGACGAAAGAAATCAGCGCATGAAATAGGTGGCGGGTTTGGGCAGGTGGATGGCGGAGCGTGGTCTGGGGGAGTTGGCACAAACACAAAACTTGTTGAGAGCCACAAGGGATGGGGGAAAATGGAGGGGGTTTGCGTAAGTCCTGAAAGGACGCAGCACATAAAAAAAAGTTGCTTTTATTGACGAAAACTGTTGGGGCCTTGTTGGGGCCAGAATAAAGACACCTGGGTGGATTTGAGTTAACAAATATATTAACGAAAATCGGTAATACAATAATATACAAACGAACAAGAATGTTAAGACCGAAGATTCAAAGATGACTGTTAAGAAAAAAAAACTACCTCTGACAAAAGCAGTATCTGCTTTTATTTATAAGTTGAAAGAGTGCATCCATGTATGGGCAATTTACCATAAAACCCTACTCCTAAGTCTTAACTCCGCAGGAATCTTAATATATTTTCCTCTTGGGATTAACGACGACAAAGTCCGTCCTTTTCCTTTTCCTCTTTAAACGGCATTGCTCCGGGGCCGCTTGAGGTATTTGTATGCCAAAAGTGTCATAAATGACGAAAACACAATATGACGTTGCTGTATGTTAGCTTTTTTTTTAATATTTAATTTCTAATTTTAGGGAATATATAAAAAATCCACTGTAGTTAGTAACAGTTTATCTTTTACTTTAAACAAGTACAAAAATAGCTCATTTTTCTTTTTAAGAATTATATGTTATCCTCATATTTTTTATCTTTAGTGTACATATGCTATTAAGTTCATAGCTAAATCAAAAATACATAGAGCTATATGTATGTTTGAAATCAATCACTAGTGTTAATTTCACGTTGATTTTCCGGGCAAAAGAGTTTGGCCATTTCTACATATGATCTACTGAGTGTTCAGACCGACAAATTGCTAGAGAAGAAACGATAAAGTAATACGTTGTTATTTCACGCCTTCCTTAATTACTGGAAGCGATAATTTTAAGAAACAGTTGACCGGTTGATATAAATCTAAATGTCTCTCAGAATGACATTGCGTATATATAAGTAGGTGCGGCATATAAATTCATGTGCACAGGCAGACACAAACGGAAGTAAATAGGTAGATACAGATCAATATTTGAATTATTTCGAATTTATTGGTTTCAAATGGTAGTGAATCAGCAATCTTCAGAAAGAAAAGAATTTTTCTGTAATTATTTTCTTTTTCACGTTACACACAATTTATTTATATAATGTTTAAAATTTACAAAAAAAAACGTATTGTTTACGCAAATACGGGTATTGACTACAAATAATATTTGCGCTAATAAAAATATTCTTGGGATGTCAATGAACACTCGTTGTCACTTTCGTAATTTTCGTTGTTGTATGAACTTTGTTATCGCAGATACAACCATAGTACCCCGTTGAACATTGCTGGTGTCAGAGGCCTTCGAATAACACTCGCTGTAATATTACTTGGTTGATAATAGTCACTCGAATAGTAATCCGCATAGTGATCAGTATAGAGAAACACTATAGTGAATAAAGTAGAGAATAGCGGCCCATATAGTAATAGAGGACAGAGGAGAAATAGCAATCCAAATAGTAATAGAGGATAGAATAGTGTTGTGGTACGATCCACCTAATTTACATAGTGGAGTACCGACCATAAAAATATGGGTTGGTACCGGGAAGACGAGGGAAGAAGTAAGAAGAGATCCAATCTAGAGACTCTGCCCGACTGCGATTAAGTCAACCCATTCTACAGGAACAGTCTTCCCAAGAATATACCAAAACTAACTGTAAATATTGTGTACCTTTTCCTTGTTTCAATACATTTTGTTTACGTACATTTTGTGTTGTATTATTATTATTCCATGCTTATCCAAGCTTCAACAAATAGAAATGTCTATTGTTAGACGCCAAGCTAATTTCTAATTATGCGTTTCCTCTATGGTCACGTGGTCTACTTAATTCAATAATGGGATCGCCTGTGTTTGCTCACTGGCGATCTATGTTCAAATTCAAGTGTCGGCAACGACACAATATTCCTATACAACAAATATGTCGAACTAAAAAATAAAAGCCATTAATAAGTGTAAACATTTTTGTTTACGTTTCAGATACGAAACACATCACATACTTTCGGGAAATATCTGAACGAATAAATATGGTGTAAGGCAAATAGAACTTTGTTGAACTGTGATGATCTCCGTAGCCTAGTGGTTAAAGTACCCCGAATCAAACGGTGGTCTCTTCTGCACATTCAAATCCTGCCAATGTTTAATATATATATATATATATATATATATATATGAAATTGGAGCACAATTATCCATCGAATTCTGGAGTTAAAAAGACCAAACCGATCCCTCTCTCTAATGCGATGAGTGGGCGCGGTCACAGGCAGCTTTTCCCTAGGGCTGGGCACCCCTCCGTATAATTTTTCTCAGTTGCAACTCTGTACTTCGAGAGAGCCGTCCCTGGGCGCACTCTGCCAACTGTGATATCGATTTTCTAAGCGTAGATAGATGTGGCACAAGGCCGAAGGTATGGTGCACCCAGCTGTAGTTGTTCTCGCGAGACAAGCTTGCTAACCATTACGCCAGGCCGAGGTGCCCCCAACAGAGAGATGATAAATAAGTTCAATGCATCTCTATTATATTTTATCTACTTCTAAGTGATATTATTCTCCTGTTTTAATTAATTTGCATATTGATTTTAAGAAAGTATATTTGATTAATTAACTGTCCTTCATTACTGTTCTTTTATTCGGGCATTGTTTTGATTTTCATATCAAAAATAGTTGTTTAGGAATATTATTTTATATAGTGCAGAAAAGTGCTTAAAATTTACATTTTACTTGGCTTTCAATAAGTTGGCATCTATTTGTAAAACTTTCCTTAAGTATGACAAGCCAATGAAATGTTCATTTTTTTTTTTCAAGGATTTCAAGTAGTGAATATATCTTACTTTGCGAAGCCTGCTAGTATATATATATATATATGTAAACACATATTTACGTTTGATGAATATAACATCAAATATAAAATGGTTTTGTATTATTCATATATCTATATATATGTATATATATATATAACAAAAAATATAAATATATAAACTGAATATAACATCAAATATATATATGGCTTTATATTAATCATATATAGACAAAATCAAATATAAGTGTGTTTATATTAACCATATATATATATGATTAATACAAAATACATATATATGATTAATATAAATACATATGTATATATACACAAATCAAATATAAATTTATATTTCATATATATATATATATATATATATATATATATATATATATATATATATATATATATATATATATATTCTTCTATACCGTACCTATAGACACTAATGGGTATGTCTCAATCCTCTCAAATACGTTGGACAGTATTGTAAGTGGAAGGGTAATATACTGTCTAAGTAGTCCAACACTACCAGTGGTTTACCTACTTCACGCCGCTGGCGAGTATTGTATTTTGTTGATGTTATGAAGATTAACATTTCATTTCCAACCCCGTTTTGGTTATTCCTCATTCAGTAGCCCTTTCTAGGTTCCAACACACATAAAGACACACACAGACACAAATATATATATATATATATATATATATATATATATATATATATATATATATATATATATATATATATAACTAGACTCGTTTCGAAAAACCCTCGAATTTTTGATTTGCTAATCAAATCAATCTCGAGGAAAAAAGGTTTTAAAAAAAGAAAGAGCTACAAACATGGACTTCTGCCGACAAAAAAATCGTACAGATGCAGGTCTGAAGCCCCAAGAAAAACCCCGATACGAGTAACAACTAACTAACAAAAGAGCTCAATACAACCGTAGAGCAGACCTAGATACACCTAGTGAGCCAGACAAACCTACCTAGGTTTCACCTAAACGGATCGCCAAACTTTCCTGACGATCCGTTTAGGTGAAAAAGGTAGGTAAATCTAACTCACTAGGTGTATCTATATATATATATATATATATATATATATATATATATATATATATATATATGTATGTGTGTGTGTGTGTGTGTGTGTGTGTGTGTGTGTGATAAATATAGACTCATATTTATATTTGATGTTATATTTGTCTTCATCCACACCTCAACTCGTGTCGTTGATTAACCTTTTGTAATTGTTCAGTTCCCTCTTTAAAAGGCTCCAGCCGTCAATTATATTTAACTTCGTTTACCAGCCTAAATATTCGAGAAATATTATTTAAGAAACATATGCGCTCTCCATCAGGATTCGAACCTTCGTAACCTGGGCAGAGTGATTCGTCGCTAGATCTGACGTAGCTTCAATTGATCGTTAAAATAAAGTGTAAAGTGAAGAAATGTATAAGGATTAATAACTAAAAGTGTCCTTACTTCTTTAGAAAATTTCTACGTCTGGATAGGAAACTGAGATGATATAAACATTTGGCGAAGTTTATGACGAGAAGGATTTCGCTTAAAAGCACTATAATGTCTTTCCTGGTTGGCTATGTTATTTGTAGCTGAATTGGTCTAGACAACCTCGGATCAAAAGAAGGTTCACTCTACTCAATCTTCGCGGAGAGCGTATATTTTTCTCAAATATTCAAGCTGATAGACGAAATTAAATAAATATGTTTAATAAATAAACGGGGTGTCTACTCAAATACGAGTAAACGCGAAGAATAAGGGTTAAAATTGATAAAAATCAAGTTTTTATGTAGATTCTTTCCTTCTATCGCCTCTGCATTTTATTTGTTACATTATATGTTCCATTTATTTTTAACTTACTTTTTTTTTAGAAAGTTTCGTTGTTCGCATTCAGGTTCCTTTTGGATTGCCTACAGCGGCAAGTCTGGTATCCAGTTTTTTTTTTTTCAAAAATCTGTTTACCTATGTTGGCAAAAGTTTATTTCAAAATTTGAGAGAGGTGCATTTTATTTTAAAATAAAGTTACCCCCAAAATATCTTCGCTTTGTTTGTGGTCAGTACGAAATAATAATAACTCCCGTTAAAACACTCTCTTCAAAATTCTGACGAGCTGAGGAAAATGACGAAAAGAAATTCGAGAGCCGATGTAAAATTTTCTTTGGACCAATGAAAACTTTAATTTCACAGACATTTGTCGGCGAGCTGAGAAAAAACGAAAACAAATTCGCGAGCCTATGTGAAATTTTCTTTGGACAAATGAGAACTTTAATATCACAGACATTTGTCGGCGATCTGAGAAAAAACGAAAACAAATTAGCGAGCCTCTGTGAAGTTTTCTTTGGACCACTGAAACATTGTTTTCACAGGAATTACCCTTTAAGCCTAGAAAAAGAAAAAAAAAGAAAATAGCAAGTCTATACGAAATCCTTTTTGATATAAAATAAGAAAAACATTAAACCAATAACAGAATAGGGTCTGAAATCATGTGGAAGGTTTAATTTCTGTTCATGCGCCCAGTGTTCAGATTTTCGCCAGTGTCAAATTACTTGCTCATTATATTATTGGACTTAACCAAGCACTTAGCAATTCAAATAACTTTATTTCAAGAAACCAAGGAAGCTAAATATTTCGAACTATCTATCTTCGTCTACTTTTGAAAGTATGTAACCGTATATGCCTTCTGTGAACAACGAAGTTAACATTGTTCTAAACATTTACCTAATATTATTTGGTGTCAGATCATTTAATCTGTTATACGAACATTTGATCTTCGTTTGAATTATTATAGTCAGTTGAAGTCAGGCAATCATCTGTCTGGCTTACGATTGTCAAGCTCTCTGTACGACTCAGACGTGGCTCTGTCTACAGACGGAAGGTGGAGAAAATTAGCGCAATCTGCCCGATTCAGCGATTGCTTTGGCTTGGTAATTTTTTATCATTGGCCCGAGTGTACGCGCTTGGGTTCCCCACACAAAAATCGACCTTGTGTCACATCTCGTCTAAGTGGAAAGACTGGGTAAGTACGGGCTATAAAAATTTCTGATTTATTTTCCTGCTTCATGTGTGTAAATGTGTAAATTCATAAATAAATTTCTTACCTTGTATTATTTTTTTTTAAATAACCCGTCTATTTCCTCCTCGTTCTCTGCCTCCAGTAACCTTCTTGACATGGGTAAACCAACTGTTCATTTTTAACCCCGAAGTCACACGCCACTATATGTGGGTTCTAAAAATCTTAGCTTTGGTTCATGTATAAGATATGCGCAGCCTTTTGAATAAACAGACGCTAGTCATGTTTATAAGTCTCGTGCTAAGTTGGAGTAATGGATAGCGACTTGGATTAGGGAATCTGAGAGCGGAGTTCGAATTCTAATCGGATCCATTACATTCATATAGGTGCTAATACCATTGGGAAATGTATGAATCATCTTCTTCTCCTCCCTGCCATGCGTAAATAACGTCGGCAGTTAAGACTGGGTTCTATAGACTTGGGTGGCAACCAGTCTGGTAGAAGGAAAATTTCTGAAACCGGTCTGGAGAGGGTTGGGCTTCGTCAGGTTATCTTGCCCAAGGATCGTCATTTCTGCTGCAGTAAATACATGCTACGACTCTACGGGATAAAAAAATTAAAATAAAATTTGTACAATACGATAAAAATAAATATAAAATGAAAATAGTGAAATAAAGATTTTACAATACGCTTGAGAAAGATGTGTACCCCTCTTGGGTTAAATGGCAGCTCACTGTGTGGTAACGAGACAAAAAAAGAAAATCCTGAATTCCAATCCGTATAAAAGACAACGGGTAATCAACCCACTAACATTCTCAAGAATGCAGGGTAATTCAATCTATGGAGTGCCGTTAACGTCTAAATCTTAAAGTGACATGATAATAAAAACAGTTGCGCTTCAGTCGTTAAGATGTTTTCTCAGTTAAATTTGTTTTTCGTCATTTTTTGTTCTGCTTATCTTCATCTATGTTGTTAGTCTTATCAGGCATCGGCGTTGCTTATCGTGTTTCCGCTGTAACTGGAAATCACTAACCAACCACGACAGTGCGGCGCCAGCAATTAGACCTGCTCCCGATAACAGGATATTAATAGGTGGCTAGGAAAATGTTGAAAAGTCTTGGTGAAAAAGATGAAGGAAGGTGAGAAAGGAAAAACAAAGTTGGGTTTAAAGAAGAGAAAAAAGAAATATCCATCTCGAGAAAATGAAGGGAGAGCATAGAAAGAAGGAATTTTATTTATTGCAGAAATATAACAAAAGTGCAGCTGATGAAGATGTAATAAACTGTGGAGAAATGGATTGAGGAATCGGAGAGCCGAGTTCGAATTCCAGTTGAATCAATTACATTCACTTACGGGCTAATACCCTTGGGAAAGGTATGAATCCTCTTCTTCTCCCCCAGCAGGACAGACCGGGTTGTATAGCCTTGGACGGCAACTGGTCTACCGCAGAAAGAAATGGCAACCTACCGCGGGGAAAAAATCTGCCTCGTCAGTTATGTATCGAAAGATACATAATCGTCTAAGCGTGTATCACACATGGCATATAGCTGATCATATTATTATAATATTCCCATATAGTTTATTAGGGGATCTATGCTGATGACATAGGTATTCATAGTAGGCAAAAAACAACTAGGACTTAAGATGAATATTTCCAAAGCAGAAAAGATTTTCTGGAATTAAAGTGAAAGCAGTGGTACCAACAATTCTGGATGCATCATAAAAATTCACGATACAGAGTTATTAAATACAGGCATCCCTCGATTAATGCACATTCCATTAGAGCGATAAAATATTTATATATCAAAATTCGATTAGTGCATACATAATACTCGATTAGTAAGGTAAAGCATTCCTCAGTTTAACCATAGTAATTAAAAATTGATTTTTTTTGTACTTACCGATGTACATACTAGCCACGCTGAATACCATTTAATAAATTTAGTAAAGAAAATTGAACTGACAGATTTATGTCAACAGAAATGTTGGTTTACAAGAAGATGCTGAGAATACCATGGACAGAACATGTGAGCAACGATGAAGTTTTAGGAAAAATGCAAACAAAACAGACTCTTAGAATTAAGAAAAGACAGTTGATCGTTCTTGGACGCATAATGGGGAAATCAGGATTCCAAAATTTGAACACTCACAATACATTTTGAAGGCAAGTGGTATAGAAGAAAGTGGCGTATATTCTACGCAATGAGTTTGTGTAAATGGTTGGCGGGACAAGCATTAAGTGATAGCAACAAATAAACTTCACTAAGAGCTGCAAAGGAAATAAAGTTGAAGAGACCCATGATCTCTCTCAAGAAGAAGAACAGCAACAACAACAACTGTGGCTGACTATTTATCTGGGAAAGATATGAATGGATTCGCGTATTGATAGAACGTTTTACCATTTTGTTTTTCTTAATATCAACTTGTTTTAAGCCAGCACAGAAAAGATGTTTGGCTGAATGTTAGGTTGCTTTGTTGGTTAGTTGGTTGATTGATTGCTTGGTTAGCTGGTTGCTTGCTTGCTTGGTTGGCTGGTTGCTTGCGTGCTTGGTTGGCTGGTTGCTTGCTTCCTTTTTTTAGTGGTATATCAACCTCTATGGGCTATCCTATACCAAAATCTCTAACTATAAAAGGCAGGATGTGTGTGTGTGTGTGTGTGTGTGTGTGTGTGTGTGTGTGTGTGTGTGTGTGTGTGTGTGTGTAACGAATGCACGGCCGCAATTTTCGATGGATTTGCACCAAAATGTACATGCACATGCTCCAAGTTAGCGGGAAGGCCAAGACCGTACTTACATTTCCCAACTCCCATCGACAGTGGAAATAATCGATTTTTCATGCTTTTACGGCAGTTTTCATGTAGTTTGTGGCCATTTTCTATTGGCCAGTGTGAGAGCCTATAGCTGGCTGCCACGAATAGGCAGGAAGATTTTTTTGGCCAGCATGAGAGCCAACAGCTGACTGACACGAATGTTAACTAGCATGCTAGCATGCAAAAAAATCGATAGCTGCATTCGTCACAAGTGGGACAAATTTAAATCTGCATGGCACTTTACTCCAGTTGGTTCATTCGCTTGCTTAAACTCAACGTTGATTCTGATTCCGCAGAACTGGGTTTGGGTGTGAAAAAGTATTTGTTGTTAACATTCTGTTTTCATTCGGTTTTTCCAGTTACGAGTCCTTTTGTAAAGCTGATCGTTTTGTGTTCATTTTGTTTAGTTCTTTTTTCGTAATGTTAATGTTTAGTATAGAGCTTAGAAAAAATTCGTAGTGTGAGATAGGCAAGAAGTAAGGCATGTAGCAACATCAGCACGGAAAAGGGTACTCTTTTAAAGGCAAGGAAGGGCAGAAATTTTTTAAGTCAAATGATAGCGATTGCTGTATGAGTCGTACGATTTTTGAATCAAGGACGGGCAACGCCGGGCCATGCTGCTAGTATAAATATATAAAAGACATAGGTAGGTTTTTACTCTCGGCCGTTTCACACTTCTTTCCCATCATTTGAACAGGAGTATAAATATAGGATCATGCTTTCGGTTCTTTCTCCTAAAGTCTTCTCATTCTCTTTCACTCCAACTAACCGCTCGCCTGTCTGTGGCATCATCGTCATGTTTGGGATAAAGTGATTCAAAAGATTTAAAGAATCGGAAAGTAGGAGTTGGGTTTTTCTACAATATATTATGAAAAAGACCGTTTTGAAAATGTAATACTCACAGAAAGTTTTAAGGGAAGGATTGATTTATTTATTATTTTATATCTTATCAACCCATTATGGTGTGAAAGATATTTTGGATTTTTCTTATTTTTTTAAGCGTTTCACCCCAAGCAAGGCGAGAAGCCACTAGGACGCAAGGGGTTACAGAAGATTTGGAGCGAGATCAGATAGGAGTGATAGAGGAAAGGATGAGGAGAAGGATTGTGGATAGATCAAGGCATCTGGAGATATCGATTGATGTTACATTTGAATAGTTTATATTATATATTTATATTATTTTATAGATTATAGCTCTCAGGGAAACTGGAATAAGGAAGGGAGTTCCACAGTCGAGGTGCGAGACATGAAGCTATTGGAGTAGAAAGACGGCTACATTTAGGAGTTTCGACAGTGAAGGGGTGAGAGCGGGATGCCAGCGAATGCAGTTCCTCGGAGCAATTGCCATGAAAGTATTTGTAAAAAAGACAGAGAGAGGCGACGGCGCGTCTGTGGATTGTCGTTATAATTTTATTTTGGCGTATGTATATTGTATTAACATATTTTTAAGGATAAAAATGATTTTGCAAGTTAACTATTTAAACCGCACTTGGGATTAGTTGAATTAATACATTTCCCAAGGGCACTTACACGTAAGTGCATGTAACGAACCCGACTGGAATTCGAACTCGGATTTCTGATTTTTCATTACGAGCCGCTATCCATTACAATTGAGTAAAGGATTTCTGTCTACATGATTCTTTTTTTTTATTGGTCTCTGTCCTTAATAATGTTTTTTTTTTCTCTTATTCTTTCACGCTTAATTAAACCTGAGCGTCTTAGTGGATTTATTACCTTCTTTGGGGATAAATAATTTCCAGAGAAACAGTGTACAACTTATTTAATACGTTTTTAACAGAAGAGGGATAACGATGAATGGGAGAATCAAACCATTATTATATCTATAAGGTGACAGGGAGTTATGGAACGTCTTGATCGACACTCCAGAATAGAAACAGTATATAAATGATGATCTTCCATATGAATGGATACATAGTGAAGTTCGCAAAACTGATCACTCAGAATTTTTTTAACAATAAAAATATATGAAAAGAAAAATGCTGGAAACATTTACACACTGCTAATAAATAGAAAAATATGAAGAAACGAAACAGAATTCAAGGATCAATGAAGCCAGGAGAGAATGCGGGTTTTTGTTAAAGGGTAGCTGAATCGGCTGGGGATGGGGCCGGATATAAATTGGGTGGCAACGTTGGCCTGCGAGCTCATTTCTCCGGCTCTCTGTCATTCTCATTAGAAAATATTCCCCATTCCACTACCCAAATGCCACTCAGCTTCCCCCAGCTCTACCCCGTCGTACCACCCTGCCCATCATTGGTTGGGCCGATTCTGAAGACATGTCCAACACTATTCATTAGCGGACTATCTTAGTAACAACTCTAAAATACCCTCTCTTCTCACATCGCATTCTAATATTGTATCATCGATGTTGCCAAATCTTATTTTATTGACAAGATTCTGAGAAACTGTATCATGTTCGTCGAATAACAACCTTTCCAACATGTCATCGATAAGAAACTTACGATTACATTGTTACCAGTTTAATCGTTTCAGTCTTTCTATCTTAACGAGGAAGATTTCAGATTGGCTTAGGTGCTGGCGGACCACAATCTTTTTTTTTAAGAATTTGGTTTTACTTCATTCATAGGATTGTAAAATCTGTTAGTTTGAGTCGTGAATATATTCTGTTTAATTTTTTATTTATTTATCGAATTTATTCTTCAATAATATTAGAATTGGGTTTCTCAAGAAGGAAATTACTTTTGACACAACCTACTGCAATATCCACGTAGACATCGCTCCTGTTTTGTGAAAGATAGACCAGCGTATTAATCCTGGATGCCATTGATCTGTATTTCAGGGCAAATAAATGAGCTCTTTTCAGAATAAATGCTCCCTTTTTTTATAGGGCGGACATTTTTACAACATAAATGTTTTTCAAACATTTTTTAGCATAAATGTCTTTTTTTGTTGTTGTTGTTTAGATCTATTTCAACTTACTTTTTTAGTGCTTTTCGCCATTAATTCCTTTTTAGTCATTTTCGCATGTCTTTTCTTAGTCCTTTTCAGCATAACGCTTTTTTAGCTTTTTTCAGCATGAACCCTATTTTAGCTCTTTTCCCCATAAATGACGTTTTTATCCACTTTTTAACATAAAGGTCTTTCTTACTACTTTTTCAATACACACACGCACACACGCACACACACACACACATATATTTATATATATATATATATATATATAATTATTTATTTAAAAATATGATTCCAACACGCTACATAAGAGGTCTCATGTTTCAAAACATTTTCACACACACATAAAGCGTGAAACCCAGGGTCACAAACTCACATCTATCCAACCATATATATATATATATATATATATATATATATATTATAATTTTGAAATGATTCAATAGAATTAAGAGTTATTTTTCCCAATTAATGGTCACATTCTTATCACATTCTATGTATTTCATTTGTTTATATAAAAAAATGTTGACTGCCGCTTCTTTTATTTTATTCGGTTGAGTTAGCTCGAGCATTAACTGAGTCTATAACGTCAACCATCACGGTCCTGTGTCAAATTCGGAACTTCATTATGGAGGTAATAATATAGCTGATCAATATAGGTGGTTTCTAGGTGTACCAATTCGTCTTTCTCCACGACTAGGTGCTCAAAGCCGTAAATCACTCGCTAGTTCTCGTTTTGCTCTCCAGCAGTGTCCTGCAAAACGCAATTCTGAGTTAGTGTAAGATCGTAAAAATACCAGGGGTGGGTATATAGTGCTGTCAGGTAGTTGAATATTTTGTCCAGGCGACGTTAAGTATAGCTCTCAGCATCCGAGTGTAGATCCCATCAAGCTTAGATTGTAGACTTGAAATATATTTGTTTGTTTAGAGGCATATCAACTCCTTATAAATAATTTAATACCGAAATTGAATTTTCTTAGGACCATTAGTAAACTTTAAAAAAAATGTATTGCTTGTCATTTTTTTACAAAAAATCTATTATTAGTAAATTTTTTTCAAAAATATATTGCTAGTATCTTTACTATAAAATCTATTTTTATACATTTATAATCTTTTTTTACGCCAGTTTGGTGTTAATTATTTGCCCATAACTGGGACCCTAACGACTGCTACTATCCTGCGTTAGCGTGGACCTGGAAACAACAGCAATTAAGAGGTGGTTCTACGTTCCTCAAAACCTCCCGATCAGAGGACTTGCTGCCGGATTTAGTTTATCGTCATACTCAGAATAATGAATCTTAGATTTAGGGTTTTAGTTAATGTCAATGTTGCATATACCATTAGCATGGCTGATGCTTCGGGCTAACGTTGTCCTCTTCAGAGTGTCACTCTAGAACCTCGCTGTCGGTAGTCACTCATTTTCTTCCTATATGACAATAACGGTTAACCGTAGACTTGAACAGGTGATCTCTTCTCAAATATGAATCTGTTAAGTTGGACCCGAAATAGATGAAATTAAAACGAAATTCAAGTCTTTTATTCAAACCGATCTTCAAAGGTACCAGTCTAAATCAAGTGAATGATTTTTAACGTCTGGCACCATGGATGAACTTCTCATGAACGGCGCTATAAAAAAAATGAATAACATCTAGAAGACATAAATAGAAAAAATAAAATCTGTAGATCAACTGTAAAAATCAGGTTCACATTAAAAGACCCAAGAAGTTGTCGATATTCTAAAATCATTATCAAATACATGATTTTTCTTGATGACCTAACTATTGCATTCAACATGTTTAAGCAATCAGAAATCCTCTGAGAGACTCGTTTCTGCCTTCCATCAGCATGGCTGATGCTAACTTCCAGAAGAGTGACGTATTGCGTTTTTTCGGGCTAACATTCTCAACTGACATGTAGTGAAAAGTCTATATTGTTAGGTCAACTTCTAAGAAAGTTTGTTTACTCTGACGTGCGAGACAAATCTTTCTCTCCAAAATCTAGCATACATATCTATAAGTCTACCATTCGTTCATGCTTAGAATTTTTGCGACCATATATAGTTCGCTGCTCCTGCTATTTACCTTGAGCTATTTGATAAGATGCAAAGAAGAATAAGCAATATTACTGGTCCTGATCTAGTTGCTTGGATTCAGCCATTTAGCCACCGCCGTAAGGTTGCCTCACTGAGCATTGTTTTTAATAAATACTTTCATGGTAATTGCTTCGAGAAACTCTTTGATACCAAGGCGACTTTTTTTTACTTTAAGAGCAATACCACTCTGGAGTCGAAATCCCATCAATTTACATTTGAGCTGGTTAGATGTAGGAGTAGGTTCTATGATAACAGTTTCTTCTCGCACTTCTCCCTTGTGGAAATCTATTCCGGCTACTTATTTCCCAGCCAACTTTAATCTGAAAAAAAAAAATTAAATGGCAATGTCAATCTTATCTACTGTCCTCCTGATGATTCCTCTTCCTGCTTACTATTAATGCTTCTGTTCCTAATTCTTCCACACCTTTTAGGCCCCTTGCCTTTTAGTAGCTTTACTGCTTTGCTTGGGGGTGATACCGATTAATAAAAATTCTGTGTATTTCTTCTCACTGAGACAAAAGACATTCATTTACTCTTCATCCCCAAAGAACAAATACTGCGAACATATCAAGCACTTTTGGAAAAAAATTGTTAACACCAGACGCATTGTTAAGAGACTTGAAAGAAAAGAATTATGATTTACAGAAAGTTGCTGGGGACACCATGGACCGAACATGTGGACAACGACGAGGTTTTAGAGAAAATGAAATCAAAAAGAGCCCTCATACTTAACAACAGGAAGAGGCAGTTGAAATGTCTAGGGCACGTAATGAGAAAAGAGGGCTTGGAAAATCTGATACTCACAAGGCATATTGTTAGAAAGAAGGAAAGAGGAAAACAGTGCCTAACATACTTGGCGAGCTTGAGTAAATCGGTGGTAGAAAAGGGTTTGGGATAAATAAGAAAAAGATAAAATTTATTAAGAACTACAGGAGATGTGGAGAGCCATGATCGCCTACGTACTTCAGGGAGACGGCATATAACGAAGAAAATTTTGTTTTGTTATCTATTGTGCTGAGTATATTTGCAATCATGTTGTTTCAAATAAGAGTTATTTTAAACATTTCTTAAAATGTATACTTGGGTGTATAATACGACCCCATTTCTTTTCCTTGAATTTTCGTTCAAATCTTTTAACATTATACAGAAGAAAATACGGTATTGAGATTTGGGTTAAGAGTCGTGATGTCACATAACCTGCATCTTACTTATTATAAAACGCAGATTGTTTGTGTGTGTGTGTGTGTGTGCGTGTGTGTGTGTGTGTGTGTGTGTGTGTACGTTTATATATTGGATCGTATTTCCTACATTTTTCAACCGATTTCAACAAAACTTCACAGGACTATGTAAAATTACCTTGACGGCGCCAAAAATTGGAAAAACACAATTGTTTTTGCACGAAATCAATTTGAAAACACGATTAAGAGGCATTAATAAAAGGGGGACAACTCATATCGAGTTATACTTATTATAAAACCCAGGTTGGTTGGTTGTGTGTGTGTGTGTGTGTGTGTGTGTGTGTGTGTGTGTGTGTGTGTGTGTGTGTGTGTGTTTATATATGGGATCGGATTTCCTACATTTTTCAATCGATTTCAACAAAAACTTCCCTTTTTTTGGCAGGTAGTGTTTCTTATTGTCTTGCACACTTTTTTCTTTATTTTTACATTCAGAATGCTTTAAAAATTCCATTTACAAGACAATTGTTTATAATAAAATTCTATTCAATCGGTAGACTCATAACGATTGAAAACAATGTTTTTGTTTGAGTTTGGATTTGACCAATTCGTAAAAAAAAAAAAAAAAAACTAATTAAGACATGCGTGTCCGTCAACCTTAAACAATAATCTTTGTCAATTTTATTTTTCAGTCTTTATGATGGCCGATACTTGATCTATCTATTACTGTTACATCCCCGGGCAACGCCGGGCTCTACTGCTAGTCTATTATAAATGTTCAGAAGGTGGAAAGAATAAATTCTAAACACCCAAAATACCTCGGTGTAGGAATCTGTTATAACCAAAAGATAAAGAAAATTAGACATAGAATAACCTGCGCTAGGGATAGTCTTGCCTAATATCGCAAAATGATACAAAAAATAAAATATTAACCTGAAAATTCGAGTCATGTCCACAAAGCTAGAACCTCATGTGTATGTTAAACATGGCGCCCAGTTCCTTTAAATGTTTAAACTATCATTTATATGAAACAGTTTCCTCAGATTAACGATGAACATGGCTTCGAGCAAATGGATTCTTATAGAAGACAACCCATCATCAGATATTATAGTTATCGAACTAAAACCACCTCTTGCATCTTTTTTTCTTCTTTTTGTTCTTCTTCATCTGCCTTTTTTCAGTCGTTTTATATACTTTCTTCTTTTTTCTTATAATATAGATACCATCTTATTTCTCTTTTTTTTTTTGCTATATTCTTCCTTTTTTCTATCATGCCTTCTTCTTCTTCTTCTTCTTCACACTTTTTATCACTCTTCTTCTCCTATATTTCTTCTTCTCTTTTATCCTTTACTTTTTCTTTTTCTTATCAATAAAGAAACATATTTTGAGGAAGATTATGTTACGCCAAACAGTTTTCGCGGTTAATTGATGAACATGGTTTCAAACAAATGGGTTATTATAGAAACCAACCCATTATCGAACTAAAACCACCTCTTGCATCTTTTCTTCTTTTTTTCTTCTTCATCTGCCATTTTTCTGTCATTTTATATTCTTTCTTCTTTTTCCTTCTAATATAGATAACATCTTATTGCTCTCTTTTTGCTATATTCTTCTTTTTTTCTATCTTCTACCTTCTTCTTCTTCTTCTTCTTCTTCACATTTTTTATCTCTCTTCTTCTTCTCCTGTATTTCTCTTCTTCTTTTATCCTTTACTTTTTCTTCTTCTTTGCAATAAAGAAACATATTTTGAGGAAGATTATGTTACACCAAACAATTTTCTCATATTAATGATGAACATGACTTCAAGCAAATGCATCCTTATAGAATAACCATCATCAGATATTATAGACTAACGGTACCGAATATCAAATTTAGAGTTATATAAAATAACGAAAAGACATCATTTGAAAACTTTTAACAGCAACAGCTGCTAAAATGAATAGCGCATATAAAAAATAATGTAAATTAATGTTGTAATCAAGATGATTACTTTCCACACTTTCTTAAACAAAAGGTTAACGTGGACACTTCTATTATTATTAGAAAGAGCTATAAGAGTTAGTGGACTCCCTATTTTATTGCAAGCCTGTTTCAAGAAAAAGATTTTATGAAACTAAATCGACAGTGACGCTATATCTTCTGCCAATGAATAACGAATGTTTCCTGTATGGAACCAGTTGATCTCTCAATTAGCATTACCACAGATTCTTGAGTAGGCAATCTGTAGTTACTACAGTTTATTACCTGATGACAAAGATCTTTGCAATATTGATTCTGCTTTCAGCTTTAATGAGGGTATCAGTATGTTTGACCTTACCCACAATCACAACAGTAGCCAGTTCATCACTGCGGGGCTTTTTACTAAGGTCACTTTCTCTCTAGGTTAGCTGTTCATTCTAATGTATCATCTCTTTATTCCGCTTAAATAAAGTGCAGCTTTTCCATAAATATTCATAAAACCTGCTGTGAAATGTTTGCAGCACATTATCCCTCTAAAAACAGAAAGTCTATGGTAGCCGTCTGCTTTCTATATGCGTCTAAATGACAAGTTATTTCTACATATCTCCAAATGTTATATCTACATACGTTATATCTATGTGTCCTAATGTTATTTCTGTATATGTCCAAATGAGCAGTTATTTCTACATAAGTCCAAATGATATATATACACATGTTATATCTGCATATATATATATATATATATATATATATATATATATATATATATGTTAAAGTTATATTTATATATGTCCAAATGCTATTTTTGCGTATGTCCATATGAGCAGTTATTTCTAATTATGTCCAAATATTATATTTACATGTATTATATCTACATAAATCCAAATGTTATATCTACATGTGCTAAAATTTTATATCTACATACGTTATATCTAAATACAGTGTAACCCGGATATAAGAGAGTTGTCGGGACCGGAGAAGATGTCTCTTATATCCGGGTATGGTCTATTTTATATACATTAACACAGGCTCTAATTTGGGACCAGAGAAAATCTCTCTTATATCCGGGTTACACTGTATATTATATCTACATATGTCCAAATGTTATTTCTACATGTACCCAAATGCGATAGTGATTTTCCAAGCGAAGTTTAAATGTGGCACAAGGCCGAAAATATGGAACGCACAGTGAGGATCAAACTTACTACTCATTCGTAATTGTTCTAGCGAAAAAAGCTGCGCTAACCATTACCATGCCTCGGGGTTCCCAAATTTATTTTCTAAACGTGGCCGAATGTATAGGGCACCTAGTGAGGATCGAACTCACTACTCAGTTGTAACTTTTTAGCGAGGCCAGCTTGCTAACCATTATACCACGCCGAGGCGCCCAAACCCAAATGTTATATTTACATAAGTTATATGTTCAAATATTATATCTACATATGTCCAAATGAGCAGTTATTTTTGCATATGTCAAAATGAATACTTATTTCTACACATTGTTCAAATGAGCGGTTAATTCTACACATGTTCAAATCAGTACTTATTTGAAAGCGGAAGATAAAACTTCCCAAACTTGTCCCTAGCTTCTAAACATTTTATGGTGTATAAATAAAAATACATTTGAATTCTTATTTATTCTTTTAAAATTAATTTCGAACATGTATCACTTTTTGACCGACCTTCGGATATAATATGATCGTATGTGTCCTTGCATAATTAAAATGTCTTAATTACTCTAAACGTGGAATCTCCATGGTTTACCAAGTGGTAGAAAATTATTCTGTCCTGATTTTTAGTAAATCCAGAATTACTTTCGTATTGCAACAGTATTTAATGTTTATGCAAACTGAGAAAATGAAAAGCATTTTTTTTCGGTTGCTTACTGTTCCTTGTTTGTTTTGGTTTTACTTTTTATTCAGATGAAAATAATAAAAAAACGTATTTGACTTGGCCTATATCTGCATAATTTAATGCTTACGGATTTATAAAACGTAAAAGACGAATTTATTTTGTGAAAGTCCAATAAAAACACTGACAGTCAAAAAAAGTAAGTACATTTTGTGTAAAAGTAGGTTGCAAGCGGTTTGGATAGATAGATAGATAGATAGATAGATAGATAGATAGATAGATAGATAGATAGATAGATAGATACGAACAAATGAAAGATACTGGCGGACTGAGATAGATAGACAAACTGAGATAGAAGATAGTTAGATGATAGCGGATAGATAGATAGATAGATAGATGAATACTGGCGGACTGATAGATAGATAGATAGATAGATAGAGATAGATAGATAGATAGATAGATGAATGATAGATGATGAATAGATAGATACGAACAAACTAGATAGAAAGATAGATACTAGCGGACTGAGATAGATAGATAGATAGATAGATATTAACAGATTGAGAAAGTTAGATACGAACAAACTGAGAAAGATAGATACTAGCGGACTGAAATAGATAGATAGATAGATAGATAGATAGATAGATAGATACTGGCGGATGATAGATAGATAGATGATAGATAGATAGATAGACGAACAAACTGAGAAAGATAGTTACTGGCGGAGTTAGATACGAACAAACTAGATAGATAGCGGAAATAGATAGATAGATAGATAGATAGATGAATGAACACAACTGAGAAAGATAGATACTAGCGGACTGAGATAGATAGATAGATAGATAGATAGATAGATAGATAGATAGATAGATAGATACGAACAAACTGAGATGAATGCTGGCGGACTGATAGATGGATAGATAGATAGATAGATAGAATGATAGAGATAGATAGATGATAGATAGATAGATAGATAGATGAGAAAGATAGATACTAGCGGATGAGATGAGATAGATGAATGGCGGACTGACATAGATAGATAGATAGATAGATAGATAGATGATAGATAGAAAGTTCGATACGAACAAACTGAGAAAGATAGATACTAGCGGACTGATAGATGGATGATAGATAGATGATAGATAGATAGAATACTGGCGGACTGACATAGATAGATAGATAGATGAGATAGATAGATAGATTAGATAGATAAATAGAAAGATAGATAGATAGATAGATAGATAGATAGATAGATAGATAGATAGATTGAGAAAGTTAGATACCGGCGGACTGACATAGATAGAAAGATAACAAACTGATAGAGAAAGATAGATACTAGTTCGATACGGACTGAGATAGATAGCGGACTGAGATAGATAGATAGATAGATAGATAGATAGATAGATAGATAGATAATGCTGGCGGATAGGATGATGATAGAGAATAGATAGATAGATAGATAAGTTCGATACGAACAAACTGGAGAAAGATAGATACTAGCGGACTGAGATAGATAGATAGATAGATGAGATAGATAATGATAGATGGCGGATGAGAAGATAGATATAGATAGAGAGATAGATAGATTGAGAAAGTTAGATACGAACAAACTGAAAAGATAGATACTAGCGGACAAGATAGAAGATAGAAAGATGGAAGTTACACAACCACAAATGAAGTTACACAACCACAAATGGAGATAAGAAGTGGTTGCGATGAGTGAAAGACATTTTATTTGACGTGATTTACAGGATTCGATCGTTTGCTCGTCCTGGGGTGTCGTCTTATCAGTCGCAGATGAGTTATAGTTCGTTGAGGGTAGGATCCCAAGTTAGAAATCAAGATCGACACTCAGGGGATAATCTCCATGCATATAATCGAAAGAGGTAAACTCGTAGGAGAAATTCATCACGAGGCCTATGTATTTGAAAATTATTCCTTTGATTATCACATTGAAATTGTTGGGAATTAGACTATATATATATATATATATATATATATATATATATATATATATATATATATATATATATATATATATAAGCAAATATATGGATATAGATCCGACAGTATGAAGAAAAATATGCTGAAAAAACAAACAAAAATCCTAATATGCGATTATACTGATTTAATGTTTAATTTCAACGTCCAGTTATCCAGTTATCTATTTGGATTGGTATTGCTTTTATGTCCATCGTCTTTTTCATGTTGAATTGTATATGGTCTATGTTAATTATGTTTTTATGAATATTTCCTGAAGATGGTCTATTAGACCGAAACGTCCGACGTTGACGTTAAAACAGCATAATCGCATATTAGGATTTTTGTTTGTTTTTTCAGTATATTTTTTCTTCATACACACACACACACACACACACACACACACACACATATACATATATATATATATATATATATATATATAAACTGAGATATGTAATTAAAGGTATAGATAAACCTATCTATCTATCTATCTATCTATCTATATATATATATATATATATATATATATATATATATATATATAAATAGACTGAAATATATATATAAACTTAGACAAGAAACTAAATAGATATATATGATAAACGGAGATAGATAGATAGATAGATAGATAGATAGATAGATAGATAGATAGATAGATAGATAGATAATGTGCGTGGACACGGCGGCAAAGGCAGTCACCTGGGTTACCTCTCTCTCTATATATATATATATATATATATATATATATATATATATATATATATATATATATATATATATATATATATTCACGAACTCAGTAAACTGAGATATATAGACAGAGAGACAGACAGATAACCCAGCCCAGGTTATTGCCTTTTCTGCCTTGTCCACACACACAGGCTTTGTATATGTATATATATATATATATATATATATATATATATATATATATATATATATATATATATATATTAGTTTTCCTACTAAACCAGAATCTATACCAACAGATCTCTTCTTTTTAGCACTTTTTTTATTCAATCTGTTTCTCGGCGTATTTGTTATCTTACTATTTGTGTTCGTTTTAATTTATATATTTATGTTCTGTTATTTCTTTGGGTTGATTTTTTTTTTCTTCTTTACCTCTTTTCTTTCACTTCTCCTTCTGGTTAAATCGCCTGGCCTCTTTTACTCGCCGTCGCCTGCAACCCATTTGACAGCTGCCAGACGGAGTAGCCATATTTTTAGACCGTCCACGTAAAGGGCTGACATCGAGCACTCTCAAGTGTTAGTGTTGGGCCATCAATGTCACTGGAGATCTGAACGGGAGATAGCCGACTGTAGATCGTTTATTTCTTCTGTTCCTTTTCTTGCCCACACTTCCCGCCCCCGACACCAACGCGTATTATTTCCATTGCCACTATTTCTTCTTTTTCTTTTTCTTTTTCTTCATACATCCCTCTTTTAACTTAGTTTTTGTTATTAGTACTCAACTGCTTCCACTACTACTGCTGATACTACTTTACTACTACTACTTAATAATAATAATAATAATAATAATAATAATAATAATAATAAAACGTTTCTGTCTTTTTCCTGATTTATTTTTCTCAATTTTTCTCATTATTGGTTTCTTCGCCATTTCATCTTTCACACTTTTCTCTGGTCTTTTTACAGTCGACATCATCATCTTTCTTTGTTATTATTATTCCTAACCTACTACTACTAATATTGCTACTACTACTACTACCACTAATGAATAGTGAAAAGTTCTTGGCCTAACCAAAGAGAAAAATGTTTCTCTTTCGATAGTCACTTATTTTAATTTCTTCTTCTTCTTCTTCTTCTTCTTCTTCTTCTTCTTCTTCTTCTTCTTCTCCGTCTTCTTCTTCTTCTTCTTCTTCTTCTTCTTCTTCTTCTTCTTCTTCGTCTTCTTCTTCTTCGTCTTCTTCTTCTTCGTCTTCTTCTTCGTCTTCTTCTTCGTCTTCTTCTTCTTCTTCGTCTTCTTCTTCGTCTTCTTCTTCTTCTTCTCCTTCTTCTTCTTCTTCTTCTTCTTCTTCTCCTTCTTCTCCTTCTTCTTCTTCTTCTTCTTCTTCTTCTCCTTCGTCTTCTTCTTCTTCTTCTTCTTCTTCTTCTTCTTCGTCTTCTTCTTCGTCTTCTTCTTCTTCTTCTTCTTCTTCTTCTTCTTCTTCTTCTTCTTCTTCTTCTTCTTCGTCGTCTTCTTCTTCTTCGTCTTCTTCTTCTTCGTCGTCTTCTTCTTTTTCTTCTTCTTCTTCGTCTCCTTCTCCTTCTTCTTCTTCCGTTTCTTCTTCATTTTCTTCTTCTTCTTTTGGATTTTGCTTTTATCTTTCCCCATAAATCTTCCTCTATCTTAATAAATGTGGATATTACTATACGACTGCTTCGACTACTACAGCTAATATTACTACTACTACTATTAATAATTATAATAATCATATAATTTTTATCTCTTTATTTTTTTTTTTTTAGATACTTTACGTATTTTTTTTTTATTTCTCTTTTTCCTCGTTTTGATTACTTTGCGTTTTCAACCTTTCTTCTGTTAATGTTTTCATTTTACGGCCAATTTCATCATTTTTGGTTAATTTTTTTGTGTTGGCTAAATTACTACAATTACTATTACTACTACTACTACAACTACTACTACTATTACTGCTACTAAAACTACTACTAAAACTACTATTACTACTGCTACAACTACAACTATTATTACTACTACTACTATGACAGAATGCTAAACGGTTCGAGGCATGACCAAGGACCAATTGGAATATAAATTATTATCTTCACAAATTTGGTCAGATTTTTGGAATCAGCTGCTTCTTCGTTTACCATTCTTTCCTTTCTCTCGCTTTTTAATTGTTCTTTCTCTTCTTTGAGCGTCTTCTGGAACTCAAGTCTCTCAATGAGACTCCTTGCCTCGAACGTCTATTAGGAGTTCAGCTTAAGATACTACAAAGAGTTCAACTTAAGATTTCAAGTCGAATCCATAGACACAATCCATTGATATGGATGATGGGAATATCGTCGGTTCCTTGAACCATTTCAGAAAAAAAAACTTTGATTTCTCTAAACATTCTCTCTCTTTACAAAAGCCAGAACAGACTAAGAATGGAGTATTTTTGCAATAGCCCTATTAGAGTTGCCCAATCATCATTTTCCAGCATTTGGAACACCATTGGTAAAAATGGAGGGTTCACTAAGCCAACTTTTTTCCTGAGAACCGCTGTTTTGTAGAACAGGCTCCAGCGAGGATACTTCCGTAAGCATCTCTATTACATATCCTTATAATGTCAACTAACTTCTTACTCTTAGGTTCATAAACAGCAGAATTCTGTAACCATTTCCATTGAGTTAATCTAGAGCCTTGAATTGGTTAAACATCTTGAAGAAAGATTTTTAAGTCTTCTAATTTTTTTGTCTTTCCTCATTTACTGTCACGATTTTTAATACATTATATTATATTCTTCTTTTAATCTTCTTCTTCTTCTTCTTCATCTTCTTCTTCTTCATCTTCTTCATCTTCTTCTTCTTCATCATCTTCTTTTATCTTCTTCTTCTTCTTCTTCATCTTCTTCTTCTTCTTCTTCTTCTTCTTCATCTTCTTCTTCTTCTTCATCTTCTTCTTCTTCTTCTTCTTTTCTTCTTTCTTTCTTCTTCTTCTTCTTCTTCTTCATCATCTTCTTCATCTTCTTCTTTCTTCTTCTTCTTCTTCTTCTTCTTCATCTTCTTCTTCTTCATCTTCTTCTTCTTCTTCTTCTTCTTCTTCTTCTTCTTCTTCTTCTTCATCTTCTTCTTCTTCATCTTCTTCATCTTCTTCTTCTTCTTCTTCTTCTTCTTCTTCTTCTTCTTCTTCTTCTTCTTCTTCTTCATCTTCTTCTTCTTCATCTTCTTCATCTTCTTCATCTTCTTTTTCTTCTTCATCTTCTTCTTCTTTTTCTTCTTCTTCTTCATCTTCTTCTTCTTCTTCTTCTTCTTCTTCTTCATCATCTTCTTCTTTTCATCTTCTTCTTCTTCTTTCTTATTCTTCTTTTCATCTTCTTCTTGTCTTTTCTTATCTTCTTCATCTTCTTCTTCTTCTTCATCTTTCTTCTTATTCTTCTTCTTCTTCTTGGTTTATCTTTTCTTTCATCTTCTTCTCCATCTTCATCTTCTTCTTCTTCTTCTTCTTCTTCTTCTTCAGTTCTTCATCTTCGTTCTTTTTTTTCTTTTTCTTCTTCTTCTTCTTCTTCTTCTTCTTTTTTCTTTCCTTCTTCTTCCTTCTTCAGATTCTTCATCTTTTCTTCTTCTTCCTTCTTTCTTCTTCTTTTTCTTCTTCTTTTCTTATATTCTCTTACTTCTCTTCCCTTCATCTTTGATTCCTTAATTCATCTTCTTCTTCTTCTTATTCTATCTTCTTTTGTTTCATTCTTCTTCATTCTTTCATCTTCTTCTTCTTCCTTCATCTTCTTTTCTCCCTTCTCTTCTTCTTCTTCTTTCTTCTTCTTTTTCTTCTTCAGCTTCTGTTGATTATTATTTTATTCTTCATCACCAACGAGTAACTCTTTTTCTTGTACTTAACTTTATTTTCTCAATTTAACTTCCTCCTGTGCATTTTGAACGTCTTCTTCTTCTACAACTTCTTAATCTTCTTCTTCTTCGACATCATAATCATCTTTTTCTTCTTCTTCTTCTTCTTCTTCTTCTTCATTATTATTATTATTATTTTTATTCTTCTTCTTCGACATCATAATCATCTTTTTCTTCTTCTTCTTCTTCTTCTTCTTCTTCTTATTATTATTATTATTATTATTAGTAGTAGTAGTAGTAGTAGTAGTAGTAGTAGTATTGCTGTTGGTTTTTGGTAGTGACTGAAGGAATATCATATTTTAAAATATAGGGCTGTCCGGAAAGTTCATGCCGATTTTTAAGGGAAATGAAAACACAAAGCAAAATTATGCCATTAAATACTTATTCAAGTAAATATGAACCATTTTGTTGCACTATTTTTATTCATTTTTCATTCAACATGAAAATTCCATCTTCATGCATTTTTGGTGGTTTCTCGGCAAATAGTTCATTAAGGTCATTTTTTCATGTCATCCAAAGAATTAATTTTTTTTACCATTTAGAATATGTTGCAATAATAACCGAATAAACAAAATCCGAAACAACAATGTAAGTTGAATATGGTGGGTGGGGTAATGCATACCAGACAAGCAGCAACAATTTTTGCGGGTCGCCAAAATAAAAGTTAGGCACTTATTCTGATGGAAAACAACACCTTTCCTGTTCGGAAATTCTAGATGATTTTTTTCTTGAATTGCTACCTTTAATTCATCTAGTTGCGGGCAGTTCTTTTCGTAATGAATTGACTGGTTACATGCAAGAAGTTCATAGTATAGAATTCCTTTCCAATCCCACCAGATGCAGAGCATTTCTTTTTTTTAGGATGAAGACCTTCTTTTGAGGTAGCTAAAGTTGGCTCATCTTTCTTACACCAGGATCTTTTTCACTGAGAATTGTTGTAAACAATCCATTACTCATCACCTGTCTTAATTTGCTTAAAAAAAGGGTGCATTTTCATTGCGTTTATTCAGCAAATCACAGATAAAATTCTATCCAAACGGTTATTTTCATTCAGATCAGGTGGTACCCAAACATCGTAACGACTTGAGTAACCAAGCTTCTCCAATCGCTCATACATGATAGATTATAATATAGTTTTTCTGCCATTTCCCGCATTGTGTAATGCGGGTTATTCTCAGTCATTATCTACATTTGTTCGTCATCTCTAGTGGGTCGTCTGCCTGAATGTTCTTCATCAATAAGTCTACAATCAACAACTTAGCGAACCACTTTCGTACAAGTCTGTCAGCTAAACTATATTCACCGTACACAGTACATGTATATTTTTGTTGCTTGCGGGAAATTTTTAACTTTACGGTAAAAAAAAAAAAAAAATCAAGTATGTAAAATGGACTTTATAATCTTCCATTTTCATAGGAATGCAAAACTGACACGAATTAAGTAATTTTAAACTTTCTCAAGAGGTAGTTTGAAGTGTGCTCCAATCGGAAATGTAATTATGTTATATCTGTCGATAAATGTTATGTGTTCTAACGTTTTGGAACATGAACGACTAAAAATCGGAATTAACTTTCCGGACAAGCCTATAGTTTCATTATTATTAGTACCGTCTTTGTCATCACTTTTTATTTTCATAATTTTTACCATAATTCTTAATATTCTTCCCCGTCTTATTATGTTTATTACCACTGGTGATAATGGCCGCTGTGTTGTTGATGCTGTTGTTATATGTGGTATCATCTTTACAGTGAGTAATTTTAAGTGCCTAGTTATCAGTCCCCTCCGCGGTCTATGAGTAAAAAGGGATTTAATTATGCACGTTTGGAACGTTTGGTTTAAATGAAGAGGGATTTACGGATATGTGCAATTCCGGACAAAGTTAATCGTTTGTAGCTCTGCAGTGCTGATATATCCAGGAATTTTACTCAAATGATTTTCGCTTTCCTTCCTTTTACCATACCAAATGCACCCATCATAACAGCGATAATCGTAGTTTTAAGTTTCCACATTTTTGTTACTTAGATTTGCAGAGCTTTATAAGTTTTTTGAAACATTAGAATCCTTTTTATAAAAAAAAAATTGAATCCTGTGGACAAACCATATCAATTAATTGGCAGGTCCCTCTTTTGAAATATGTTAAGACTATGCTTTGTCTGTTTGTATCAATTTTCCTGTTTGTGAGGATTGTGGAATTTAAACATAAATCACCATGTGTTTATATAATTCGATTGTTGTTCGTACCAACTATATGGTACTTATTATTATTATTGATAGTGGTGGAATGGTGTTATTCTTTTTATCATTATTGCTGTTGTTGTTACTATTGTTATTATTATCGTTATTCTTAATATTATTATTATTATTATTATTTTTTTAATGTCCGACTGCAAGAGAGACTTCGAACAATCCTCGGTCAGACGCCGCTAATTCACATATATATATATTTTTTCCTTTAGACGTCAAGTGTTCTAATTATTTCAATATGAGGTCGACTGTGATTGCTATCTGGCGATCCGTGTTCAAACCCAAAAGTCGGCAGCAACATTTTATTCTTATATGAAAATTATTGCTATTATTATTATTATTATTATTATTGTTGTTGTTGTTGTTGTTGTTTTTATTATTGTTTTTTTGGTTGATGTTATTGTGGTGTTATTATTATTATTGCTGCCATTTTTATTATTATTAATATTATTGTTATTGATGTTGTTTCTATTATTATTAGTTCTGTTATTGTTTTTGATGTCTCTATTGTTTATTGCTATTATTATTATTATTATTATTGCTGCTGCTGCTGATGATACTGTTATTTATACTCATATGAGAAGTACGTTTAGCAATGCGATTTAATTTTTAGAAAATATAATCATTATTTTTACTATGTTATCTTATTCTACTCTTGCTGGTGGTGCTGGTGACATTACTATTATCATTATTTTTAGTGTTGTTATTATTGTTATCATTACGGTTATTATTATTATTATTATTATTATTATTATTATTATTACTATTATTTTTGTTGTTGTTCTTATTATTATTATTGTTATTTTACTCATATTATAAGTTCCTTTACCAATATCATTTTATCTTTAGAAAATATTATCATTATTTTTACTGCTGATATTATCATATTTTCTTATTCTCCTCCTATTTATTATTATTATTATTATTATTATTATTATTATTATTATTATTAGTTCTGATAGTTTCCTCTTTCTATCTACTTTGGCTGTGAGTATTTACAATTTTTTTCCTTTTATATTTTATTATAGAAAAGGGATTTTTTTCTTTCTATATTGCCATTATTCTCTCCAATCCGATAACTTGGCTTTATTTTCTTCCTTTCTTTTTTTATACTTAACTACTCTTACCATTATTTTCCAACCACACATTTTTATCGCTCATCTTTTATTTTATTTTCTTTTTTTTTTTTTTTTTTTTTTTGAGTCTTCTTTTCCTATTCCTTTAATCCTTTTCAATATTTTTTGCCCCTCAACTATTTATTCATCGTCTATCCGACACTAAACTATTTAGATGTCGAGATGCGCAGCCATTTTTTATGCTGGAGCATTAAGGAAATATGGACAAAAACGATTCTTCCGCGCATGCGCAAATTGAAAAAAATGACTGAAAAGACAAAATATTGGCTGGACAGGAAGAAAAGGTAAATGCAGTGTCTTTGGGAGAATGACAAAAAAAAAAAAAAAAACCCTTACTATTTTTGTAGAAAAATAAAAGAAGAGATAAAGATTGATAGATAGCCAAATGAAGAATGATATATTTTGAAGAAAAAAATGCAGAAGAAAACGTTATGTGGGAATAACATATAAATAAGTTTTAAACGAGGATATGACGAAGAAAAATAACAAAATAATGGCGGCAGATGAGGAAACCAGAGAGTCTCTGTGATCAGAAATAAAAGATTGCTGTCCAGATAAAATAAAACAGAAACTTTATATAAAGGCTATAAACAGATAAAACTAGCCTGTCAAATGGAAGGGGTAAAATTAAAATGAAGATATCGAACGACTAAACGCGATAAGAATAAGAAACAAGAAAAGAGGAAACTATAATTGAATAGATTGGCTTCTAAAAATATAGTTTTCAGCAAAAAGAAGAGCATAGACATGCGTATTACAAATTGGAAAATACCAAAATCAAATAAGTACAAACATTTGAATATATCTAGGAGTGACGGAAAATGCGACAACGAAATCAGAGGGCGCGTTGGAAAAATCGAAAGACGAATACTAATTATATAATTGAATATGCGTACACCTGTGTTCACCCTCACTGGAATATGATTGGCTGGTGTCCGTCATAAATACCGACGGACATGTAGGAGAGTCAATAGCCTTAGACTGAGAGCTAAATCTATAACGACGCCCATTGGACTACGCCATTGATCTACACTTCTTACCTGCGACTACGACGCGTACCAGTCGATTACTGCTACCATATTCTACTTGGTTATAGTAGCCAAAACCACTTAGCTACTTCGTTCAAATATATCCCTTTCCGGGACATATCAACTAAAAGCTAAGTAAAGTATTAATAAAACAGAAAATATTGTTACTGAACTGTTTTGTGATATCGGTCCTACTGTAGAGGAATAAATTCTGGACAATTTCCAGATTTCATCATATTTAAACACAGGTTTCCGTATGTACCAAAGTTAAGGAACGTCGAGCATGATCACTACTTAGATGAGTAACTGTTTCTGGATTCCAGATGCTCTAGCCTTGGATGTCGTGTTATGGATAATGACTCGGAATTATTAATCAGCGAACCGAGTTCAAATTCGGTTCGATACATTTTACCATTTGGAAAAGGAGGAATCCAATTGTTCTTACCCAGCTGTAGCACAATTTGTAAGACCTTTATCACTGACCCATTATTATTCTTCAAAAAATATTTTCTGGCTTTAAATAACCTGCAGAGGGTTGATAAACCGTAAAAAAAACGAATCAAACAATCAATGGATAATCTCCTCACAGATGAAGAAGAGACTTGGCTTCAACAGCAGTTTAGTTCTACAGAAGCATGCTGAGAATAACATGGACTGAACATGGGAGGAATGACGAAACTAGATAAAATGGAAACAAAATGGATACATATTTAATATCAGAAAGAGATAATTGAAATTTGTAGGTCACGTAATGAGAAAAGAGGGCTTAGAAAATTTGGCATTCACAGGACATATCAAAGGTAAGTAGAACAAAGCAAAGGAAGGGTATAGCCTACTTTTTCTTGCATCAATCGTCGGCAGAACAGGGATTAAGAGAGATTGGAAAGGACAAAATTTACTGAGGTAAAAAAAGGACAGAAAATTGTGGACAAATATAATCGTCCACGTCCTTAAAAAGACAGAGAAGAAGACGAACAGTAACAATCAGCAAGATGAATAAAAAAGGGGTCCCTAAAGTCTAGACACAGGAAAAAAAATGTATATTTTCAAGAAATTAAATTTTCAGCAACATTTTATTGACCTGGAATATTAACAAATTACATCTTCAATATGATTTTCATCATTTGTGATGCAAAGGTTGATGCACTTGAACTAGATGCAATAACTCCACTTTGCTGTCAATTTTAGCACATTCATTGTTTATGCGTTCAATCAAGTGTGTTGCATCTGTGACTTTCATTGAGTACATCTTCTTATTTAGATAACCAAGAAAAAAAATTATTTCTTCTTTCGACAAAGCCATGTTTAATCTGTGGATGAAAATAAAAGTATAGCTAATGAGATTCCATAGGTATCCTGACTTTAGATACAAACTACATTAAAACAAATATTAAGCCATGTTTAATCTTTGGATGTAAATAAAATTATATTTAATGAGATTTCCTGTGTTCAGATTTTAGGTACAGCCTAAACATTAAAAACAAATAATTAAGAATAGTTTGTTTTTTTTAACAAAAACAAATGTCATTTAAACACTGACATTTTAAATATTGTTTTTGTTTTTTTTTTTGCTTTTTAATATGAATTTTTAGGACATATTCTAGCCGATTGCATTTGCATTCTGTTTTCTTTTTCTTTCTGTTTTTATCACAATTGTCATTATATCATAAACAAAATGAAAAAACCAAATAAGTACATTAAGCTAGTACATTGTTGTAGAGTAGTTTTCACAGTGGAGGCTTGTATTTCGTTAAGTCGGTCCTAAAAGGGTCCGACGTACAAAACGTTAGGAACTTGAAATAAGAGTTAATGACGCAGCAATCTAGTTGTAATGGTTGATACTTCAATGTCCGACATCGACTGACTCACTCAACTCCACTGAGCCCAACTGGTGACCGCTACTACTACTACTACTTATTATGTGTGGGAGAGTCTATTACAATAGAATAGGTAATGTTCTGGTATAACATACATGTACTCAAAAAACACATTTAAAAAAGTACTGACGTATCATGCAACTTTTCAAGACCTAATTTTGAAGCTAATTTTAAGAGGGTCTCATCATACACGTAATATAAAATTAGTGTATGCACTCCTGGCACTGGCTACATCGTTGAACAAAATATATATCGATTTACTATAGTCAAAAAGTACAGCTGTATTTAAAATAAACATGATTTTGATAAAACTGATCTTTTACGTAACTGTATCCAATAATACATGAGATAATACAGCGCTCATCTCTCTCTCTCTCTCTCTCTCTCTCTCTCTCTCTCTCTCTCTCTTTGGAGAGGAGAAGGGCGCCGTATTTGTTTGGTTATATGTATATATTTGTGTAAATAAATACGCTAGCGACTGCATGAGAGATGAATAGTTATAAATTTTAAAAATAATTTACGCGTAGATCAATCTTAAAAGTGATATCTAAAAGAAGAAAATTGCAATGTCTCTAATTATGCATATATATCAGTTCATATAATCGTATATTTATAATTTGACAGATGTATAGCATGTATGCATAAGTACAAAAAAGATAGATAGATAGATAGATAGATATGAATCGACTAAGATAGATTACTAGATAGATTGAGATAGTTATAGATGTATATCTATGCATTTATCTATCTATCTATCTATCTATATATATATATATATATATATATATACATATATATATATATATATAGAGAGAGAGAGAGATAGATAGATATGAATCGACTAAGATTACTAGACACACCGAGATAGTTATAGATGCATATCTATCTATCTATCTATCTATCTATCTATCTATCTATCTATCTATTATATATATAGAGATAGATAGATAGATATAGATAGATAGATAGAAAATGAAAAAACTGCAACGAATAGATAGATATGAATAGAGCGAGATAGTTAAACAACTTGAAAGACTGTGATAGATAGATAGATAGATAGATAGATAGATAGATAGATATGAATCGACTGAGATAGATTACAAGTTAGACTGAGATAGTTATAGATGTTTATCTATCTATCTATACATATGTGTGTGTAGATATATAGATATATTTATATATATATATATATAGAGAGAGAGAGAAAGAGAGAGAGAGAAAGAGAGAGAGAGACAAAATGAAAAGACTGCAACTAATAGATAAATATGAATAGAGCGAGATAGATAAACAACTTGGAGGACTGCGATAGATAGATAGATAGATAGATAGATAGATAGCAGACATAGATAGACAGATAGAAAATGAACAGGCTGGGAATAAATCTATACATAAGGTGATATGTTATGATTAGCCTATAATAACCATCCTTATATTGTCTTTTATCGGTTGAATTCGAGTTCATTTATAATTTTTGTGCTGGCTATATGTAATCACCAGGTGATCACATCAACATTTTGACGCTTGTCGACATGATCCAAATGAGCCTACTTGTTACAGTACGCATGGTACTACAGTTTAGTTAATTACTGATTTGCGATGTTAGAATATCTGTAAACTACATTACCCTAACTCGGCTGTGTTAGTACTGAACGAACCCTTATATAATTCTATAATTGTAAGTGAAACGAAGCCCAGATAAATGAACTTTCGCGTTGCGTTTGGGTAGACGGTAAATATTCATGACGTTCTTCCGAAAACTTCTATAACCTAATTACCTTTTTGGAACTTGTTGTTTCCGTCCCGTGTGTTTTCAATGTCTACTTGCGTCTTTTAAATAGGGTTCTTCAAAGAGAGAACGCTTTCGCCATATGCTTTATGTAAAGAATTCTTATTGTTAAATTATTGATAAACTTCCGATATTTTCACGTGACATTGGTAATAGGTATTGATTTCTTACATACCATGGTCTCAAGAGTATTTGGCCTACATATATCAATCGTTTGTGTCTAATATGATCAAAACTGAGACAATCCGAAAAACAAAACATTTGCCAACAAATCACTATTAGGTTAGGTTATTTAATTTAACTATATATATATATATATATATATATATATATATATATATATATAGATAGATAGATAGATAGATAGATAGATAGATTGTGTGTATTTAGGCAGCATTTTTCATTGATGCATGTTTCATTAAATAATAATAAATAGACAACACTTGTCTATATTATTAAATGAAACATGAATCAATGAAAAAATGCCGCCTAAATACACACACATACACACACACACACATATATATATATATATATACACACAAATATAGAAATAGTGTATACGGAATAAATTCCAATAAACAACAAATGCTATTCTTAAAAGAGTGCTCAACACAGAGTAGAGCAAATATAATTATTTATTCGAAAATTATAACAAAAATATGTTATAAAATGCCTACAAAAATAGCCATTTTGTTTCAACACTTCTGGTGTCTTATCAAGTGATGGTGTTGAATGTAGAATAAAGAGTTTTAAAAGGTTCAAATCAATCAAACATCCCTCGCTAGGGGTGTTTGATATTATATTTGATGTCACAGTGAAGTAAAGAATGTATACCGCCAGAATAACAAGAACGATAAAGAAATCAAAAAATGAAGAAACTTCAACGTTTCGTAGACAATGTTATCTGTCATCCAGTACTGGACGAGCCTGACATGTTTTCATGTTAAAGGCAACACCAAGAGAAAATCAGAGAACAAAAAATAAGCCTTTTCCATGATTCTTTGGTTCGAAATGGTCTTTGATAGCATTCCAAGAGTTGCTATGTTGAAAGTTCTTTATCGTTTTGGATGTCCCGACCACTTTATCTCTCTTGTTGATCCTACGCATGCCAATATATCTGGAAGTTTAATTCATGGAAATATGCTTTCAGAAGAATTTCCAATCAGCTCCGGAGTGATACAAGGATGTGTCTTGACACCTATGTTATTTTCCTTGCATCTGGCTTCAATGCTTCATGAACTTCCTCTAGACAATACAGGAGATGATATCAAATATCGATATGAAAGAGGACTTTTCAACGTTAGTCGACTTTGATCTGAACATCGAACACACACGCAACAAATCTCAGGACTTCAATAGTGATTGTCCAAGCGTAGCTTAGATGTGACACAAGGCCGAAAGTAGGGGGCACCCAGTGAAAATCGAACTCACTACTCAGTCGTAATTGTTCTAGCGAGACAAGCTTGTTAACCATTACACCGCCTCGGGGTGCCCTGTAGTTATTTTCTAATTGTAGCTTAGATGTGGCACAAGGCCGAAAGTCGAGGGGCACTCAGTGAAAATTGAACTCATTACTCAATCGTAATTGTTCTAGCGAGACAAGCTTGTTAACCATTACACCGCCTCGAGGTGCCCGAATGATTTTCTAAGGGTGGCTTAGATGTGGCACAAGGCCAAAAGTAGGGGGCACCCAGTGAAAATCGAACTCACTACTCAGTCGTACTTGTTCTAGCGAGACAAGCTTGCTAACCATAACACCACTTCGAGGTGCCCAATCTCAGAACGTCAATATGCTGATGACAATTCACAAGAAGAACTCGAACATTCAAAGGTTTTTTTGCCTTAAGGTAAATATCAAGTAAAGCAAAGTCCTTCCACGGCCAGACTCCAATATAATCTTGCCAGATTTTGATATTACTCTCTGTTGTACACCTCTGGAAGAAGCCGAGCATTTTCCCTCTCTAGACACCTGAGAAAAGGATGTGCAATACAGAATTGGAGTTGCATACGGGGGCATTTGGGAAGCTAACTAAACACGTCTTCAATAACAAAGATCTGAACTTAAAAATAAAATAAAATACTATTGCTATTTCAACTTTGCTCTATATTTGTAAAACCTAGACTCTATATTGTTGCGACATTCAAGAATTAGAAGGCCTTCCCCAGCAAAATGGAATTGCTATGCGGAAAACACCAAAATCCTGAAACGTGCCAACAGTCAAAGTATCGAACACTGATCACTAAACATTGTCTTCAATGGTCAGAACATGTAACAAGAATGGAAGAATCGACGTTTCAGTGAGCTCGCTTCAGGGAAAAGACCACGAGGTTGCCCACTTCGAGGATACAAGGAGCAATTCGAAACAACTCTGAAAGCCACTAGATGCGAGCCTAAATCAATTGAAGAACATGCACAAGACGGTACCAACTGTCGATGTCACTTCACCATCGAAACCAAAACCTTCGAAGCCACAAGAACAGAAAAGGAAGAAGTCAAAAAATAAGAGAAAAAGCCTCGACAAAATCGACCTCGTCTTGAACCAAAATTACTATGCAGTTAATTCCATCGGCTCTTCCTTGCAAGAATTGGTCTATTCAGTTATCAACGCCATCATCATAAAGAAAGCGACCAGAAAAGAATAAATTCAATTCTTGGACACGAGATAAAACCGACCACAATATTTTGTCTTCAAATGGAATTAGTTTCCGAATATATTTATTCTTCTAAAAGACACAAACAAGCTTCGTATGCGGCACACCCTTTTCGAAGTTCTTTCTCACAATTTCAGTGAAAAGAAAGTGACCTCATTTCGATAAATATCACAAGGACTGAATGTCAACTTCGTCCAGTACTCGATCATAAATAACATTGTCTACGAAACGCTGAAAGAGTTTAACGATTTCAAGATATTTATCGCGTTTGTTTTATTCATTCATTGATTTCTTCTTCGTTGTCGTTATTCTGACGGTAAACATACTTTACTTCAAGTGATATAAAGTATTTTTTTAAAGTATTGACGCTAGGCCGCTAGTACAATGTGATTCTTAAAACTTACACAGAAAGTCAAATGTTGATGAAACCTATGTATGTATCTATGGCTAAGCGGACTCATTGTGAACAAACTAGCCACACGCAAACCACTACCGTTGTTGCTGCTACCGTTTAAAAAGCAAGTAGATTTTACAAGTTAGACGAGTTTGCTTTCTTCCCGTCGTACCGGTTCTGAATTAACCCAGTGAGCCCTGACCACTGCTTTACCGGTGGTAACGAAAACTGAATACAATATTTACAGTATTTCTCATCTTTGTCGCCATATTTATCACAACGTTTCGGCCGTTGTACGCTCCGGCCTTCTTCAGGTGGTTGGAATTTCGAACTGAACCCTTTATTTCGATCACTGGGGTAGACTGTTCTAGTTCCACATGCCATGTTTGATGGATGTCAGTTATCAGTTATCTCCTGCTAATTTTCCCTCTGAAAGTTCTCCACTGCCTTAACCAGGTATTGAACTCACCTTCTTTGGGTCTGTCACTGGATCTAACCAACGCCTTTATCCACTTGAGGACATCTGGATATGAACTTCTGAGTATTATAAACCTAATGTTTTCAGCATCATTTTTACCAGTGCTCATATTGCAATTTTGCTGTTTTCATTGCATGTCTTTTACTAGAGTTCATATTGCAACTTTGTTATCATTGCTTTTCTCTGGCACTCCTTATTACTGGTTCCCATATTGTGTTTATTTCTATGCTTGGTCGGCTCAGGAGATTTTTGTGGCCTAGCATATGTGCGGCCGAAACGTTGTGACAAATATGGCGACAAAGATGAGGACAATAGTCCGACTACTGTAAATACTGTACATAATACCTCATCTCAGAAATATAGACAGACTCTGAAAACTGAATTAATGACAATTGAACAGAGCATAACACGAATAACTATTTGTATATCTACCTTGAAATATCACATACCAGTTATTTGCGAATTTAGACTCGGGATCTCAGGCAGGTCACGAAAGCTTAAGATGTGTCCTTTTTCTAGAATGATTTCCAACGTATTGATCTATTGATTTCATTTTTTACGGTACATCAACCTTTTGCAGGTTACTTATGACCAGAAAATATATTTAGATTGTAAGAATATATTTAGAGATAATAATGGTTTATTGGTACGAGTCCTACTAATTAAGAAACTGCAGTGGGGATACGTGGATTAAAACCCTTTCCAAAGGTATTTACGCGTACATGAATATAACGAAACCGAATGAACTTGGTACTCTGATTAACAATTCCGAGACAGTAACCATTAAACCAACCGTGCATCAAAGGTTACAGCAGCTGGCATTTCCAGACGGTCACCCA
>CAHIKZ030005615.1:685000-707500 GCA_903632075.3 Acanthosepion pharaonis
CTGTTTTTACAACAGTGATGTAGTTCTGTTAAATTTTGAGTTGAATTATTTTCATCAATAACCGAAGCTTTTTTTTGTTTGTATTTTAAATAATAATTAAAATAATAATTTTTTATAATGTTAAAAATTCCCAAATAGCAAAAATCGAAATTTAGTTCTCAGAACAAGAACGGGTTAAACGACGGGTGCGTTAAAAAGCTATATCTACTTATATTCGCCCTAAATTACGATGTAGATCCGTAACTGAAAGGAGCCCATTGAGGTTCGTGCTCATGAGACAGACAATAACCTGTGGCTTTACAACCATGTCTAAAATGCAATATCTCCCCCGTCTTCCGGTTGGACATTAATTAATCCCCAAAACTTGTATGCGATAGAATCCTCCCTTGGCAGAAACCCCCGTGGTCAATAATCAGACGAGAAAGACTTTAAACAAACTATTAATTTGTATAAGCTAATAAAGCTACCATAAATATGGACAGGTTTCCGCGTCAAATCTTAAAGATTATTCTTTCTAGGTTTCGGTCAGTGTGGCGGGAAAATCACATTTTCTGCGCCATCTTTGATCACTGGGAAGAGTTTTGCCCATCAAAGCAAATATCGATGAGGCGTAACTTTCTTTCAAGCAGAGTTCACAGTTTGCGGAAGAATAACTTTAATTTACGTTCTATGTCATAATTTCGATCACCAGAATCGTTATCATGTGTAGCACCGAAATACGGATATCTCGATAATAACCAGCGACTCGTTTTCCTGAGCACAGCCATTTGCTAGGACGACTGGCTAATCATCGTTGCAGGCGCATGCGTCGGAGAGATTCGTGTTTGTTCAATAATCCCAGAGCACCCCTGCGGTTCATACTGCAACTATGATGGGCGGACCGTAGTTAGATTTTCGTGGAATAGAGTACATAATCTGGAATGATTAGCAATTTGAACAACGCCAGTACGGTCAAAACCTCGGTCACGATGACTTTTGACTTCATGCTAACACAACTATCGACGGCTTCCAAAACGTGTTCGGCTACCAAATTTTCACTCACAAGGTGTGCTTTTCAGTCACTTTTCAAAGGTAACGCACGCTGGGATCGACTCCTTCTCCTCAACCAGACCGATAATATGAAAAAGTCACCTACCTGAGAAACTGCCAATGGTGGGATTCGAATCAGGGTTCCAGGTTCGGAAAGCGACTTTCCACGCGTCCATAACTAAATAAATGTAAAAATACGTAAATTGGTGTGATCCATATCTCGTCGATTTTTGATAATGAGACATTCCGTTTTATGGTAATAATAGGCAATAATCAGCAAAGTCGATAGTATAACATACCAAGAATGTGTTAACAATGTGAGAATGGGATATATAAATTTCAAGTATGGAAGATCAAGTTGCTAAAACTTTGCGTTTATGTGGGTTTTTTTTTTTTGTTTTTTTGTTGTTGTTTTTTTGTTTTTTGGGGTTTTTGTTTTTTGTGCCGGGCATGCTTACTTTATATACATACACATATTATTATTATTAGGTTGGTGCAAAAATAATGACGTAATCATGTCGTTTTTTGACGTATTTTTTAACGTCAAAACGACATTATTACGTCATTATTATTAGGTTAGTGCAAAAATAATGACGTAATAATGTTTTTGACGTTAAAAATACGTCAAAAAACGACATGACTACGTCATTATTTTTGCACCAATCTAATATTATTATTATTATTATTTTACAGTAAATCCTGTAAAAAGCCGGTGGACCAATGTTGGCAAAGGGTTATGTTAGGAGGCAATTGGTGTAAATAGGAGAGGGAGATAACAGTTAACCCTAGACTTGAACAGTTTAAGATGGTAGTTATCAGGGAAACCTCCTCTTGAGGGTCGGTTCAACAGAGTAGTGGTTCGCTGGAAGGAGCTGTTCGAGTGAAACTGACTCCTCACCGATGGAATCCAGCATGACTGCCCCTAGCTGTCAAGATTAGATCTGGCCAAACCAGGGAGAGTGGTTCGTTCGAGCACTTTCGGCGGTAGTAGCGATAAAGCAACGAGAGGTTCGCCACATCCTACCTGTGAAAGAGAGGTTTGAGGGTAAAAATAAAATTTGTCAACCAAAAGGACTCGGAGAAAATAGGAAGCTTCACACACACACACACACATATATATATATATATATATATATATATATATATATATATATATATATATATATATATATACACTAAAATAATAAGAAAGAACATTAAGATTTATAATCCAGTGTTCTTAGCAGTTATTTTTACGTTTGTTAACAGGCACACCCATCCCACCTAAACTTAACCTGACTTTGTAAGTGACATATATTGGACACATAAGCAGATTAGGAAAATAAAAAAACAAGCACACCTGAATTAAAATAAATTTTCCTAATTTTCCTAAATCATAACATCTCATAATATCAATATTGTCTCCTCTTAAAAATTAAGTAAATTTCTTTGAAACTTTATTCCTAACATCGCTTGACAATGGAACGAGACTGGATTTTAAATTTGATTTTTAAAATTAAATTTATAAATTTATTTTCAGTTTTGATACGTTGAAATTTTCTGTGTCTTGATGAAATCATATTTATATATATATATATATATATATATATATATATATATATATATATATATATATAAAAAAAAAAAAAACAGTAAGATATATAAGAACAGTAAGATATAAATATATTTTTACAAAATAGTGCACAATGTAAATTTACAGAGCATTAATATTATAAATTAATTGATTTAAAATATGGTTTAAGAAAAAATATATATATATACTAGTAATTTTAAAGATAAAACTTGTAGATTACTCATGGAGAAGATAATTATGGTTTCCACATATAATTAATTGGTAAACCTCAAGGAATTTAAGTTTAAAGTTTACAAGAACAAAATAAAGACCTTTTACAAAGCACCACACTCCGTTCATTGGTTGCTGACTGTATCGGGTCTGATCCTAAATTTGTTTTAAAAAGTGCCACTTTAATTAAAAGGAAAAGCAATTTACGGAGATAAAACTCAACTGAAAGTGTTTTGATCGCTTGATCTTTCCCAGTAAACTTACGTCCAGATTCAACCATCCTTGACAGAACTTCTCTTATCACAATGTACCATATTTTGGAAATAAATAAATAGTAAATAAAATTTCAGAATTTTAGGCAGAAGTTTTTAGGCAGATTTTTAGAATCTAAAGTTGAAGTAGACTATAGAAGCAACCGGAAACCCAGTCCTAAACTGCGAACAAAGGATAACAAACGTGACAAAAATCTAAGCAGGAAGAAACTAAATTAAATTTGATAGACTCTATACCAAAACATATCTACGAAAATTAATTTAAATCTGAAAGTTTACAATTTCAGCGTTCTAACATCTCTAGATGACTTCGGAATCTCCTGCAACTCTTTTGGATAGTCTCCTTGTTTAAGTTGGTGAAAGCTGCCATAATCTCGGCCTTCATTTCATCTTTGGTGTTACACGAAGTTTTGTTGGTCTCACGCTCAACTGTGCCCCACATATATCAATCAAGAGGTTTACAGTCCGGGTGTTAGGTGGCCAGGCACAAAGGGTGATGTGGTCGCAGTTGAAAAATTGTTTGACAGCCAGGACTTGGTTCCCCTGTTTGTGTAGCGTGGTGCAGAGACCTGTTGCCAGATAAAGTGTCTTCTAGCAGCCACCCTCTTGACCCAGGGTATCGCTCTACCTCCTCAAGGCAGTGGCAGTAGGCCTCCGTATTGAGTTTGGAACGTCACCATCACTAGTGTTAAATTCAGACAGCATGATGTTGATAGGATATATCATTCTCTTATTTCCAAATCTTCTGCATTGTCCTCAGATTGACACCCAAATACTCTGAAGCGGTCATTTTGGAGCTTCCGGGGCGAATGCCAAGTTGTGCAGCATGCCGTTTCCAAATTACTGGCGCAGAGAATTGTGTCATGGTGCTTTTTTTTCTCACAGACGGTGCCCAACTGACCCTACTATACGGTGCAGTCGATACAATCAAAAACAAAAAACGCGCATGCGCAAAATTAAAAAAAAATTATAAAAGTGCATCTACCCATCGCACACTGTATAATTTTCTATCAACGAAGTTATTGCTTTGACCCAATGAATTCCTAAAGACGAAACGCGTCATACAAGGAAGCCATTCAAACACATGGCTGAGAAATGCTGCCACACCCGCCGTACTTTCCCGAGTTGGTATCAATGGATTTCCACCTCTTTTGATCACTTTCAAATGCTATGCACGGAGTTTCGTTCAATACTGATGCAGAATTGAGAGTTTGGTTGGATTGAATTTTTCGAGCCGAAACAGGGTGTTTTCTACCGACAAGGTATTACAAACGTTGGAAAGATGTTGTAAACAACAAGGGAGAATAAATTATTAATTAGTTGTTATTTTTTTATTAAACCTTTTAAAAAATTTAAATTAAAAAAAACAAACAGCGAAACTTAGTTGCCAACCCAATATTTGTTTCTTTGCCTTCTATGGAAAATTTTGAAATATTGAAAAAGAAGTGATGTTTCATAAGTTGTATTTTTAACTAAAATCGTTTATTACTACCAACGTTAACCACATGATCTCTAAATTAGACATTGAAACAAATATTCATTTTTTGTCGTGGTAACTTGCATGCTCCAATGTAACGGTTTATAATAAATAACAATTGCTCTACTCTTGTATTGAGCACTTCGGATATTATCAAAGTTACTTGGGCCATGATAAATCATATATATATATATATATATATATATATATATATATATATATATTTGGTTGGATAGATGTAAGTTTGTGACCCTGGGTTTCACGCTTTAGCGATCGTCAGAGATTTGTCTGACGATCTCTAAAGCGTGAAACCCAGGGTCACAATCTCACATCTATCCAACCAAATATGTTAATTCTATCTCTGATATTGAGCGCTTTCTAATAAGTACCGCGCATATAATATAAAAATAATTATATATATATATATATTTATTTATATTTATATACTCACACTTTTCACACACACACACACACACACACACACACACACACACACACACACACACATATATATATATATATATATATATATATATATATATATATATATATATGTTTGTGTGTGTTTCTTCCTCAAGCGATGTTTGGAATAACTAAGCGACAAGACATTTTACTCATTTATAGTTTAGAAATGGAGGTGTAATCTGGGGTTAGCTTTAAAATATAATTTTAGTATATATATATATATATATATATATATATAATTATATTTTAAAATATGATTCTATCGCGATATATATATGTATACTATAATTATATTTTAAAATATGATTCCATCGCGATATATATATGTATACTATAATTATATTTAAAAATATGATTCCATCGCGACACAGAAATTACGAAAGCTAAATTTGCAAGTAAATAAATGAATAAATATTGGCACAAATAGGCTGTGAGGAGGCCACGCCTAAAAAAGCACAAATAAAAGAAATGTGCTCAATGCTGGACATCCAATAAAGAAGTGGAGCTACATAATAAATATCTTAATATCGAACAGTACCTTTCCAACCCGGGTTTCGATCTTTTGAGCTGGAATTTCGACATAAAAGTCGATATGAATCTAAAGTTGGTACAATATTTTGATGTCGAATTTTATTTTTCCACGGGAACATTTTATACATACATGAATCAGAAATATGTCAACACTGTTGATATCTATAACATAACATATTCACTTAAAAAAAAATAAAAGCAAATTTGAGAAGGTTCCAGAAATTTCTAGAAGGCACGAAAAGTTACACTGCTGCTGTACTTATATACGATTTTAGATTTTTCTGTAAATGTCACTCCAACACGCATTTTCTAAAATCGTATATACGTAAAGCAGTACTGTGACTTTCTCGTGCCTTCTAGAAATTTCTGGAGCCTTCATTCTGGCCTAAAGGAAGCCGAACCAAACACACATCCCGTTAGCAGAAAACATTTTCACTTTGTCTCATAAATCTTCTCTTTCGTTTCGGATACTATTACAATCCCACAATTACGCATATATATATATATATATATATATATATATATATATATATATATATATAGAGAGAGAGAGAGAGAGAGAGAGAGACAGACAGACAGACAGACAGACAGACAGAGAGGGTTACTCGGTTACTTCTAAATTCTCGTGTAGTACCCTAGTTCTTTTCTCAACTACAGCTTGCAGAAACTCAATGCTGACAGAATTTGAATAATTCCACATCTTCTCACCTCAGCTATGCTTAATTAGTAATTTCGTAAAATACATCCATTGGATGCTTTAGTACACGTCATCTGTGATGTTTCTAGTCGAGGTCCATAACGGGTTTTGTGTCTTTCAATATCATACCCCTTCTCTCCACGATGACCCAACCGATACTGATCGGGTATCGACTTGGGTACCTTCCGTCAGCTACAAATTTTTTTTCCATCTTCCGAAGTACACACCATGTGACTCTTCTTGACAGTTTGTTATCCAATCCGAGATGACTTCCGGTACACCGGCAATGTGCGCACTTCCATAAAAAAGGAAGCAAAACACCGCCCAAATTTCTATCTGATCTGGATTATGAGAGCGTGCTTGGCTTGAAGAGGTAAGTACAGATTTGATTCCCTTCACTGAAACACATACTCACACACGCTCACACAGAGAAAGGCGCTCAAGCTTCACATTATGCTAACACTTATAAAACTGATATCAATAAAACATTATTTTCGAAAAAACTGCGTAGAAAATATAGGGATTCCTGCAATAAATAAGCCATACAGGTTGATATGCCACTAAAGAAAAACAGCCAACCAACCAAGCAACAATTAATAAACCGTTTTCCCTCTAATACGTTGCAATGATCTGAAAAGATGATAGTCAGATGGAGCAAAGTCGGGAGATTAAGGAGGATGAGGCGAGACATCTTTTTTTATTATGATAATGCTTTTTCCCTGAGTAACTCTGGTAATATGTGGCCTTACATTATCGTGTCAAATAAATACGCCTTTACTACTAAATTACCTTTCATACCTCGCGAAATGTAAAGTATTACTTTTTTTTCGGATGTTGTCCTAATATGGGAAGTACGGTGGAGTAATGTAGAGCCGAGTTCGAATTCCTGTCGAATCCATTACATTCACTTACGTGCTAATACTCTTGGGAAAGGTACGAATCCTCTTCTGCTACCCCTCTCCCAGGTATGCGTAAATAGAAGGACAGGCCGTGTTCTATAGCCTTGGATGGCAACTGGTCCCCCGCAGAAAGAAATGGCTACCTAATGTGGGAAAAAAAATCTGCCTCGTCAGTTATGTATCTTTCGATACATGATCGTCTAAGTGTTTATCATGCATAGCGCGTAACTGACTGAGTCCTGATTTGGTGATGCTTTCCCGTTTCATCAGTGAACCCTAACTATTGTGGATTTCGTTGGATATAATTATAGAGAACCCACACTTCATCCCTGATGATGATTCTACCTTGGAAATAGTCGGTAGCATGTCTTATCTTCTGGGACAAACAGAGGGCATGTCGTTTATTAAGTTGTGAAGCAAACAGATGATGATCATTTTACCAGTATATTAAACCCTTAAATTTTTGAGAAGCAGACAGATGATGGGGAACCCATTGACCTTTCTTTTTTTATATATATTAGCTGTTAACTATGTTCACCATAGTCTATGAATTTAGAATACAGTGCAGTACGTAATCTGTTCAATAAAACAAAGATTAATACGCACGAGTCAGACACTCTACTGAATCCGCCTATATCGCCAATATTTTCAAGGTAATTTTTCTGATAAACTCTCCACTCTGGTGTATAGACTTTATGAATTTAACCGCAGTAGCAACGTCTAATCATTTTACAGTTGACATGGCTAGATGTAACCGCAAGTTCTGTGTTAAGTTTTTCTTCTTTCTTACTTCTCACTTGTGAAACTCTTTTCCGGCTTCTTGCAGCTGTTCTGTAATTCTTCAGTCTTCGATATCAAAGGCTGCCAGTGAATATTCGGAAAAAAAACATGGCCGTCTTTATACATGTCGCATTGAATATTTTGAGCCTTCTGATTGGTTAACCCTTTTATTGGTGAACTATAAAATGAGTCAGCTCATTTTTGTTTGGCTCACTAGTACTAAGGTACTCAAAAATTCTAATATTAGCTTATTTTTAAATTGTTTTTTTTTCTTGCAGACGTCTTTGCGTAACTTAATCCAATCTGAAATTTGTCGACTATTATTATTAATAGCAATAGTTGTAGTAATTGTAGTAGTAGCTGTAGTTGTATATAATAATACTTGCGCCATGCGTGATACCCGCTTAGGCGATCATGTAACTTTCAATACATGATTGACGAAACAGATTTTTCCCGCAGTAGGTTGCCATTTCTTTCTGCAGTAGACCAGTAGCCATCCAAGGCTATAGAACCTGGTCTGTTCTGCTATTTACCCTGTTGTGGATTCCGGGATGAAATCCGGTACCAATAAATAATAAACGCCAGGAATGAATATAGAAAAATAATGTATTAAGAGAAAAAATAATACAAACTGGTAACGCAGGTTAGTAGTTCCAGGAATACGGGTTAGTAGCAAAATATATATACAGTCTTTGGTATTGAAGTATCGCTGTATGACTTCTTACTGAGTCTACGTGCTCGCTCACTGTGACTCTTGCTGGCTACGTTCGTCCTGTCTGTCTGTCTGTTACATCCAACCTTTCACTCTGCCTCTTCGGTCTGTCTTGCGGGTCTTCCCGTATCAGTAGTATATGTATATACTGGGTGAGTCCATTAGTGTAAAAAGGAGAGGACCCCTCAACATACCCATAGTTAGGGGTAGAAGAGGATTCATACCTATCCCTAGGGAATTAGTACGTAAGTGAATGTAATGGATTCGACTGGAATTGGAATATACAAGTAGGTAAAGGATTAGTTAGCAGTTCATAGGTTACTATTGATCTGAAATATCCATTGTTTGACAGTCGGACTATGATGTTCCATTTAATTATTTTGAATATTTTAAGCTGAAATTTTAATGATATATTAGGTTAGAAAAACGTCCTGTCACATTTAATGTTGGAAATGAAAAAAAAACTTCTTTAGCGTTAACAAACATATCATTTCCCTCTCATTATCCTTAACCTAATTCCATATATTAGGTAAATTGCTGAGCCGTCGTGCATAAAATTTTTCAGGTTTCTAAAGGAAATACCCTGACACGCGTAAGTATAAAAGAAATAAGCCATCTATGAAAAATGAAGTTTTCTTTATTTACTTTCAAGAGTATTATCTGTGAATTGTATTCCCACGAACAGTACGTGGTGAGATACAGATCTGAGCATCTCGTGATGCCGAAAATAAGGCAGGCAAAATTTATGACCCACTTGACAACGCGCAAGATTAACCAGATTAAGAGAGACATGCAAAGTTCTCAATAGTGAAACGCCGATCGCATGAAATCTGCAATCTTCCATGTATCATTTTCGTCTAGTAGGTTTGAGTTTCAAAGTGGGAAAAGTAACCTTGGGAAGAATATGAAAACTATAGGAACGTCAGAAAGGAAAAATTAACATGAAAAATAGCTAAGGAGCTTGTAATTTTTTTAATCATTTCACTCCAAGAAAGGCAATAAAGTCACTAAGACGCAAGGGATTACTGAGTGTGAGAGAATATAAGAGAAAAAAAACACTATTAAGAAGAGAGAAGAATAAAAGAATACGAATTAAGAAGACCAAAAATAACAATTAATATTGCATTTAAATTTTTAATGATAAAAGTTAACTGGGATGCACAAGGCCGGAAAAGAGTTCCACAATTGAGAAGTGAGAAAGAATAAAAACTTAACACAGAACTTGCGGTTACATCTAGCCATGTCAACTGTAAAATGATTAGACGTTGCTATTGCGGTTAAATTCATGAAGTCTGTATAACAGAGTGGAGAGTTTATCAGAAAAATTGAGCTTGAAAATATTTACAGAAAATATTTACAGGAAGCTGCTCCGTGGTGGCGGTGGGAAAGATGCCAGATCATGACCAATAACATTGCTGATTCTTATTTGGATTTTATCAGAGAATATCAAATAGTGCTGACCATGACATTCTAAAGGAGTATTTTGGATATGAAAAAGACGAGTGGTTCTTCGAAATAAGAGAAGAGATATCAAAGAACGCTTGTGAGGTCGTGATTCTCCAACCCCGAATTAATAGATCGTCAAGCAATTGATTATAGCGGTATTATTACTGAAGGGTATCAATACATACTGTAAAAAAGATACTACGTAAAAATAATATAAATATGATCAAAAGTGAAAAAAAAATAAAATAAGCGAAAACACTCCCTATATTCGAGTCTGTACTTATAGTGATTTTTCTTTGTGTTGTGGAAGTAATCTGCGATAAATACTTCCTTTGCAATCCCAGAACGCTTACTTTTACAAGCTATTTCGGCAGATCGCACACAAAACACGACCTTTTTCCGTTCTTTGCTCAGCTGCCTATACACAGCAAGGGCACCGCCTTTTAATCGCAGTGGAAGAATCCGTTCAATCTTCGTGATCTCGCAGACGCCGTTCCAATTGCACCGCTTCCTGAAGAATGGATGACATGTTCCTTCGTGTCTGGATTGCCCAGTCATGTTACAGATACTCCGCGCATCATCCAGAATGGAAGACCTGACGCTCAATCAATTGTTGACCAGAGCCCGTGCTATCATGATCGACGAAAAAGAGGCTGATGAACCAGTGGCCGCAGTTGTTCAACCAATTGAAGCCGAAGAAGGATTACCAAAAAGTTCGTGTTTTGTGTGCGATCTGCCTAAATAGCTTGTAAGTGTAAGCGTTCTGGGATTGCAAAGGAAGTATTTGTCGCAGATTACTTCCACAACACAAAGAAAAATCACCGTAAGTACAGACTCGAATATCGGGGGCCAAAAAAAATGCTGATTATCTCTTTCACTACAAAACGGACCAAAGTTTAAATATATTCATGAAGGCAAACCAAAAAAGAATCCTAATGTAAGAGAGTAGAACTGAAAGACTAATTGTTACAAGAAATTATCCACAACAAATACAATAAATTTCGGTGATGTATGTTTAATTATTTCAGGCACCATCAAAAGTAATAGTATAAGAAAGTTGATTATAATCGTTGAAACACAGCAAAAAATGAATTTACTGAATTCGCGTCTATATAGCAAATATAACAGAAGGCAAAATATTCCAACTTGGTAGATCCCATTCCCATAAATCGCATGTAACAAAGAATTTACTAACTGATAAATATATTGCAGGCTTACAAAATTGACCTGCCCCAAATCCCTGATCATAACATAATAGAATGAATCTAGGTGAAGAGATCTGTCTATATTTCTGAGATGTGGTATGGTAATTATTTGCAGTTTTCGAACAGTTGTCCCCATCTTCGTTGTCATATTCACGACGTTTCGGTCGTTGTATGGTCTGACCATCTTCAGTTGATTAGAAATTTCGAACGGAACCTTTGATTTCGTCCACCGGTGTAGATTGTCCTAGTTCCACGTGCGATGCCTCTTCCGGATGTCCCAGTATCAGTTATCTCCCTTTAACTCAACTCTCCATGTTTTTGTTTACTTCTGCTGTAGGCAGGTATTGAACTCACAACACATTGGGTCAAGTCACTGGATTCAACCAACGCTTTTAAACACTGGGCCATGTGTCATTAATTTTCATAATATTGTTCTTGTATATATAAGAAATATATATTATTTTCTCCCAAATAGATAGATAGATAGATAGATAGATAGATAGATAGATAGATAGATAGATAGATAGATTTGTACAGACTGAAATAGATAGAGAGATACATATATAGGTATGTACGGACTGAGATAGATAGATAGATAGATAGATAGATAGATAGATAGATAGATAGATATGCACAGACTGAAATAGATAGATAGATAGATACATACATACATATGTACAGACTGAAATAGATACAAACATACATACATACATACATATATTTGTACAGACTGAAATAGATAGATAGATACATACATACATTTGTACAGACTGAAATAGATTGATACATACATACATACATACATATGTACAGACTAAAATAGATACATACATACATACATATGTACAGACTAAATACATACTGAAACAGATGGTTATATAGATACATACATACAGACAGATTGACTGAAATAGATAGATAGATTGATAGATACATACATTCATACATACATATGTACAGACTAAAATAGATACATAAATACATACATACTGAAATAGATAGATAGATACATACATACAGACAGACAGACTGAATAGATAGATAGATAGATAGATAGATAGATAGATAGATAGATAGGGGGAGAAAGAGATATAATCGGAATATATTATGGATTAAATTCAACAGAATGATACAGTAATGAACATATCATAAACGTTCAGAAATGTGACGTTTCACTTTTATTTAAGTTTTAGAAATTTTAAAGTTTTTTTTTCAAAATATTTCTATAGATACATGTCTTTACGCGTGCACTTGTGTGTGTATGTGTATGTATGTATGAGTGTGTGTGTGCGTGTGTGTGTGTGTGAATGAGTGCGTCTGTTTTTGCGGGTAAGTGCTTTGAGTTTTTCGCGTAAATGGATGTGCTTACATTCTAACTCGCACCTCTGTGTGCGTGTGTATACATATGTTCTTGAACTCTTGACAGTTTCTTTATGAGTGTCCACGTGTACGCAAGAGCCTATTTATGTATTTGTCGATATTTATATATTTATTTACATCTCCTGATTTCCTGCTGATCAGAGTATATGAGCGGGTCTTCGGATGGGCTCCAGGTGCGAGAGTAGCGAGGTTACGTTTGCGTGCCCTTGTGGATAACTATAAATGTCTCTCGTAAAAATATCGAGCCTTGCTATCAAATGCAATGATTGGCGACCACCCACGATTCGACACCCGCTGTATGACTGTGTATGACGCATCCTCATTCACAGTGCCTCGGCGTTTAACCGTGGCGAAAGGTCAAAAGTGATATGCAGATTGTGAGCAATCAGAAATGTAGATACAATACTGATGGCAAGTATTCAACGATAACGAAGCCTTTCAAGCCACGAAATATGAATACATAAAGAAGTGAAAATGCCTATTTTAAACAGCATTGAGAACCGAAAAAAAAGATTTCTAAAGGTGCCAAAAAATTGTGGAAAATGCAGTAAAAAGTTAACGTCAAATTATCGTCAGTTCTCGTGTTGGTTATATACGAAAATATTGATCATTACAAATCTGTTTCCATACCTACCTACCTACCTACCTACCTACCTACCTACCTATCAATCTCTCTCTCTCTCTCTCTCTCTCTCTCTCTCTCTATCTATCTATCTATCTATCTATCTAACCAGCTCACAATATACCTACCTACATACCTGGTTTATTCAGATCTATCTACCTACTTCGTCAATTCATATCTATCTATCTATCTATCTATCTATCTATCTCAGTATGTCCATATATATATATATATATATATATATATATATATATAAGGTTGATGCAAAAATAATGACGTAATAATGTCGTTTTTGACGTGAAAAAATACGTTAAAAAACGACATTATTACGTCATTATTTTTACACCAACAACCTAATATATAACCAGCTTGCTAAATACATACTTACATATTTGATTTATTCACATCGAATTCTTCAATTTATATCTATCTATCTCTCTATCTATCTGTTCTCTCTCTGTCTCTATCTATCTATCTATCTAATTCATTATGCCCATATATATATATATATATATATATATAGAGAGAGAGAGAGACAGAGACAGAGACAGAGACAGAGAGGCAGAGAGACAGAAACAGAGACAGAAATAGACGGAGAGTCAGAAATAGAGAGAGAAAGATGAAAATCATACAGATATATATGATGGGGGACCGAGAGATGTGTGTGCGCTCACATCTATCTATGAATCTGGTCATAAATTTCTCAGTTGGTTTGTACCTATTTGTCCATATATAGTCTCATCTCTATTACTGATTCTGTGAATAAAAACGTCAATAATGCGAGAGATCAATTCAAGGAAGTGGAAGAGCCTTGTAATATTAGTAGTAATAGTCATTGTTTTTAAATTCACACTTATCTTCCAACAGTGCACAACTGAATTTAAGTTTTTTTTGTTTTGTTTTTTTCGGGTTCGTATATATTGTCATTCACAGAGAGATTTTTTCACTGTAATGCAGTTCATCGAAACCCGATATATATATATATATATATATATATATATATATATATATATATATATATATATATATATTTAAATAGTTAAGTTACTAAGAACTTGGTAAACCGAATGGGTAATTCCAAGGAGGATGAAATCCTGAGAGCTCAATGTGAATACAGAGCTAATATTTAATGAAAAACAAACCACTTTAAGGTACTATTACAATAATTTATTTCACCAAAATCCTTTTTAAAGGACTCCGGATCATCAGATAACAATTCCAACAACGAAATGAAAGGAAAAATGGGATTAGAAATTGATGGGTAGTGTAATTTTTGTAATTTATCAGGGGGTGCGAGTTGTAGTTAAAGAGACAAGGTAGAGTATAGGGAGGGGTTAATTTCATATCTCTTTTAAGCATGCTTTATATTGGGGTAGGAGGAGTGACCGAACATTGACCTATTTAGATGGTTAACGTAACGGAAATGATATATAGGAATGGCATTTCAAGCAATGAAATCTATCTTTTACATAATTTTGTTAAAACAAAATGACAGCCTCTTTCGATTCACTTCCCTCCCCCCTCTCTCTTTGCCGTAACACTCATTTGGATATATCTGTATTACTGTCGTCTCTCTCCTCTCTCTTTTCCATTTTTCCTTTTCTTTTCTCCCCACTCCCCTCCCATTCCTATATATCATTTCCGTCAATACCCAGAGGCGACAGTCTGTTCCATGATAGACACAATCGTCAGTCTTCTCTCCTAGTCCCTGTTTTGCTATCTATTGCTCAAAGCTACTAGGTTAGGTTATGCACTGTTTTCCTCTCTCTTGCCTTTAATATGTTCTGTGAGTGTCAAGTTTCCGAAGCCCTTTTTCCTCATTAAGTACACGAGAGATATCAACTGTTGTCTTTCTGATGTGAATCAGTATCAGAGATAGAGCGTATGTACATCTAAAAAGTGAATATTTAAGTCAACACCCAGAGGCGACAGTCTCTTTCATGCCAAACGTAATCATCAGCCAATGTCCAATCTTATATTTACATAGGCTCTATCTCTGATATTGATCACTTTAACTCATAAATATAACATACGTTAAAACTATATTTTAATTTTATTATATATATATACTAGCAGTAGAGCCCGGCGTTGCCCGGGGATGTAACAGTAAGAGATAGATCAAGTATCGACCATCATAAAGACTGAAAAATAAAATTGACAAACTTTATTATTTAAGGTTGACGGACACGCATGTCTTAATTAGTTTTTTGTTTTTTTTGGGTTTTTTTTTTTACGAATTGGTCTAACCCCAACTCAAACAAAAACATTGTTTTCAATCGTTATGAGTCTACCGATTGAATAGAATTTTATTATAAACAATTGTCTTGTAAATGAAATTTCTAAAGCATTCTGAATGTAAAAATAAAGAAAAAAGTGTGCAAGACAATAAGAAACACTACCTGCCAAAAAAAGTGAAGTTTTATTGAAATCGGTTGAAAAATAAGTATGACTCGATATGAGTTGTCCCCCTTTCATTCTGGCGACAAAATGGTGTTTTATCGTGTTTTCAAATTGATTTCGTGCAAAAACAATTGTGTTTTTCCAATTTTTGGCGCTGTCAGAACCACCGCAAGGTAATTTTACGCAGTCCCGTGAAGTTTTGTTGAAATCGGTTGAAAAATGTAGGATATTCGATCCAATATATAAACATACACACACACACACACACACACACACACACTATCTGCGTTTTATAATAAGTAAGATAAATATATATACATATATATATATATATATATATATATATAGTACAGGTAATAAATCCGTTGGTATATAATCTTAGTGGATCCTAATAACATCTCTATATTACTAAAAAAACTAGGTGAACTTTGTTTGCTTGTGGGTTTGCCAGAAGTCATATATAGAGACTGGGTAAAGAAAGAAAGTAAATTTATTATCGTGTAGGAAATGGGTGAGTGAGAAGGAAATGGAGAACAAACGAAATCCGGCCCCAAACAGAATACACACAACTGTCATCAATGTCCACGCCACTACCGCCAAAATATCGTACAGTCATAGTGGAAGACATACCACATGGCTTATTTTGACCAATTAGAAAGTAAATAATTTAATTTTGGAGTCGATTTTCTTACGAGAAAGTGTATAAAAAACACGAACCCCGGCCCCAAACAGGATAATCAGAGCTGTCATCAAGGTCCACGTCACTCTCTCTTGTGAACTTCCCGAGCTCATGATAGCGCTAACAAACTTCAAAGAGACCTTTTCAGACTACCACAACATCGTCCACAGTAAGAAACAAATTCTATCTCTTGCATGATTTAAAAATGCGATTTGTTTATTTAAGTAAGTATTTTTATTTCAACTTTCTACAAACATGCAATTTTTTTAATGTTCAAAGGAACTTCAATATTTTATAGCGATTTTCCAAGCGTAGCTCAGATGTGGCACAAGGCCGAAAGTATGGGGCACCCAGTGAGGATCGAACTCACTACTCAGTCGTAATTGTTCTAGCGAGACAAGCTTGCTAACCATTACGCCACCTCGAGGTGCCCAACTTGAATGTTTTATCATCTGAACCTTCAGTGACTCAACGGGTAATATATATGATTTAAAAATACGATTTGTTTACACAGTAAGTATTTCTATTGCAACTTTCTTCAAACAGACTTTTTTTTTAATATTGAAACTTATAGCGAAGAAAACGGCGACTTACCTCGTCAAACCAAGCGACAGAGCGTCGCGTGTATTCTACGACGGAAAAAGTGGCGAAAAAGAAAATTACTTACCAAACAAAAGGGCACGTATTCCGCATGACATGCTGTAAATGGAATAATTGAATTAAAGAAAAAAAAATCAAGTCCGTCGCAGGAGTCGCTATAAAAGTATTTTGATATGCAAATTACTGAACATCCTATCTCAGCTGTCGACGAATGAAAAATAAATAGGTTCTGCCGATAAAAGCAGTTGGTGTTCTCGATTCGAGATCGGAAAATTCGGGCAGTAAAGCTCGTAGCCCATATACTAAAGGTTGAAGTGTTGGTTTTTTGAGCGAATTGGACAAGCTTTTGGAAATTGAACTTGTGGACTCGTCCAATTTTCCTTACCTTCTAACCCTAACAAAAGCAGAGTCCACATCGTACGCCTACGTACCTAGAAAACTTCGACCAATAAAAACGACAAGAAACGAAGCAAACAACCCCATTGGTCAATCACTTGAAGTTCACGTGCAAAACAGATATTGCGCCAAATCCAAGTGAGTCACCCGGTGGATATATAAACCGAGAACGTTTGAACCTTCAGAGAGAATAGCAGCAGTAATTACCAAGTTTCAAGATGTAACATTCACCGACTCCTGTCTTAGACATTGCTGACCAGACGTTAAAGACAATTACCAACTTCATGCAGTCAGTCTCACGAATTCGCAGAGTAATTTACAATATACTCCACGCTGCTACAAACCACAATTTTGCCGCGCACGAAGACACTTCGCTGACTCACATTCGATCATTCATCAATCAACTCTGTGAACACTTTTCTCAACTTACTTTTGTACAGTGAATTGTATTCACTACAAAAAATAAGTAAACATCAAATACGTTTAAGGGTAGACCACTCTAAAAAACTCTTTCCAAAATCTCTTATTATTCATGATTACCATATTTGACACAAACAAAAAGACAGCGAACCAACGAACAATATCAACAAAGAGACATTCACGATTCAAACAATCACACACACAATTTTGTCCACACGACACACACTGATTACCCAATCTGTATATTGATAAATTGTATAAATGTTGCATTGTTTTCTAAATTGCATATGTTTCGTTTTTTAATTGCATTTGAAAGTTCGTTTATTTATATGTTTGGGGATGCAGTGAGACACACAACCACTAAAATTTCCTTCTGATTTTTTCTTAAATAATTAACAATCCTGCACACCCCCAACAAACTGTTAAGTTTGTGATTTGATTTTCTAAAACCTTTTCGAATTCTTCAGTTTTTAGTTTATTTTTGTATTTTTTATTCTTTTAGTTTTTGTTTATTTCCTTTTTTTTCCTTTCTTGCATTTTTACCCTCCCCACTGTTTTTGTTTGCATTACTTTGTTTTGTATTTATTTGTTTGAATTATCTTTGTTGTCCACGTTTTTCTTACGTTTTATTTTCCGTATTATTTTCTGTTTATCCTTTTTTGGAAAGATTGAAAAAATTTGAGTCAAAAGAAATACAAAATGGCCGACGACACAAACGTAAACATGACTCCACCAGTGGAAGCTCGGCCGGTGCACATCCAAAGTTTGTCACCTGCGAAAACACAGGCCTGGTCCGAAAGTGGACCGAGGAAAAAAGACTGCGTATTACGAAGAACAACGGGTGAAATACGAAGAGTATATAAAAGGGAATGACTTTGTAACAATCCCGGAGGCCTTGAACGCTATCAAGGTAAAAGTTATATCTCTGCTGACAACAGATGTCAAAAGCCATAGACTCATTGAAGTCAACAATGTGGAGGATGCGTTGAAGACCCTCAAGATTGCCCCCAAGATGTTGGCCCGCAGAATTAATGCCATGTGGGACATTCTGCTTGGTTCAGAGCAAGAGGCAAAGCAGCTGGCCGGGAATATCTTATCCACAGCAAACGTTCGGCTCCAAACGGAGTATATGGGGACAAGAAAAACCAAAATAACAGTTCACGGCGTTCCTGTCGACATTCCCCAGGACAGAATGGGAGCGTGCTTTGCAAAGTTTGGCCAAGTGGAGGAAGTGAGTGCTGTCAGAAGCAAGTCGGGGATAGCAACGGGAGACATGGTGCTCCAAGTGGTCCTCGACAGAGACAACTTTCGGGACATCCCAAACGTGTTAACTTGCCGGGATAACAGAATGCTGGTGGTAGTGGTGGAGGGTAGGAGGCCGTGTTGTTGGGCGTGTGGTGCGGTCGGGCACATGGCGAAGGAGTGCCCCGGGAAAAAAGGACCAGCAGTCAACAAAGGAGACGCCAGCACTAGCAGCGGCAGAGGTGGCAGCAACGAAAGAAAAGGCCGCCCCGGGAGCCTGGACTGAGGTGAAGAAAGTTGGGAAGAGTGGCAACTCCAGCCTCTCCCATAGTGCGACAGAAGGCGCAACAACAACAGAAGCCCCAGCAGCAGCAACAACCTTCTCAGCAACAACAACAGAATCACCAGCAGCCGAAACAGCAACAAAAACTGCAGCATAAGGAGCAGCAGAAACAACAACAAAAGGAGCATCAGATACAACAACAACAAAAACTACAGCAGGGGCCACAGCAATGCCTCCACAAACAGAAGCAGGTGGAGAAAGAAACACCAATGGAGATGGACAGAATGCCTCCACCGCAAGCTGCGTCCCTAAAAAGAAGCAGGGAAGAAGATCCAGAGGAAATAGAACCAAGACATTCTGGTCGTAGCAGGGCGGAGCGAAGCATGGACAGAACCAGGCGGAACTCCTTCCCTGCTTTGCCAACAAGATCTTCCAGCTCCCAGTTAAGAGCGTTCCTTCTTCCCCTTCCCGTGCTCCACCCCCCTCTTTCCCCATTACACCCCTAAGTTCACCTGCTACTTCTCCGCATACGTCTACTTCCTCCCCTCCCCATCGTGCAAGGGAGAAGAAAAAAAGAAGAAATACTTCCCGGGTCCCGATGGGATTTGTAAAGTGGATAAGGGGGAGGCCAAAAAAAGGCCTGTCTAAGCAAAAAAGGTCCCTTTTGGGGGGCTCCTGTTTAAAGTTGAGGAGGTGGGTGGGAAGTCGGTGGAAGACCCACGAAACTTCCCTAACGCCGCGAGAGTCATCACCATCCTAAGAGACACTGGGGCATACTTGAAAGTATGGAGCCATATAAATGAGGCTCAAGTAGCCTACCCTAAAATAAGGGTGTATGAAGAAAATAATGAAGACTTGAAAAAAATGCGGAATCTTTGCTCTGAGAGGGTTCCTGTTCTGCTCCATCCCTCTTTGTATAGAGCTATTAAACTAACATACCCCCACGGACGTTGGCGGTATTGTCCTGGGTGGTCGTATGACGACCGAGTTGGGTACAGGGAACCTGGGACATTCCGTCGGGGTCCTTACAGCCCCGTATGTGAATAGGTTAATTCTGTTTTTTCTATTTTACAGGACTTAGAAGATGTCAATTAAGATAGCTACGCTGTATGCAAGGGGCTTGAGGGATCGGGGTAAGGCGGTCCGCCTGCTTCGGGACCTCTTGTCCTTTGGTGTGAATGTTGCCGCGATCGAAGAGACCCACTTTGTTTGCAGTTCCGATGCGTGTGTGCCGGAGGATGACTTTGTCGTCTATTCAGCATATGGGGACTGGTTTGCCAGAGGAGTTTCTTTGCTTGTCAGACGTACTCATGATGCGAAGGTGGACCTTGTGCATACCGATGCCGAGGGCCGGTTGATCGTGGCCGATATTGCCGTGAAAAGTGGTCCACGTTCAAATGTAGACGTGGACTCTTAATTGGCCTTTTGAAGATGTAGTTAGCTACCTTGACAGAATGTTAGTTAGAAGAGCCGACATAGATCTACTAGACTGTCCCACGTTCCACTGGGTAGGCTATTCGGATCACAAACTCGTTTGTGCCCGGGTGGCGATAGAACATAGGCCTGGAATGGCTGGTTACTGGAAGTTCAATCTGTCCTTATTAATCCGACAAATTTTTCGTACTTGACATATATATATATATATATATATATATATATATATATATATCAGGTCATCCCATAAGTTCTGTCCGAATTTTGAATAACGAAAACAGGTGACCAAATGTTACATTTAATTACAGATTCTATCAACAATGTATTTTCCCTGATTATCTATGACTTCCTTCCATCTATTAACAAGCTTACTAATTCGATTACAGTAAAATTCTTTTGGCTTTGATCCGAAGAACTCACAAATGTCAGTTTTAACCTCTTCCTGTGTTACAAAAGCTGTTTCTTCCAAATGATTCTGTAAGCTACGAAACAAATGGTAGTCTGAAGGAGCAAGATCGGGAGAATAAGGTGGATGAAGAATTTTCTCCCAACAAAGTTCTTCGATCTTTTGTGACGTGATTCTTGCTTTGTGGGGTCGCGAATTGTCCTGATGAAACATCATCTCTTTTCGATTCACTAGAGCAGGTCTATTTTCCTCAAAGCTTGGTTCAAACGCTCTAATTACTGACAGTATATTTGAGCATTAATTGTTGGTAAGAATTCAAAGTGGATTATTCCTTGGCGATCCCACCTGATTGAAAGAAGAAACTTTTGCCCATGAAGTTCCCTTCTCGGCTGTGGCTGGGGTCCTTCCCCTTTACCTAACCACTGTCTACGACGCTTAACATTTCGATAAAAGATCCATTTTTTTGTCGCCAGTCACAAGTCTATCCCAAAAAGGTGAAACAAGTTGGCGAGAATGGAGAGAAGAGCAGATGCCAACTCCGGATTTGAGGTTGTTTTCAGACAATTCATGAGGCACCCATTTTCCAAGTTTAGGAACTTCTCCATGATGTTGAAGATGACGATGAACAGTTGTATGGTTTGAACTGAGAACCACTGCCAATTCCTCAACTGATAAAGCAGGATTTTCTTCAAGGGCTGCTTCAAGAAGCTTTTCATCAAACTCAACTGGACGTCCGGCTCCATCTTCATCTTCAAGGGTGAAATCTCCACCTCTGAATTTTGCAAATCATCTTCTGCAAGTTCTTTTATTCCCACATTCCTCTCCATAAACTGAGGGAATGTTTCTAGCCGCTTCGGCTGCTGAGTTTCCTTTCTTGAACTCGTAAGGTATTATATGCCTCAAGTGATTCCATGTTAGCAGGGTTTTAATGAAACAAAATTTCATTTTATTGCTCTCTGAAATAAAATTTGATCAGTTTAAATGCATCTAAACATAAAAATAATGTTCAGCTCCATTAGACATTATAAAATACTCTTTAAATTTCGTTCATTTTAACAAAAAAATTCGGACAGATATATATATTATATATATATATATATATATATATATATATATATATGTGTGTGTGTGTGTGTTGTGCGTGCGTGCGTGTTTGTGTATGCTTGCGTGTGTTCTTAACATATTCAAAAAAACAAAATTAATTTAAACGAATCTCGTAAAATATAATCGTATTTTTCCAATAAGATGTGATTCATTCATTCGTTTTCTACGGCTTATCAACTCTTAGCAGGTTATTTAAAGCCAGAAAATATTTTTAGATTGTAAGATTTTTTTGAGGGTT
>CAHIKZ030005615.1:712500-765000 GCA_903632075.3 Acanthosepion pharaonis
CTATCTATCTATCTATCTATCTATCTATCCATCGCCGTTGTTCAGTCTGTGTTATTCAGTCTTTTCCTATCTATCTATCTATCTATCTATCTATCTATCTATCTATCTATCTATCTATCTATCCATCGCCGTTGTTCAGTCTGTGTTATTCAGTCTTTTCCCATCTATCTATCTATCTATCTATCTATCTATCTATCTATCTATCTATCTATCCATCGCCGTTGTTCAGTCTGTGTTATTCAGTCTTTTCCCATCTATCTATCTATCTATCTATCTATCTATCTATCTCTGTTGTTCAGTCTGTGTTATTCAGTCTTTTCCCATCTATCTATCTATCTATCTATCTATCTATCTATCTCTGTTGTTCAGTCTGTGTTATTCAGTCTTTTCCCATCTATCTATCTATCTATCTATCTATCTATCTATCTATCTATCTCTGTTGTTCAGTCTGTGTTATTCAGTCTTTTCCCATCTATCTATCTATCTATCTATCTATCTATCTATCTATTTCTGTTGTTCAGTCTGTGTTATTCAGTCTTTTCCCATCTATCTATCTATCTATCTATCTATCTATCTATCTATCTATCTATCTATCTATCTATCTCTGTTGTTCAGTCTGTGTTATTCAGTCTTTTCCCATCTATCTATCTATCTATCTATCTATCTCTGTTGTTCAGTCTGTGTTATTCAGTCTTTTCCCATCTATCTATCTATCTATCTATCTATCTATCTATCTATCTATCTCTGTTGTTCAGTCTGTGTTATTCAGTCTTTTCCCATCTATCTATCTATCTATCTATCTATCTATCTCTGTTGTTCAGTCTGTGTTATTCAGTCTTTTCCCATCTATCTATCTATCTATCTATCTATCTATCTATCTATCTATCTATCTATCTATCTATGTTGTTCAGTCTGTGTTATTCAGTCTTTTCCCATCTATCTATCTATCTATCTATCTATCTATCTATCTATCTATCTATCTATCTATCTTTGTTATTTAGTCTGTTCCTATCGATCTATCTATCTATCTATCTTTCTATGTACGTCAATCTTTTCATTATCTATCTTACTCTCTGTGTCTGTCGATATTTTCCCAGCTATCTCTCTATTGCAGTGTTACTAACTACTTCAGTCTTTTCATGTCTATCTATTTATCTACGTACGTCAATCTTTTCCTTATCTACCTATCTATCTATTCATCTATGTCTGTCGATATTTCCATATCTATTTATCTCAGTGTTACTATCTATCTACGGCTATCTTTTCCAATCTATCTATCTAAGTTATCTTTTCATATCTATCTATCTATCTATCTATCTATCTATCTATCTATTTATCTATCTATCTATCTATCTATCTATCTATCTATCTATCTATCTATCTGTGTTACTATATATCTATCTACGTCAATCTTTTCATATCTATCTATCTCAGTGTTACTATCTATCTATCTATCTATCTATCTATCTATCTATCTGTCCAACACTCTCCATTTTCTCGATATCAAACTGATATAATGGAATATGCATACATCTGAGTAAACCCTCACTGGAATATGATTGGCTGGTGTCAGTCATAAATACAGACGGACGTGTAGGCACGACGGAGTTTAAGTATCTGACGACGCCCAATGGACTATGCCATTGCCTATTCTATTGGTCAACACATATTACCTGCGACTACCATGAGTACCAGTCGATTACTGCTACCATGTACTACTTGGTTACAGTAGCCAAAGCCACTTAGCTACTTCGATCGAATATATCCTTTTCAGGGACATATAACAAACTTGTCATCATTTATATTTCTTTCATCGACACAAAAAAAAATTCTCATTCTCTTTCATAAAATTGCTATGTGATTACTTATGTTCGTTTATGCCGTAAATAAAATGCCTGGACGCTAATTTATAGTGCAAGTTTGTTGATTTAACCAGTCCATAATACACATTCGCTTTGCTGAATTTCATTATTAGAAATCATAATTAATTTTTACAGCAAACTTATTTTTTCCAATCTCTTCCTTCATTCTGTAACTTTTGTAAAATATTCAATATAAATCATGTATATGTGTGCAACACACGAAACGAATACAATATGTACAATGGAGCCTTCCGCCATTTTGATGTGAGCTTTGTCTACTATTCAAATTCCAACTCGTTTGATGGATTTACTTTTTCTCGTCGTTGTTCAATTTATTCGTTCAGGGAATATTTCTATATGTGTATCCCAATCAAGAATTCTTAGATAGTGACAAGGTATTGAGAAAACTTACGTCATTTGATCTTCGGAAGTAGTTACCAGATATTATTGACGTGAATATTCATAAAATAATATCTTTAAAAAATACCCTGGTTCTTCTGCCATCTATTTAGAGATTACTGTTAAAATACAAATAATAATCTGCAATGTTATCGATCCTGACCTAGCATCCCGGCTTCAATCACTTTCCCACCGCTATAACGTAGCTTCGCTTCAAATTCTAAAATAATTTGAAGACAAATACCGATAGGTTTGGTAAATTAAAACGTTTGGGTAGGACTAAAAGTGGATCATAGCTGTCTCCTTTAAAAATGATTATTTGAAATTGTGACGTGACCAGGGATCGAAAGCTGATTATTTCCGGTAAATAATTTGATCTGATTTCTCTCTCTCTCTCTCTCTCTCTCTCTCTCTCTCTCTTCCTTCTACATCAGCCATATAAAGATAGGAGCGCCTAAAAGCATCTTCCCGTGCTTGTGAGTAATGAATTCTCTTCCTACAACCTCTTTCCCACAAACGAAAAGGAGCAAGATTCTCGTTACTCTGTCATTATTTCCATGGAAAGTGTTCAAGTGAATAACATTCAGTAGCTCCACTATTTCTAACCTTCACAGATAAGACCCACCAAGTGGCACACATCGTAGCAAACCGTCCTCATCTGTGGGCCCCACACTTAAGAAATTAACAATTATGCTGTAATCTTAGATTTACATGTCTTTAAATGTATAACGGCTCGCAATTTGAAATCGGCGAGACGAGTTCCAAATCCGGTCTTGTTTGTTGTATTCATTTAGACGCAAATACCCTCGGGAAAGGTAGGAATACACATACACTCCTCCCAGCTATGGGTTAATAAGTAGGACATTAATCTGTAAATCAGTATTGTTCTTGTTCTGTTTTTTTCTATGTGACCTGCCCATTCAGGACGTTGGCGATCATGGCTCTCCATAATTTCCTGTCTTTACAGCTCTTAATAAATTTTGTATTGTTCTTATCTCTCGTAAACCCTGTTCAGCCATCCATTACTCACGCTCTCTAAGTAGGTTATGCGTTTTCCCTCTTGCCTTCAGTCTGTCCTGTGAGTATCTATTTATCCATGCCTTCCTTCCTCATTATGTACCTTATCAATTTCAATGATAATAAGTATAAGTGTCCTCTCCAAAAGATTCTTACATTTGGAAAATACTTTTTCAGTTCAAATAATCTGCAATAGGTTGATAAGCCGTAAAAAACAAAATAAATCAATTAATCGATCTTCTTACTTTGTAACTTTCTACCTTGACATTCATTCACTTACGTGCTAATACCATTAGGAAAGGTATGAATCCTCTTCTTCTCCCCCCCCGCCAGCTATGGATAAATAGCAGGACAGACAGAGTTTTATCGCCTTGGATGACAACTGGTCCACCACAGAAAGAAATAGCAACATGCTGCGAGAAAAATATCTGCCACGTCAATCATGTATCGAAAGATAAATGATCGTCTAAGCGTGTATCACGCATGGCCCGTAACTGATAGAGTGAACATTTTTGTAAAATAAAAATAAAAAGTCTTATTTAATTTCGTTCTTCTTCTCTTTCTGCTCTTTTTTTTTTTTTTTTTTTTTTTTTTTTGATGTCTATACTTGTTTTGATTGATAGTTTTAATGGTTCTATTATTGTTTTTTATATGCTGTTTTCTTCTGCGTATATGTCAATATGTAACTTTGTCTATACAAAGGAGAATATGTTTAAAGATCATACATTTTTTAGGAGAAGACATATTGACCTACATCTAGAAGGGTTTAGTCCCACTTCTCGCGTCCAAATGATATTCTTTTCGTTCTTGAATACTTCTGGGGGGAAGACCTGTATGAATATTAATATTGATTTTTACCTTAAGGATGCTCGGGACGAAGGGAAAGTATATGAGCAACGCGAGGAAGCCGGTATCGTCAAATCTTACGCTAATGCCCATCCTTCTTCGTCTAGTGTGACTTTAATTCAAAGAGAGGTAGATAGAGGGAAAGACAGAGAGAGAGAGAAAGAGAGAGAGAGAGCTGTGTGACGGAAAGAGTTGGAAACTGAGAGTAGTTGGCGTAATCTTCGCTTTAGACTCATTCCATGGCATATTGGACGCCTGCCATTATCTAAAATAGATATTCAGCTTCAGAATTGCATGCAAATGACATCTACTTATTTAATATCTCTCTTATACGCTCCCTCCCTCACTCTCATGCAGACACAGCAACACAGAAACAGACACGCTTATATATAAGAAGTCTGTCTGAAAACTAATTGTAATAGGAGCTCTAAGCTATAGAGAGATAAGTAGACTGTTTTATCATCTGACATGATATATTGGTAGTATACAACTGTAATCTTAGCTTTCTGAAACCATTGTTTTTTTTTGTTGTTTTTTTTTTTGTTTTACATGCAACAGTTGTGGCGGCACAAATCGTCGTTGCCTCACTACAACAATGTCCCTTTCTCGCAAAGCCCTAAGCATCCGGCAGTTCGTCTATGAGAAGAACATCGCCGTACTGGAACAACCTCCCCATTTACCTACTCCTGCTCCGTTTGGCATTTTTCTTTTCCACAAGATCAATGGGATCGTCAAAGGGACCCATTTTGAAGGCGTAGAAGCCATCAAGAGGACGGTAACAATGGAGCTGTGGGGCATCCAAGAAGAATACTTCCAGGAGTACAAAGAATCGGGACAAAAATGGGTGGAAAAGTAAGTTAGATTCGAAGGTGGGGTTACTTTGAAGGGGAAACCATGCAGTTTGTTGTTTGGAATAGAAATAATGATAATTTCACCCCAAGAAAGGTGATAAAGCCACTAGAACGCAGAGGCGGGTTACAGGGAGTAAAAGTGAAAGAGAATGAAAGACTGAGAAAGAAGAGAAAAGGACAAAAAGGATTTCAAGAAAACCAAAGATGGCGATTGACGCTGCATTTAAGAAAAGAAGCTGTTGATGTAGAAGTATCGAAGCTGAGGAACATCTCTGCCTAACGTATAAGTCGACCCTGATACATACTGTAGGCTACCAGTATCTCTAAACTTAGGCCTCCCGGTAAATGATGTTAGGCTACAATATACGATAACCTGTGCCAAAACTACATAAGGTCACACCACGTACCTGCATCATGAGTTACTCACAGTAATATCTTTTCATATGCGTTGTACAGAAAACAATCTAAAAAACACACGGGTAGGTACCTTATGTTGTATCCGCTGTTGGACGCGATGTGTGTTGTAGCGTTAACCAAATACTGAATTTGTGCTACCATTTTTATTATTTTATATTAAGGGACGAGTTCCTCCAACCTGACTGGGAATAACATGATAAATTAGGGAAACGTTCCTTCAACAGCAGTGAGAAAGTCATAGTCAATCAGGGAAGGATTCCTCCAACAGTACCGAGGAAGACATAGTCAGTCAGGGAAGGGTTCCTCCAACAGTACTAAGGAAGACATGGTCAGTCAACGAGGGGTTCCTCCAACTGGAGTTCCTCCAACAGGTGTGAGATAGACATGGTAAATTAAGGAGTCGTTACTCCAATAGTACTGAGAAAAAACATGGTCAGTCAGCGAAGGATTCCTCCAAAAGGAATGAGAAAGACATGATCAATTGTGCAGGGGTTCTTCCAACAGGAGTGAGAGTGCCAAGGATCACACAACCCATTCTTCCAACGGTTCCAAATCCAAATCAAAAGGTCGAGATTCTCACTCGTGTTGAAGGAACACTTCCCATGTTGTCTTTGTTACGGTTTTTTTGTGTATATATGTATATAACTAGTGAGTTAGTCAAAATGACTTAATTCCCTTTATAGTCTACCAATAGAAGGTTGACCAATCAGAAGTCGCAGAACATTGTATCCGTCGTGTATAAAGGCGGCCATCTTTGTTTATCCTACCGGAATGACCAGTGCCAACTTGCCAGGTGAAGATACCAGAAGGAAGAACTATGCTCTGCTACAATATCCACTGCGAACCTGAACTACGCTTTCCTACTGTCTCCGAAATATGCACTGCCAACCTCTGGATTCTATACTCGAAGACGACCGTCATGAATTTGTAACAGTCTTCACTCCTGTTGGAGGAACCCATGCATGATTGATGTCTTTCTCACTCCTGTTGGAGGGACCCCTCCCTGATTGAACCTAATTGAACATGTCTTTCTCAATCCTGTTTGGGAGACCCGTTTCTGATTGGCCATATCTCTGATTCCTGTTAGAGGCTCCCCTCCCTAATTGACCATGTCTTCTTCACTCCCGCTGGAGGAACCACTCCTTAATTGCGCATGCTTTTCTCACTCATCTTGGAGGGAACCCTCTATGATTGAACCTGTCTTCAGAAACGGAGTCGTATTCACCTCGCTTGATCAACTGCGGATTGGTGGATAGCCTTTGACATTGCTGAATTGATCCGCCCCTTAACAACTCTTGTTTTTGAGATGCTGGGGTTCCACTTACACTCCTCACCAGACAATCACTAAGGTTTTGAATTCAGTGTTGTACTTTTCCTAGATCGGTTGCCACCCAGTGCTATAGGACCAAGTCTGCTTTACCATTTACCGAAATCTGTTACATTAACATTATCATTAGAAGATATTCAGTTTAGCAAAAAGGTCATCATTAACCTTACAAATTTGATCTGCTTCCTTTTATCTGCTTTAGAAATGGTCTCTGGTCAATGAAAATTAAAAGTGTTTTTAGTGATGAAACAATTTTTCATTTTTCATAGATATATTTTATTTTTATTTTTACTATATTTGTAAAAAAAGAAAAAAAAAACTTTCCTCAGTTTAAAACCCGGCGTCGCGTTCGAAGTTTCTTGATCGGTGATTTAATTGTCTTATCTTTACGAAGCGTTTGTCTGCTTTACTTTTTCTTAGTTCACTTCTTGTGGTCTAAACTTTGGGATCAAGGCTATTATTTAAAACAGAGAGATCTGAGACAGATAAGAATACTTTCGCTAATATATATATATATATATATATATATATATATATTAGGTTAATGCAAAATAATGACGTAATAATGTCGTTTTTTAACGTATTTTTTAACGTCAAAACGACATTATTACGTCATTATTTTTGCACCAACTAATATATATATATATATATATATATATATATATATATATATATGCTTATCGTCAGACGTGTCCCCCTTTTAGAAATAACCAAAGAATCTCTGTAAATGATATTTTATTTGTTTGCGGCATAGAGAATTTAGGTGTATGCCGGGGTTATTATTTAAATATCAGAAAGAAAATATTGCTCTCCAAAAAAAATATAAGTCTGTCTTTCTTATATATCTATTTGTCTGTCTATCTATCTATCAGGTCATCCCATAACTTCTGTCCGAACTTTGAATAAAGAAAACAAGTGACCAAATATTACATTTAATTACAGATTCAATCAACAATGTATTTTCCCTGATTATCTATGACTTCCTTCTATCTATTAACAAGCTTACTAATTTCCAAGTTGTTGAAGATGACGATGAACAGTTGTATGGTTTGAACTGAGAACCACTGCCAATTCCTCAACTGATAGAGCAGGATTTTCTTCAAGGGCTGCTTCAAGAAGCTTTTCATCAAACTCAACTGGACGTCCGGTTCGATCTTCAACTTCAAGGGTGAAATCTCCACCTCTGAATTTTGCAAACCATCTTCTGCAAGTTCTTTTATTCACACACTCCTCTCCATGAACTGACTGAATGTTTCTAGCCGCTTCGGCTGCTGAGTTTCCTTTCTTGAACTCATAAAGCATTATGTGGCTCAAATGATTCTTGGGTGCTTCCATGTTAGCAGGGTTTTAATCAAACAAAATTTAATTTTATTGTTCTCTGAAATAAAATTTGATCAGTTTAAATGCATCTAAACATAACAATAGTGTTCAGCTCCATTAGTCATTATAAAATACTCTTTAAATGTTCATTTTAACAAAAAGTTAAAATTCGGACAGAACTTATGGGATGACCTGATATCTGCCTGCCTGTCTGTCTGTCTGAATATCTGTCTGTCTGTGTTTCTGGGTGTCTGTCTATCCGACTATTTATTTTATTATGCACATTACCTCTCAAATATTTGTTTTAATATCTATCTATCTGTGCCTATTTATACCTTAGGCTTATGACCACATCATGTTGAAACATCGGATTCCCAAGTGATCACAGAAGTACCTTGATTAAAAAAAAAACATTGATATTTCTCTACCACGCTATGGAGGCAAAATATAATCTAAGGTCGATTTAATGTAGACGGTCTTATATACAGGCCAAGGACAAAAAGTCCCCACGGACAAGATGGGGTTGGTATCCACCAACCGTCTCTCTATAGTGCATCGAAGAAGGTTTTGCCTCAACGCTGGAATTCCTGGTATGTGGCATCCCTTAAAGATTTTATATATATTACTCGACGACAGAAAATGGTAGCGAGTTAAAGAAAATTTACTATACTTTTTTCTTGTAATTACTACGACCCTCCAATCGCGGCAATAATGCTTTTTTAATATGAAACATCCAGAGGCTTAAATATGGGCCAAGGCCATAAATTGGCGATTCCACCAGCTTTCTTTCTCTATCTCTCCTTCCCTCTCTCGCTGTCTCTCTCTCTCTATATATATATATATATCCCCTCTACATCTCTCTCTCTCCTCTTTCCCTCATTGCCCCCTCTCTCTTTTCCTCTCTTTCGCTCATCTCCCCCTCTCTCTTTCCCTCTCTTTCCCTCTCTCTTTCCCTCATCTCCCCCTCTCTCTTTCACTCTCTTTCACTCATCTTCCCCTCTCTCTTTCCCTAGCTTTCACTCATCTCCCCCTCTCTCTCCATCATCTTCCCTCTCTCTTTCTCTTTCTTTCACTCATCTCCCCCTCTCTCTTTCCCTCTCTTCCCTCACATCCCCCTCTCTCTTTCCCTCGCTTTCACTCATCTCCCCCTCTCTCTTCCCCTCTCTTTCACTCATCTCCCCCTCTCTTTTCCTCTCTCCCCCTCTCTTTCCTTCTCTCTCTCTCCCTATTTCTCTTTCCCTCTTTCTCCAGCCCCCCTCTCTTCTCTCTCTGAAGGAGATGCTGCCGAAGGATTGGAACCCCTGGGTCAGACCACCAGAGAACAGTTTTAAGATAGAAATACGAGAGAGGAGTAAAGAACAGATACTACACTTAATATTTACTCGTCCCCGACGTTGACGAGATATAAGACAAGGCCGGTAAACGCGGGGAGGTCAGGCTCGTGTACATGGACTAAGACAATATATAATCGAGTCCCTCACACACAACATCGCGCTGGCGCCGATATTTTACCGATCCTAAATCTTTGGTGTAATGAGGGTGGTGCTGTCGCATAGTTGGAATCCCCGGGGTCAATCATAATTCGTTTATTTGTCGTGTTTCTGTCCGAAGAAAGCAACAAAATAGAGCAATTTCCCCCACCCAAAGCCAGATATGCTACACATTTTTACTACACAATAATCGAGCTCAAGCTGGAAATTTATGCATTTTCCACGGTGGTTTGCTTGTTTGTTTCGGAGCATATCAACACCTTATGGGTCATTTAATGCCGAATTTTTCGTAGGAACATAAGTAATTTCTTTGATAAATGTATTGCTGGTGATTTTATTTTTTACAAAAAATATATTGCTGATAATATTTTTTTCTATGAAAATGTATTGCTGGTATTTTTACTATGTTTTTTTTTTATACTTTCATAGGTTTTTGTCCCCAGTTTGGAGGTTAGATATTTGCCCATATCTAGGACAATCAGGTGCTAACTTCAGGGTGGACATGGGAACAACAGAAATTAAGGGGTGGTTCCACACTCGTCAAAACATCTCGATCAGACGACTTGCTGCTGGATGTAGTTCATCGTCATACCCAGGATTTTTCCATGGTCGTATCTTGTGACACAAGGACAGTATAATCTGGCATGTAGTATATGCAGGCTGGAGTCCAAAAACTTCTGCAGTTTCGCTAGCCCTGTTATGTTGGCGGAGTAATCAGCTGGGGATCAAATATTTGCCATAACGGGGAGCCTAACAAGTGCTATCACCCTTCTTTGGTTAACATGTACGTTACGCACTGCAATACTTCTTAAAGAATAGACTATATCATTTTGATTGCGAGGAACGACGGAAAAACATATCAGAGACGCTGTTTTTTTTTTAAATGATGTTCATACTATATAAGATCCAAGAGCCACTCGAAGATGGAGCTGAAGCCAAGTACTTTTAAAATTGGTTTGGAACAACGCTATGAGAAAGCCTGACATATCATTTTCTTTTTGTAAAACTTGAAAAAGTATCTTCTCTAAAATTCGGTAAGCAAGAATCAAATTAAACAATAAAATAAATTCCTCGAAGAGAAATGAAGCCAGGTTTCTAACTCGAAGTTCAAGTCGTTATGAGTAACAACCGACTGGAAAATAACGAACAGTTTCTTAAATAATACATTCTCCAGTAAGAAAATTATAATGTTTTCAAGTCACTTCGTTAGTTAGGCAAAGATATGGGTCAGACATTGCCACTAGCACTTTCTCAGAAATATGGAAATATTATCTACTAGTCTGCCTTATATCAAGCTGCAATTGGAGACACTTGTCGCTTTAGATTTTTTGACCTGATCTCCGTCGTTCAATTTAGTTGAACAAGTTTGGCAACGCCACAAATTGATACGCCATTAACAATTATGGCTGAAGTTTGGGAAAATGGCGGGAATGGTTGAGAGATAAAATCAATTTTAATTGGAATGCTAAGACTCGCACAGTAAGATGTAAACATGTGTACTGCACCTGTGTTAAAAAAAAAAACGTACAGACTATTTACGTAAACACAATAACCTACACCCGAGACTTGGTCAGTGCATTTGTTTAGTTTTAAAAGCAGAAATGAGGGTTTCGTTTTCTGAACGCAGATTCAAAAATAGATATTGTTTAATTTTGCATTAGTCTGACTCAAGGTCAGACAGGAAAGTGGGCTTAGTATCAATCGCTTTAAAGCAGGCAACTTAAAAGTTTGAGATTAAAACTATTCAAGAGGATCTTTCAAAAGGAAGCTGGAAACACAAGAGAAACAGTGTCTGTGAGAAAGTTATATAAGATGCGTTTCCCAAGAAACATTCACACAGAAAGAAGAGTCACAGTTGAACATACAAAGGCCAACACAGAGGTGAGATACGTGAGACAAATCTACAAATGGATAAAATAGGAGCCCCAAATGTAAAATGACTGCAAAAGAAAGGTATAACAACCAACTAAAACCATGAGGACATGGTACAGACATTTGCTTAGGACACCCCTTCATAGCAGATGAGAAGGAGGCTGCCGAATTCAAGCGGAGTAGTGACAGCAAAGAAGATGCCCCCACCCCGGTCAGGTTGTCCAAAACCCTCAACCACTGATAAACAAGTTGATGCCATTCAACGTATGGTTTTAGTTGACAGGCGAATTGCTGTCTATATTTCTGAGATGAGGTATTATGTGCACTACTTACATTATTCAGACTATTGTCCACATCTTTGTCGCCATATTTATTACAACGTTTCAGCCGATGTACGTTCCGGCTTTCTCCAGTATATCTCTATATTTCTGAGATGAGGTATTATGTACACTATTTACATTATTCGGACTATTGTCCACATCTTTGTCGCCATATTTATTACAACGTTTCGGCCGATGTACGCTCCGGCTTTCTCCAGTATCTCTCTATATTTCTGAGATGAGGTATTATGTACACTATTTACATTATTTGGACTATTGTCCACATCTTTGTCGCCATATTTATTACAATGTTTCGGCCGCTGTACACTCTGCTTCAGGTTGTTGGAATATCGAACTGAACTCATTATATCGCTCACTGGGATAGACTGTTCTAGTCCCACGTGCCATGTCTAATGTATGCCAGTTATCAGTTATCTCCCGTTAATTCTCCAAGTTCTCTACCGCCTTAACCAGAGTGTGTGAGTTCAATACCTGGTTAAGGCGGTGGAGAAACCTTGTAATAAATATGGCGACAAAGATGCGGACAATAGTCTGAATAATGTAAATAGTAGACGAATTACTGTCCCTAAGATATTTAAGTCCCTAAGCATTAGTTCTGGTTTGGTCCATAGTGTTTTAACTGAGATCTTTGCGATAAGCAAGCTGTCTTCAAGGTGGTTTTCAAGAATAGTGACACCAGAGCAGAATCTGAAACGGGTTGACATTTCCGAGACAATTCTGACTTGTTTCTGCCTTAATTTTTTGTGCATGCGAGGCCCTTACAAAGGTCAGAGGTGAATCTAAAGAATTCTGTCGCCAAGATGAGTTTTCTATGACATTTCTGGCTCGTTTCCACCTCGGATTAGTGACACAAGATAATATCTGGGTTCACCACTTGGAACCTGAATCAAAGATTCAAAGCAAACAGTGCAAGCAGGCAGCATCTGTTGGCAAAATGATGGCGTCTGCTCTTGGAATTCTGAAGGTGTAATCATGATAGATTATCTGGAAATGGGATAATCTAATTATAGAGAGTATTATGCATCAGAATTAAGACAACCGAAGGAAGCAATCAAGTCGAAAGTCAAAGGAAAGCTGGTGACAGGTGTGTTCTTACTCCAGAATAATGCGCTCGTTCACGCTACTCAGGTTGCAGAGGCTGAACCCGCTAACTGTGGCTTTGAATTGCTACCCTATCCCCCTTACCAGACACAGCTCCATCTGACTTCTTCCTGTTTCCTGTTGGAATCATTGAAGAGATCATATGTGCTGTGGAGGAGTTTCTGGAGAACCACGATGCTACCTTCTTTCGTATTCGGACTGCAATGCGTAAGCATAATTGGACCAAGCGCATTTATGTCAAGGGGAACACTACTGAAAAACTGTTTTATTTCTCCAACCCTTTCTGGTGTGGTTTAGAACTTTTTGAACGATCTTCGTAAGGGATGAGCTAACAAGTCACATCGTAAATTAACTCTTTTTAATATTCCATTTCCTGCCGTTCACCCAAGAAGTGGGCTGCTGAAGTGGAACAAAAGATTCAAGTAATACAAACATATCATTGCTCTTTCTTTATTAATAACAGGACTTCTGCACTCTTCCAGGAGAATAAATTTTCAGTTTTTTTTTGTTTTGTTTTTGAAACGGCGTAGGGTTTTTTTTTTTATTGTACATTTTTTATGAACTTACTTTTTGACCAGGTTCCGATTAAACTGGTTAAACATTCCTTAACTTGATACGGGTGATTCAACACAAATTTCCCATGTTAGACGAATTTCAAAATATTTATTTTCTAACTGACGACTTTTTCTATATCCGTGCTAGATCTGACCAATCTTTACATTCTAGCCGATAGAGTTCAAAAGCATCTCAACCTTCCTGGGGGTGATAAATTACTTTCTACGCTGCAAATCATGTTCCACAGACAAAATGTCGCTAGCTTATCGTTAAGCCATGGCAAATATTCTGACACGCTACTTTACTGAGTTACAACAGTTCAGACCTTTACATGTAAGACCCATCATTTCACGCGAACTCTGACGAATCCTCCTACTTTTATTAATTCTTCTATGAGGAGCGGCTCTTGGGCCTTATATTTGGTGATAAATTTGTAAAAATATAACGATTTCTTTTTGTGGGGAGGCCGCATAATTTCACGGTTATGGCGATTGTCATTGTCTCTTGTTATTGACCTAACGTAGAAAAATTAACAGCGCCATCGGTATGTAAAACTTGGAAAAAAAACAAAACAAAACTGCTAACCAATAGGGAAATAAAGTGAAGTAACCGCAGATAAGAAGCTGCCCTCCTTGCTTATCAAGAATTACTAATCTCGTGTATTTAAAGCGAGGTTAAAATAAATGTCACTTGAGACAGCGAACTTGTGTCGTTGAACTGCGAAAAGAGAAATTTCAGATCCTGGCCGGGTTGGCTCAATGTTGCCGTATGGACAAGTGACTGCAATCGAAGGATGATACGAAAATACAGGCTTGCTAATTATTGTTCTGAAGCAATAAGTCTCTTTCTAATCTTAATTGAGTCAAGAGAGACCACAAAAGTAGACATTCCCTAGTCATATACAAAGTTCTGTGTATAGAATTGTCACAGACAAGCTCGCTAACCAATGCTTCATGGAAATTGTCTTTAATATATATATATATATATATATATATATATATATATATATATTATTATTATTATTATTATTACTATACATATTAGTATATATATATATATATATATATATATATTATATTATTAAGTTAAGAAGAACTTGGTAATCCGTATGGGTAATCCCAAAGAGGATGAAATCCTGAGAGCTCAATGTAAAACCAGAGCTAATATTTAAAAGAAAATAAATTAATATATATATATATATATATATATATATATATATATATATATATATATATATATATATATATATAAAATATATATAAATATATATATATAAATATATTTAAATATATATATAAATTTATATATATATATATTTTATATATATATATATAAATTAAAATATTTAAATATATATATATATATATATATATATATATATATATATATATATATATATATATTACTCTTAGCTAAATATGTACAAGATCAAAATTACAGGGTGACCACTAAAAGGTAAACTCGTTTATTTTGGAAATAGTTTACACAGGAAACATATTTATAATTGCTACCCGTCTGTCTGCGGACCCGTGGCTTGGTGACAAATTTAACTTGATTCAGTAAATATAAAATCATGTCTGGAAAGTGTATTTACAGTATATATTTGACTACCTACTGAAAGGATACTGTGGACAGTGACGTCATTCTACCATTAATTAGTCTGCAGTTGTAATCTGAAATGTATGTTACACATTTGCATTTATAATTGTTTTAAATAACGGCAAAACCCCGTGTCAATTTTGTCTATGAAGGTGGAAGTATTTGTCCAAATATACACAAGAAACTTTATTATATTTTGCCGTTTCTCTTAAACCTAGCCCGGCATCCATTTAAGTCGTCAATGTGCTGCTTTCCACCCGTTACTCTGTCCTGTATCACTCTCTTTCCTCATTATGTGCCCATGAAATGTCAGCTGTCTCCTCCTGGTGTTAATTATAAGTGCCTATTGTGTTGTCATTGTCACCAGTACTTCTTCGTCGTTGCTCACATGTCTGACCCATCGGGTTTCGTCTCCATCTTATGGCTCTCCACAAAGCCCTGTCCTTTATAGCTCTTAATAATGTCTCTCTTTGTGTTATATCTCCTAAACCCCAATCTGCCACGCATTTACTCAACATCGCCATACTATCTTGCTGGTCTGCGGTGAAAGAGTGAAAAGGGGAACTAATTCACTACATTTCTATTGGTTTGCTAGTTTCACTAGCTAGATTGAGACAGAAGAAACACGTTTGCAGAAGGAAGAGAGAAGTAATTCACTGCAGTTATATATGTCTGTCATATCAGCTTGCTAAAGATTGGTCAATATACGTATATATATATATATATATATATATAGATATGTATGTATGTATGTATGTATCTTCTCTTCTCTTCGGGGTGGTTTGAGCCGGCTCCAATACTGGATTTTCATGGGAATTTGGAATTCACAAGCGGTCCCCAAACCCGCATGTATAGCACATGAGATTTTATTATAGTGGTGAAGGTTTCGTGCAGGACCATCCACACTGTTTGAAGGGCCGAATTCAGAGATCTGGTGCACTAAGCGCCACAAGGTGCCCAAACGACCCTCCGCAGGTTTTGAATTCGGAGTTGTCCTTCTCCTAGACCAGGTGCCATCCAAGGCTATAGAACCCAGTCTGTCCTGCTATTTACCCATAGCCGGAGGGAGAAGCAGAGGATTCACACCTTTCCCAAGGGTATTAGCACGTAAGTGAATGTAATGGATTCGACTGGAATTCGAACTCGGCTCTCCGATTCCTCAATCCAAACCGCTATCCATTACTCCACATATATAATCCGTTAGGATTTCATTGGACTGGGCTTGATGTTTGTAGCCACGTCTACACACGAGCACCAAAAGAGAGACTCTGGTAGTTTTAAAATTTTTGAAAGAATTTTTGTTTCTAAAAGAAATTTTTTTTTTCAATCTATCCAAATTTATCTGTATTCTTTTTCTTTTTCTCTCCATGACCATTGTCCCTGACTGTCCCTAGAGAATAGGGATATATAGTAAGAGCCTGGACGTAAATTTACCATGGCTGAACTAGCGATCAAGGTACTTTCCAGACATTTTCGTCTTAGTGGATTATTTTCTCTTTTAATCAAGGAGTTTGTCAGCGTAACGAAGCTGAACACGAGTTTGACATAGGGAATGCTACTATATTCTTTAAAAAAATGTTGAAACTACCAGCATCTCTAGTTTCGTGCACATGTATAGACATAGCAATATCAACAAACCTCAAACCGATAAAATCCTAACGGATGAAACGCATGGCTTTTACAATCATTTTTTCCTGGGCATGACGATAAACTACACCCGGCAGCAAAAACTTCTGATCATGAGATTGGAAGTTTTGAGAGTGTCGAATCACCTCATAACTGCTGTTAAAATAACCAACATAAGATTTTATTTGTAGTTGAAGGAATACACTTCTGTTGAAAATATATTTTCCTGAAGCCATAGAATTATTCAAAATATTTAGATTTTGGCATTAAATAATTCAGAGTGGTTCAATCAACCAACCAACAACCAAATTATGAAAGATAATGGCGTAAAGTGGAATGTCTGTTGGAATTGATTCCTCGACCTTCATCAAAGACATGAATGCAGGTGTCACCTGACCATCATCCAAGGACTGTTAGCAAAAACAAAAAAAAGGTAAAGGAAGCCAAACACTTTGGAATTGATCCCTCTCCCAGTAAGAGACGACATAAGAGCAAAGTGTCACCAGACCGTCATCCAGCAACTATTAGCATCAAGCAAAATATAATTCTGGGAGCATGAAATATCAGAAAACTAAGTCAATTTGAACATTGGAAGCCATGATCGCCAAATTCCCGACTGAACACGGCACATAGAAAAATGTGAGTTAATTTTCATTCCTTGTCCAATATTTTTTTTTTTACTAGCCGTGGAGTAAGTGTTACTAAGCTAATTTCACTGGCTATTATCATAGTAGCGAACTTACTTGAAGGCATTCATATGTGTTGAAAATATATTTTCCTGAAGCCATAGAATTGTTCAAATTATTTAGATTTTGGCATTAAATAATTCAGGGTGGTTCAGTGAGTACACCACGTTTCGCACTCTTGCTGTAGATTATTTTTTACGTGATTTCTGCCCTCCTTTACAGCAGCGAAAGTTGGACGGTTTCCTCAAAGATGATGAAGAGACTCGAGACAACGGAGCTATAGTTCTACAGAAGGAAGCTTAGGATACCATGGACCGAGCGTGTGAGCAACGATGAGGTTTTGGAGAGGATGCAAACAAGGAGGAAACTTATATTTACCATCATCAACAGGCAGCTGAAATATCTGGGACACGTAATGAGTAAGGAGGGCTTGGAGAATCTTATACTCACAGGGCGGATAGAGGGAATGAGAGACAAGGGAAGGCAACCCGTGACATACCTAGCGGACTTAAGCAAGTGAATGGCAGAACAGGGTTTGGAAGAAGTCGCAAAAGAAGAAAACATATTGAGAACTATAATGGATTGAAAGAAGTGGAGAGCCATCATCACCAAATCTTGAAGGGGCACATCACACAAAAAATGTCATGTATTCTTGAGAAATATAGTAGAGGGTTATCTTGTTATCTTCTCATGGAATTGGAATTCATAAATTCCCTTCTGTTGCTTCTTATTCCTCATTTTCAATGTCCCATGTCTTTCCAGGACTTGTGCCATCATGGCTCTCCACAATTTACTATTATCTATAGCTCTTAATAAATTTTGTCTTTGTCGTATATTTCATAGTCTCTGTTCTGCTAAATATTTGTAAAAGCTCGCTACGTCGGATATCAACCATTTTCTTCATGCCGTATTTACCGTCAATATTTCCCGAGTGTCCAATTTTCCAAGCCTTCTTTGCATGCACTGAAAATTTCTCATGTTAAATATAGATGTCATTTTTGTTTGCATTTTTCTCTAAAATATAGTCGTTGCTCACGTGTTCAGTCCACGGTATTCTCAGCATCCTTCTGTAGAACCTGGTATATTGCTGCAAACCTATTCTTCCTCCTTCAGCAGATTTACCAGCATTGAATACCATATAGTCGACTACGGTCGACTCCTTAACAGACTGGATATTGAATCCAGTCTGTTAAGGAGCCGACCGTAGTCGGGATCATCGAGTCAATGCCAACGATTCTTTCCTTTAGCTGTTCAGTATATGTTTCGCCAGGGTTACATACAGTTTTGAATTCAGAGATTTCTTTCTCCTAGATCAGTTGCCATCCAAGCCTATAGAATCCAGTCTGTTAACGAGTCGACCGTAGTCGGGATCATCGAGTCAATGCCAACGATTCTTTACTTTAGCTGCGCAGTATATGCTTCGCCAGGGTTACATACAGCTTTGAATTCAAAGATTTCTTTCTCCTAGATCAGTTGATACCCAAGGCTGTAGAACCCAGTCTGTTAAGGAGTCGACCGTAGTCGGGATCATCGAGTCAATGCGGGCGATCCTTTCCTTAGCTGTATAGTATGTGCTTCACCAGAGCTACATACAGTCTCGTATTCAGTGTGACTTTCTCCTAGACCAGTTGTCACCGTTCTGCTATTTACCCATAGCTGAAGGGAAAGAAGAGAATCCATTCCTTTCCCAAGGGTATTATTAGAACGCATGTGAATGAAATGGATCCGACTGGAATTCAACCTGGCTCTCCAGTTCCTCAATTCGAGCCGCTGTCCACTACTCCACCAGGGGATGCGACACGGATTCATGGCATTCTCAATGTGTTTCCGAATTTGAACTCCCCTCGACAATTCCTCTTTCCTCGCCGATATACTATCCACACGTCATTTGTATTCTGTTAGTCGAAATAAATGAACTATTCACCGTGATGTAGAGATTAGCAAACTTGTTTTCGTCTACCTTTGAGAGTATATAGTAAACCCTGTCCTTATACTGTATTTTATTTCAATGTTGTCGCCTTGTTCTGTACTTAGCTAAGCTTAGAGTACGAGGATTATGTGGTAGGAAAATCTCTAGTTTGTGACCGAGACGGAACATTGGAGTTTAAAGTAAAGAGGCTTTTGTTTTGTCAGCAAAGGCGACGTCAGCAAAAGAGATTGCAAGTTTAATAAAAGCCTCATTCAACATTATGGTAACCCGCAAATCAATAGGCACTGATAAATTGTTCGTGTAAGGTTGGAAAGATTTACCGTTTAATTATATGAACAGACATGACAAGAGAAGAGTAGATGTTGGTTCCTTAGATAGATAGATAGATAGATAGATAGATAGATAGATAGATAGATAGATAGATAGATAGATAGATAGGGAGGAAGGGAGGGAGGGGTAGCGAGAAATGAACATACTGAGATAGATGGATCTGAACAAACAAACATAGATAGATAGATAGATAGATAGATAGATATTTTAGATAGATAGATAGGTAGATACTGAGATAGAGAGAGAGAGAGGGATATATATATATATATATATATATATATATATATATGGATATGGACACAGATGAAAGAGAGATGGATATATGGATATATATAGAAAATAGATAGACTATATATATATATATATATAATTCTCAAAATATGTGTGGGAATGTATGTGTGTGTAAGTGCGTGTGTGTGATCGGATGTTGTTTATGCTTTTACTAAGTTTTCATCCGATTTTGATTATTTTTTGGGGTTTCATAGATAATTCTTCAGTGCCAGTTTTGAGTCGAAATTGTTGGCGACAATGGCTCGCCACTACGTCCTGTCCATTATTACTATCAGCACCGTTTTTCTAACTGATCTTGGATATATATCTTTCATAAAATCTACAATAAAAATAAATAGCTTAAATTATTACAATAATATTATCTATAACTATAATTCTCAAAATGTGTGTGTGTGTGTGTATATGTGTATGTGTGTGTGGTTTATGCGTTTTCACAGTTTTTATCCGATTTCGATGAAATTTTTTCGTTTGATAAATAATTCTTCAGTGCGGGTTTTGGGTCCAAATTGGCTGGAAAACATTACAATCTTGAAGGTGAAAAATCGAAAAAACTGATTTTTTTTACACTTTGCGCAAAAATCAAAGGTAAAAATTAATTTAATTTTTAACATACAACCTTCCAATCTTTAGCTCATGCTGTCTGGGCGTGATCCACACCTCCGCACATTGCCCATCGTTTGCTGCTGACCTCGATAATTAAGAACGCAAAAACGGCCCTTTTCATGGTCACTCCACCCATCGAAATTGTTAACAACCCCCCACCCAGCGTTTGGGTATGTGCCTCAGATGCACCCAAATATTGTTACTAATATTGATTTTCGTGTGGGCTGACTTTAAACTTAAACTGCTTCAATTGAACGGCAAAAATTTCCAGTAATGAAAGACCCCGTCGAAGAATGGTTATACTGCTAGTATATGAATAAACTGAAATCTATACAGAATTAATACAGTTAAAAGTTTTGTCACTAAGCAGTTTGATGTTACGACTCCAAAGTAGACGGATCTTCCGGGAATCACTCCATCCACTCGTCAGTGATTGTCAGCATTTGACTGCGTATACTTTTCTAATTTTATTTTTTTAAATACATGCACTTTTCATTAGTGCAAGTTTTTTTTTTTCAATGGTGTATGCGTGCGTGCTTGTGTGTGTTCGCCTGCGTGCGACCGTGCGCCTGTCTGCGCGGATTTGAGTCCATGTAAAATGCTGTGGTTATTTGTCCTATGCGTCGATTTCTTTTTACTTTTTGCTCACTCCTTATTGATATGGATCCAAACGTGTTTGATTAAAAAAGAACCGAGGAGGGAGGTCAGCCTGTTTAAATATGGATAACAACAAAATAATCTACAATGCCTAATGAAAGGAAATGCTCAAAACCTAGAAGCAATTATTATTAAAAAAAAACAACAGACCACATTAATAAAATATCGTTCCCCTCGGGAGACGATATCTTGAAGTACATATTATATAATAAATGTTTACAAATATTATATTATTATTAAAAAAAAATAACACAAAATAAATTAAATAAATTCTGTTCATTTCCAATAATCTTTACGCATGACGTCACGCTTGGCAATTTCGTACTTCCAGCTTCGCAAAGAAAACCAGCATGTCGTGAAAGGAAGCCAAACTACCACAGAGACACCATATAGATCTTTGATAATGACTGCGAAAGTCGGAAGTACTTGAACAAAACAACAAAATATGAACTTCGCATTGTTTATCCACAACTCTGAGTACAATTCTAAGCAACTTTTTCGGAAAGTGGAAAGATATTATAGAAAATTAAACGAACAGAACATGTCGGCATATTTTAATCAAACTTATTTGGATGAATATTTCTACATAAATATACATTGAACACTCGCGAAAATACAAACACACACAGACACATCCGCAGCCACACACACACACATATATATATTACCTGAATACACATTATTTAATGCCGACAACATTTTTAGGATAGATTCGTATGAATAGAATATGTATTCTTTGGTTAGGATTGGTTTGGTTTATTTTGTTTAACGGCATATCAATCTCAATGGGTTATTTAATGCCGACAACATTTTTAGGATAGATTCGTATGAATAGAATATGTATTCTTTGGTTTAGATTGGTTTGGATTATTTTGTTTTACGGCATATTAACCTCAGTGGGTTATTTAATGCCGACAACATTTTTAGGATAGATTCGTATGAATAAAATATGTATTCTTTGGTTTAGATTGGTTTGGTTTATTTTTTTACGGCATATCAACCTCAATAGGTTATTTAATGCCGACAAAAAAATTTATTGCTGGTAATATTTTGTTTTGTCAAAAAAAAATCTGTTACTGTTAATAATTTACCTTCAAAATTGTATTGCTGGTAATAATGTTTTCAAAAAAGTATTGCTAGTAATAGTTAACTATTTGCCCATAGCTGGGACCCTAACAGGTGCTACCACCCCGGGTGAGGGTGGACCAAGGAATACCAACAATTAAGAAGTGGTTCCACGCTCCTCAAAACCACTTGATCAGAGGTCTTGCTGCTGTATGTAGTTTATCGTCTTACCCAGGACGCGGATGTAGTTTAACGTCTTACCCTGGACGATATATATATATATATATATATATATATATATATATATATATATATATATATATATATATATTATTAAAGTAGACATACACAGAATAAATCAATAAAGTTAATGTAATTTATGCCAAATGGTATATATATATATATATATATATATATATATATGTATATATGTATGTATGTATGTATGTATGTATGTATGTATATATATGTGTATGTATGTGTGCGTGTGTGTACCGGTTGTAAAAGCATAATTGACCATCCTACAAAATGTTTAATATCTAAAACCACTAAACTAATTGAGTTTCATTTTTCCAGGTTTTCAGATAAGATATTTAGCCATCTTGACACCATTTATCGTAAGAATCGCTGAATTTCAATTATTCAGCATGACAGAGAACAGGTTAAAATTGTTTTGTGTCAGATCCACTTTATTCCAATCCTTTATTCAGCTTCCGATCATTTCATTTTCGTTTATGATCGATTTCATTCATGATTCTCCTGTTAAACTTGGAGAATAATTATACATTCTTATTGGCCAAAGTAGAGTCCCATAGTGCTATAAAAAAAACTCGGAGAATTCCAGTAATATATCTTTAATCATTTCTAAGATACAGCGATTCAAAATTTAATCTAACAAATGTACTATTTTACTTTTACACAATGTGGACAATTTTGCAGTTAAACTCCAGCAAATATATACTTTTACACTGGAATAATGGAATGAATGAATGAATGAAAAGTATCAAATAAAGATACGCGTTATATATATTCGACGACGGCATCTACTAGCACGATTAACCCTATTGCAGACACCCGCTCAAGCAAAATTGCATTTGTTCAACACTCAAAGAGTCCACCAGTTCTTTATGTTTCAACAACGCTCAGCGGACCTTAGTTACAATTTATGCCAGAAAGAGCATATTATCTAGAGTGATCAATAATCTGAACAAGGCCAGCACGTTCAAACCCAGTTTGACTCACAAGGATTGGCTCAACCTATGGTCTGGTATTCAGGCACTTTTCAAGGGTGTCGCATCCTGGAATCGCCTCCTCCAGTAAAATAATATATATATATATATATATATATATATATATATATATATATATATATATATATATATATATATATATTATATATATATATATATATATATATATATATATATATATATGAAGAAATATAGTCTTAAAGTGTGCTATATTTATGAGATAAAGTTCTCAATATCAGAGATAGAGCGTGTGTAAATATAAAAGTGAACATAGAAGTCAACACTTAGAGGCGACAGTCTGTTTCATGCTATATGCAATCGTCAGGCCACGTGAATTTGTTATTTTTTCTCGGCTATTTATATAACCACCATAATAGACTACCCACAATGCACCACTGACCCGTATATATATATATATATAAATAGCCGAGAAAATAACAGCACACATGGCCTGACGATTGCATATAGCATGAAACAGACTGTCGCCTCTAAGTGCTGACTTCTATGTTCACTTTTATATATATATATATATATATATATATATATATATATACATATATATAGTATCTGTTGTAGCATACCTAAGGACGATAATGGGTATGTTCCCATTTACATAAATTCAGTAGTAAATACTGTATGTTGGTCTGCAGTTGTAGATTCGTCTCCAGCTGTGAAAGGATCCACAGAAGAAACTCGTCTCGGGAAACAGCTACCCGACCCCATTTTATATGGGGTCTACGACGAATTTTTAGCCGAGCCTACAGGCTCGGATACCCCACATTAAATTCGGCTTTGTGCCACATCTGAGCGCGTGGGGCGGTTTGTAGATATCCTGCAGTTGGAGATTCGTCGCTGTGCTGGTCAAACTCTCTGCCTCCGGGCGATGATGATCCCCTGACGAGGCTATGTCGAAGGGCGGAGTCTCGTCTCGAGAAACAGCCACCCGACACCGTTTTGTACGAGGTCTACGGGAAAGTTTTGACTGAGCCTACAGGCTTGGATACCACACTTTAAATTCGACCTTGTGCCACATCTGAGCGCGTGGGGCGGTTGGTAGATATCCTGCAGTTGGAGATTCATTGTTCGAATTCACTTGACTCGCTTCTAGCAGTTGACTACATCTACGCAACGCTCACGAATCTTATCCTAAGTAAAATCGTTCATTACCAACATTCGTGTGATTATTCTATTCAGTTACTTTCTCTAAGTTGCAAGAATATCCTTGTTAAAAATATTAATATTCATCTTATTACGTAGACCTCTAAAGCACATTCAAAGCTCTGAATATGCTGAATACATCAATCTAATAGAAGAACTCTATCGATCTACCCCAATACAAACACATTTCAGACTTCATCAGGTTTACGACGGCGAGGAAATGAACACCCCATTCTGTTTTAACCCTTAAGAGATTATGCCCTGTGCATTTAAAAACACAGATGTGATCGGTACTAACCATTTATGCATTCCATAGCGCATCCTAGACGAGTCAACCAATATAAGACAACGATTCAGCTTTCTTTCCCGAGGACAATGTACTGATGATGAAGTGCGTATGCTGATCGCATAGGTATTTTTAATTGATATAAGTGCGACCTGGAACAGACAATCAGCATCCTCTATCAAGTGTTTCAAGAAATAAGACTCAAGATAAAAAAAAAAGAATACAGAAATTATTGTCTGGAATTCGATTTAAAGCAATGATGGCACGTTCTCTTAGTCAATATTTTTTTCATAAAATATACAAATACGAAAACCAAATTAAAGGGCATATTTTGACGTACATCTTGAAATAGATATATTACTTTTTTTTCACAGAAAAAAAACAGCGTATTTACTTTTAAATTATCATAAAACCTTCCAAATAGAATTCTTAAAAAAGAAACGTAAGAAAAAAACAGTTTTTACCAATTTTTCAAACTTAAATTTCCCTAATCAATCTAATCTAACAAAAAAAAATGATTTCATGTTTCGAATTTCAAATGAGAAAAAAAAACATAAACGTGAAACATAACTTGATAAAATATCTCAAAAATTATTTTACTTGAAAAACTATGATAAGCTATTAAATATTCACTTTTTGTGTCTCTTCCGTTCTTAGTCTATCAGCAATACTTCCACTCTTCAGTAAACTTGATCGTAAAATTTTATTTATAGAACTTTGCAACCTGGTGTCCTGAAGAGTGGATGCACATCCATTAAACTCAGAATCGATACAGGATAAATAAACATTTAATCTTATTTATTACTAGCAGGCTCCGCCCGCTCGCTGTCGCTTCGCAAAGTAAGATATATTTACTACTGGAAATCTTTGAAACAAAAATTTTAAATGTATATTTCATTCATAAATTGGCTTGTTATATTTAAGGAAAGTTTTGCAAATAGATGCCAACTTTTTAAATAATTAAGTTGTATTTTTCAGTGATGTTCTCTGTCTATTATTTCAAACTCATCCTGCAGTGGGTGGTGATCCGCATTTTTGCTCCTCGTCTGAATTTTCTATTTTCTCTCGTGTTACGGCTTTACGTCATAGGTATGGCGCGTAGAACTAAAACATTCTACCTGGGTGTATGAAATAAAGAGTTCAGTTGAAAATTACAATCACCTGACGAAGCCCGGAACGTACAACGACCGAAACGTCGTAAATAAGACAGCAAAGATGATGATAACAGTCCGAAAATGTAAATAGTACCTCATCTCAGAAATATCGAGAGACTTATGGGTACATCTAGTAAATTTAACTTTAAAATGCCACCGATTTAGTTCTATGCTTCAATTCGTAAAATCGAGCCATCAGGGAGTCAATTTCGTCAGAACACTCTATAAAATATTATAGTAGAGTTATAGGAATGGTTTGAGACGGAGGAGGGAAAGTCAGATCAGAACTGGTGAAATTGCATTTTTAACAGTCCGCTTTTAGATCTAATTTATACTTATTTATTTACATATTTTAGTCTGACAAAAATGCATCGTTGCGGTGCACCTAATGAGAATCGATCTCACTACGGTAAGCGAAAGACTAGCTTCGTCATCCATTATCCAAACAGCACGATGCAATAAATTTTGAGTTCATATTTAATTCTCGATACATTAATCTCTTTACAAGTTTCTCTGTACATAGAATAAAAAGCTGAAATTAAAATCAATGATCTATGACGAAACATTAATAAAGCAAGAAAAGAGTTCATTTTTCACTAGTCCGCGTGCTGTTTTTTTTCCCTAACTTCCTGCAAACTTCCTTTTTGATATACATTGTTTAAAGTTGCCATTAATCTGAAAATTGCATCATGCTGTTGATTGCCGCCAGCGAAATGATGATTTTAAAAAGAAAACCTTTCTTGATATTAGATTCAAAAACAAAGAAACCATTATGGAATTCATTCTGTTTTTCTTATGGAAAAACAAGACAAAAGACCAATTGTTTTAAATATATTAATGCGGCTGTAAGAGAATGGCTTCCTCTACTTCTACGTAAACATTTATTCATACAGATATTCTTAATTATAATTAAAGTCGCTACCAACTTCAGTAACTCTAGGTTTCAAACAGGAATTGTATACGATTATTCTTTTTAACATTTTGCAAGATAAATCCACCTAGGACACTATTTTATTAAATATTCAAAAGTAAACGCTTTGCCCTTGCACACACGCTGCTTAAGTTAAGGTGTGTGAGACAGCTTAAGATATGCAAGACTTAAAGACTTGCTATGAAGATAGGTAAAAAAATATATTTTTCTCAAATTTCTTGTGGACAATTTTTGGTGTCAAAAGTAGTTTAGGCTCACATAAGCAAAAATAGAAATTCCAAGTAACAGTAAATGCATTCTATTTACAAAAGCAAAATATAGTAGAATATATGTTTTCTTTATCTATCAGCTTGTCATGTTGAATTTGCAAGCTTGGTTCAGTTTCAGCTATTAAAGACAACAGAAGTTTAAATCACACCTATTTTCCTTGCGTCAACTCCAAGGCCATTTTAAAATTTTCCTCAGGCCCACCTGTTGGCCTAAGCACCAACAATGAGAATCATTTCTCTAAAGAACAGCATTTGAGACAAGATTCAAAACAACAAGGTGCCAACTCACGAGCAGATATCTACATCAGTGTAACAAAATGGGAATTATCAAATGCAAAAGTCACTATACTCAAGGAATTGAACAGCTAGACTTCTTGAATATATATATATATATATATATATATATATATATAGGAAAAAATTATTGACCGAAAATTAGGGAATTATATATATATATATATATATATATATATATATATATATATATATATATATATATATATATATTGAAAAATAAAAAAATTTAAAACATAAAATCTTCAGACACACTGGGTTGTATATTAATATTCTTTCGTTTTTTATTATTATTATTTGATTTAGATTCCTCGGCTAGTTTCGGCCCAAAAATGGCCATCATCGGGAGAAGAAATATTTCTGCTTGCTGGTAGCAGTAAACTACAGAAATGAATTTCTTGCTGGAGAAAAAAAAAATATATATATATATGGATTATTAGTTCAACAAGTCTTACAACGGGTTAGTAGAAAAAGAAAGATTAATCCACAGCAGAATCATATAATTTCAGTTTTTGTATAGACAGTTAAAACTGAAAATCTCTTTGTTGAATTATTTGTTGAAACATTTGATGAACCAGTTATTCTGAAAGTTGCCGAAGAAATTACCAAGATTCACCAATGAACCGCTTGTTGCCTTAAACAGACCTTCACTAGTTGAAAAACAATCAATAATATATATATATATATATATATATATATATATATATATATATATATATATATATATAGAATAATCCTAGGCAAACCTACCTAAGTTTCAGCTAAAAAGGATCTTCAGTGTAAACCGGCTTTACCCTGATGATCCGTTTAGGTGAAACCTAGTTAGGTTTGCCTAGCTCCTTAGGTTTATTTAGCGTATTGAGCACTCTACGTCGTTGTATTTTTACTCGTTTTGGAGGTTTTTCTATGGACTTGGAGCCTAAGACTTTCGCCTTGTTTTAATGTTCTTGGTTTTTTCTACTGCAAGTTGAGCTATCTGAAATTTTTCCAAACGAGTACTACCATTTATATATATATATATATATATATATATATATATAACCTAAACACCCCCAGAAATCTTTAAATATACAAATAAAAAAAAATGCCGTAAGAATTTTTGCCGTTAACAATAAAATTTTAAAAAATCCAGACGACATGCATTTAACGGATGTCAGATTTCATTGAAAAATACATCCCTACCCCTACTAGAACGTAACTAATAACTGACACATCAAAATACAGACATAATGAACACGCAGACGCCCCTTGTCTAGTGGAAGTAGATTTATCTGTAACCATGGAAACGTAAATTATGATTTTAGCTGTGACTTTAAAACCCAGTAATTTTAAAAGTTACTTCAAAATTCGCTTGAGGATGAAATGGAACTATTGTCTTTAATTTAATTACAAAATTAAATTCGGGGCTTTTAGCTTCCATTTTTGAAACATGGTTAGAACTGTGTAGCGAAAAAAACATATTTTAAATCAATTAATTTATAATATTAATGCTCTGTAAATTTACATTGAGCACTATTTTGTAAAAATAAAAATATCTATAAGAACACCGGATTGTATATCTTACTGTTGTTCTTTCTTTATATATATATATATATATATATATATATATATATATATATATATATGATGGACTCTGAAGTCGATTTTTGATGTATGAGGATCTAACTCATTCGGCTTTTATGTTTATGTCGTATATGACACTTCAGTCCCTTTATTTCCTTTCCTGCAAGTCCACATATTGTGCAACAGAGAGGATCTCGGGAAATTGCCATGGGAACATTTGTTGATGCTTTTCGCCATTGTTTTTCGTCTCTTTGTCGTTCAACACGAATAATTTCAAAATTTTTGATACAACTCTGGTGCAAATATTTCTAGAAATGTCTATCCAGGAGAACTCGCTCGAAGTTAATCTGAGGCATATTCAAATCAGAGCGGTTAACCCCTCTCTCTCTCTCCCTCATTCTCTCTTACTCTTACTCTCCATATATATATATATATATATATATATATATATATATATATATATGTGAGTGTGTGGGGGGTGTGGGCGTATTTAGGCAGCAGATGTCCATTCAAACATGTTTCGTTGAATAATATAGACATAGTGTTTCTACTTATTTTTTTTATTGTCCAATCGGTTTCTTGGTTTTCAGATTAAATTCATCAAGGAAGGCGCCGTAGTTTGTTTTTTGTTTTTTTGTTTTTTGTTTTTTTTTTTGCCTAAGTAGTTTCGACCTTTCCCAAGCTCATCTTCAGAAGTAAATGAAAAAAACTTTTTGTAACTGTGATAAAATGTGCATTCCGTTATCATAGTGGTTTTTAAAAACATGCTCTGTTGTGGTCATTTTAAAATTTTTCCATTCCAGTCATGAATTTGTTTTTACAAAAAAAAAAGCGTTTCAAGACGAGAAAGCTGACGGAAATTACTAGAAATGTAAAAAAAAATAGCATTAGTATATTAAAAAAACCGACGGCGCCTCGACTTTCTTGATGCAGAAGAGGACCATGATGCAAATCCCTCCGCCATGAATTTGGAAACAGCAAACTATACAGCTCCAATATAAATCAGAATCTTTGGGTGTCAATCTGAAAACAGTGCAGAGATTTTGAAAAGAGTTGGTTGAGTCTAAGTGAGATTACGAAGGTAAGACAGCTCGAAAAACTCACTCTGTTCGTTCTCATGAGAAACAAACCCCCGAGTTTGTTGGTGATTGCCTCGGACTCAACACTCTGACATACATCAAGTGACTTGAGGGGGTAGTGCTGCTCTGGGACAAGAGGGTGGCTGCTGAAAGACCTTATATCTGGCAAGAGAACTATGCGCCATGCCACACAAGCTGGATATCCCAGTAATGGCTGTCAGATAAATTTCAGTGACCACATTAACCTTTATATCTGGCCATCGAACTCCCCAGACTGTAACCCTTTTGATTATTAATTGTGGGGCAAACGAGCAGCGAAACTCCCTGTAACACCAAAGATGAACTGGATTATTGCAGCATTCAACAACTTAGAGAAGGAGGCTGTGCAAAAGCGGTGCAGGAGATTCCGAAGGAATCTAGAGTCCGGCGTTGAAGCCAATGGCAATTTTATTGAATAAATTTTACTCTTTAGTATTTCAAGATGTTTTTGTGTAATTTTGGTATAGATATTTGTTTAAAAGGATACGCCAGTGTTATTTACATTTTTGCGTCATTTAGGAGACAATTCATTCATCGTACGCTGTATATACAATCAACGCCGACATTACATGTACACCCATCAATTTCGAATATTTTTATCCATTTTTCAGAATCTAATGCCTGTATAATGCCAATTTTTTTATGTTTATATATACGAAAATGGAATATAAAACTCAATTTCTAGAAAAATAGTTTAAATACAACAAATTTGTCTGGTGAATTATACAAAATAGGAAAAGAGAAAATCATTCGTAAAGTGGAAAATATCGTTTTAAATTAATTGATTCGTGTAAGTATAAGTAATTTACATAATTATTTTATTGGTGAAGCCTTCTAGACTATTTATTCAGTAAAATATTTTTGATAATGCCAGAAAAGAAAATCACGTGGTGCATAGAGTATCACCATTTTTATTCTTACGTTAACAACACGATGGGGAAGACAAACGAGCTTAACGTTGACTTAAGACAGAGAATTAATAACTTCCACAAGTCGGTATATAGTAAAGCGCTATTTCAAACCGGTTAGCTATCCCTAGATCTACGGCATATATTCTTATATAAAGAAGTTTAAACAGTTTAGCACGACAGAGAATTTGCCTGGGCGTAGAAGAAAACTCAAACTGTCACCGAGAACTGCACGAAAACTATGTCGCAGGGGTAATATAAACCCAAGAGTTTGTTTAAAAGACATCGCCAAAAGTTTGGATACGATGGGTATCAGCAAGTACTCGCACAATACAAGTTGTTTAAATAGAAATGCGTTGTATGAAAACCGGCTACAACGACCCCCTATTCACAAACCATAACAAATTTTTGCTCGGTTTCATTTTGCGAAAACATTCTTGGACAAAGAAAATTGCTTTTGGTACAAAATTGTGCTTTTGGGGCATAATGATATACAGATTTGGCGCAAGAAAGATGAATCTTTCCTCCCAAAGAACACAAACGGCTCGGGTTCTTTTACTTCAAGTGGGACTGGACAATTAATTTCAATAAGAAGAATAATGAAATCTACAGAGTATATCTAAATTATAGATGAAAATCTACAACTATCAGCACAAAATCTCCATCTCGGTAGGTGATTTATTTTCCAGCAAGATAATGATCCCAAACATACGTCTAAATCCGTGACTGCATGACTTCAGAAAAAGAAGATTACAGTTCTGTCATAGCCTTCAATGAACCCTGACTTGAATCCTATTGAACATTTATGGCAAGAATTGAAATTTCGAATAAATCATCGGTATAAAAACTTCAGGAATTACAACGTGTAATCACTGACGAATGGAAGAAAATCCCAGAAAAGACTTGTTCAAATGTCATCAAAAACCTCAGAAAACGATTGCAGTAAGTTATAAAGATGAGAGGCCATGCTATTGACTATTAATTTTGGGACAATAGTTCAATTTTTCATACTGTATGAATAATTTCGTCTTTTCTTATTTTGCCTGTCAAATTTGTTGTATTTAACCTATTGTTCTGAAAATTAAATTTTATATTCCTTTTCCTGTGTTTATTAACTTATAAAATGCCTGGCATCATACGGGCATTAGATTCTGAGAAATGGATAAAAATATTCAAAATTGATGGGTGTACGAATAATTTGACTGTAGCTGGTCTCTATCTATCTGATCATCCCCAAACGAACACTTCTAAGCACTTTTTTCAGTCATTTCTTTTATTCAGAGAAGTAGGTAATGTTTCTTTTCTGATTCCAATGACATCTCCGAATTAATTGATAATGGTTCTTTCTGGTTTAGCACTTTCATCTTTTCCCCATGATTTGGATAAATTTATGTACGAATTTTTTGTTTGATTTCCTGTTAATTGTCACTAAACGATACGGGTCTTTCACAGATTGTGCGGCAGCATTTTTGTAAGTTCCCATGTCGTTCTTTATTGGTCATAATTAGGTTCCTGTTTAAACGTAGCCTTGCTCTCACTTGTCGAGTGTTTTTGTTTAATTTATTAATGTCCAATTTGACCCGTCTCCACTGTTTCACTTGCCTTTTTTTGTTTTTGATTTCCAGATGTTATTTATTATTTACTAGCAGCATGGCCCGGCGTTGCCCGTGCTTGATTCAAAAATCGTATGACTCATACAGCAATCGCTATCACTTGACTTAAAATATTTTTGCCCTTCCTTGCCTTTAAAGGAGTGCCCTTTGCTGTGCTGATGTTGCTACATGCCTTACTTCTTGTCTATCTCACACTGCGAATTTTTTCGAAGCTCTATACTAAATATTAAATCTGTTACGAAAAAAGAACTAAAAAAAATGAACACAAAACGATCAGCTTTAAAAAAAGGACTCGTAATTGGAAAAACCGAATGAAAAAAGAATGTTAAAAACAAATACTTTTTCACACCCAACCCAGTTCTGCGGAATCAGAATCAACGTTGAGTTTAAGCAAACGAATGAGCCAATTGGAGTAAAGTGCCATGCAGATTTAAATTTTTCCCACTTGTGACGAATGCAGCTATCGATTTTTTTTTTTTTTTGCCTGCTAGCATGCTAGTAAACATTCGTGTCAGTCAGCTGTTGGCTCTCACGCTGGCCAATAGAATCTTCCTTCCTATTCATGGCAGCCACTTTGACAGAAAATTTATCAGTAAAAAATTCGTATATCACCATATTTGTACATGAACGCACAACTGTAAAAAATTTAAAATCAAACTCATCGTTGCTACTGCGCGCTCCAAATCAATAAGTCATTTCCAATAGCATTTTCGGATACAACAATACATATATTTTCGTTGTCCTCTTATTACTAAGAGAAAAAACAAGAACAACATCTATTCCATACCTGAAGATGTCTGTAGGAACAGACGAAAGCTTGTAGTAAAAATAAGAACTAATACGGCAGAAATTTATAGAAACAAGGATCATTTCATTCATAACGGATTCGGAGGTTTTTGTATATCATTTGAATTGTTTGCGACGATGGATTTCTCGCCAATTAAATCATTAACCTTTGCATTTGTTTTTTGTGTGAATAATTCATGAATTTGTAAATTGATTGCACGTTTTATATATATATATATATATATATATATATATATATATATATATATATATATATATATGAATAAAAATGACAATAGGAAAACTGGTAATTGCTGACGCGTTTCGTCCAATGTGGACTTTATCAAAGCAAAATACTAAAATGAAATTAATTGAACAAAGTAACAAGTAAAAACAAAAACACAATTTACCTAGCAACTGGAATGTAGAGAAACGTTATTTTCATATTTTTAACTGGAAAATAACGTCAGTATTTGTCACGTGTGGAGAATATTGTCATTATATCTGTGTTGATGTATTCAACCATTTTCGTTTGATTTTATGTAACTGTTGTGTATATTTATTGTCTTCTCTACTGGTTAAATCAGAGAAATTTTCATATATATATATATATATATATATATATATATATATATATATATATATATATGTTTTGTGTGTGTGTGTTGAGAGGGGTTCGTGTGTGTGTTTCATTGTATTAGCTACAACATATTGGTTTACTTTATTGCAAGTCGCTAGAAGAATTAAAATGTGCTAACAAGAACTAGCTATGGGGCAATCAAAAACGATAAAGTAAAAGAAAAAAAATCTTTCCTCCCAGGAGAATCGTGAATAGGGGTTCTGATATCGCAGACCGATTCAACTTCACCACAGAAACGTTATTAATGTAGGATAACGCCAAATAATGAAGTTCCGATATCTTGGGGCCTCTGCCAAAAGGCTTATTCTTTATGCGGATTCACTTCGACGAATTCACTTGCTTTCTTAACTTCTTAAGTTGCATTAAAAGATTGGCTCGTCGACCGGGCGGGTTCACATATCAAGGTCGTGATTGGCGTGGTTGTGGAACGGAGGCGATGAAAAGACGGAAGCTCAGTAGAATTCTGTGATCCAAGACAATTTGTTGCGTTAATTTGATACTTTCTGAATTTGTTAAGAAAGAAAGATGTATTCGGGCGTACATTTTCAATTACCCATTAAAACGTTAATTCCAACCGAAGGGTCATTGTAAACCTGAATCACACAATTTTAATAAGGTAGATAAGTTCATTGGAGCATTAACTGTTAGATTTATTTATAGATAAATATATTCATGCATGTATACACATACACACACGCGAGCGAGCACACACACACACACACAAACATATATATATATATATAATTAAGCTCTTGATAATATATTTCAATTGAGCGCTGTTGGGAGACAGTATAATTCTACAAACAGCAGTCGCCTACGCTAAAACGCCAAGCTCTTCGGTAAAATGAATATGAGCACTCTGACTGACAGGCTTTTGTTTGCATTCGTAAAAACGGTACACTAAAAGTTAGAAGTTTCTCTCTGCCGAGTGCTGATGGCTTAGGGGCAGAAACTCTGAGTGACATCAAATCTGTCGAGTTTCGATCCTGGTTGAGGTTTTCGGACGTCTAATCGCACTGAGAAGCTGCGATACAGCGAAACAGTACTGTCTGCAAATGACACACACACACACACACATATATATATTATATATATATATATATATATATATATATATATTATAGCAAAAAGAAACCAAAATTACCTCAACATAGATTATATATTGAGGTAATTTTTGTTTATTTTTTTATTTGTTTTTAAGGGGGGGTTAGCTGTACAAAATACATATGCTCTGTTAAAAATATCCATCTGTCTGTGCATCAATTTTAATACTATGGATCTACCCGGATTAAAACTGTTCAAAAATGTCTTAAAAAATAATTGTCGGACTTTGCCCAGTTCACAACGTATGACGTCATATATATATATATATATATATATATATATATATATATATATATATATATATATATATGAAGACATATAGTTTTGCCTGTGTGCTATATTTATGGGATAAAGTGCTCAGTATCAGAGATAGAGCGTATGTAAATATAAATATAAAAGTGAACATTGAATTCAATACTCAGGGCCTCGCCTCTGACGGGTTGACTTCAATTTCACTTTTATATATATATATATATATATATATATATATATATATATATATTGGGATGAGAACAAATGGATTATTATTCCATTATACGTAACATTTCATTTGAAAGAGGGATCAATACGAATTAGAGCCAAATGTTATTTATTACAGAATATAAAAACATGTTAAAAATCGCTACACAATTACAATTATGTTTCAACAATACAAATGTGCCTCATAGCAAATAAGGATCAGAAGCCAGCAGTATGATAAGACAAAAAAAGAGAAAGCGTTTATCAATCTAGTACGTTTCACTTTTATTAATTATTCTTTATCCGAGGAAAAAGTTAGAAAAAAAGAAAGAACTGGAAATATCCGAACCGTGCAAAATAAATTGTGCAATGCCTTAATTTTTTGTGCAAATAAAAAGCCCAAGCGAGTAATAATTACCCTGAAGATCCATTTAGGTGAAATCTAGATCGGATGATCCTGGCTTTTTAGGATTTATTTCATATATATATATCAACAAATATAGGTAACTACACTCGTTTCGAAAAACCCTCGAATTTTTGATTTGCCAATAATCAAATCAATCTCGAGGGAAAAAAAGGTTTTAAAAAAAGAAAGAGCTACAAACATGAACTTCTGCCGACAAAAATCGCACAGATACAGGTTTGAAGCCCAACTCTTTTTTGGATACGAGTAAACAACTAACTAACAAAAGAGCTCAATAAAACCGTAGAGCAGACCTAGATAAACCTAGTGAGCCAGACTTTCCCTGACGATACGCTTAGATGAAACCTGGGTATGTTTGTCTGGCTCACTAGGTTTATCTATATATATCTATATATATCTATATATATCTATCTCTCTCTCTCTCTATATATATATATATATATATATGTGTGTGTGTGTGTGTGTGGGTGTGTTCTGTTTATACTTTATTTTTATAGATACAGTTTCTCTAAGTAAATGCACTAGTTTTATTTAATTAAGCAGTATTAATTACATTTACTAGCCTGAATGTTCGAGAAATAGCGTAGAAAATGTGTGCTTCTCCGACAAGAATTGAACCTGTAACTCCAAAGACGACCATCATTAGAACTGATGTGCTGTTAACCAGTAAGCAACAAATAAAAGTCTGATTAGCAAAGTCCAAATTACTGTTAATAAACAACAAATCTTCGATAATCTTTCCCGAACGATCATATCTCCTCATGAAGTATATCATAATGTAAACAATAATATTAAAGGAAAATATGTTGCTGGTAAATATAATTAATACTGTTTAATTAAAAAAAAACAAAAAAACAGAGCACTTCCTATTTTGCATAATTTGCCTGTCAAGTTTGTTGTATAAACATATGAAAAAACTTGGAATAAGTTTCTGACAAATGGATAAAAATATTCAAAATTGATGGGTGTACGAATAATTTCGTCGTTGACCATATATATATATATATATATATATATATATATATATATGTGTGTGTGTGTGTGTGTGTGTGTGTGTGTGTGTATTAGTATCGTTAAAGACGACTGACAAAGTACCGCGTTTAAGCATTTTATTTAATGTTTCTTCTTTTCGTATAGTAGCCTCATCCACATCTAAAAAGATTTAAGCAGTTATTAAAAAAAAAAACCCAACGCTCAAAAACATTAACTATTGACACGGCCATATTGGAAAATAAAATATTCCCGTAACATAAAAATATCACATATTCAGTTTAAAAACAAAAAAATTTTTTTTTGTGCAATACATTTTAAAACAATATATATATATATATATATATATATATATATATATATATATATATATATATATATATATATATATATATATATATTAAGAAATGGACAAAGTCCGACAATTTATTTTATTAAAGACATTTTATGTTTAACGTTCTTTTTATAGATAAAAGTATTTAAGTAAATTTCTCGGACATCCAGGCCGGTAAATGTTATTTAATACTGTTTATTATAAACAGAGCATTTACTTAAATACTTGTAGCTATAAAAAGAACGTTACACATAAAAATGTCTTTTAATATATATATATATATATATATATATATATATATATATATATATATATATATATATATATATACAAACCTAAAAGCCAAGAAAATCTGCCCAAACGGATCGTCATATTAAAGTTTTGTTGTTTTCAAAAATGTATTATTGCTGGTAACTTTTTTTTTTGTTTTCAAAAATGTATTGCTGGTGATATTTTTTTTCAAAAAGGTATTGATTGTAATAACTGTTTTTGCTTTAAAAATTATATTGCTGGTAAGTTTTTTTTTGTTTTAGAAAATGTATTGTTGATAATATTTTTTTTTTTTTGTTTTAGAAAATGTATTGCTGATAATATATTTTTTTTGTTCAAAAATGTATTCCTAGTAATAATTTTTTTGTTTTCAAAAATTTATTGCTGGTAATAACATTTTGTTTTCAAAAATGCATTGCCGGTAATTTTTTTATTTTTTTTTAAATGTTTTGTTGTTAATTTCTTTTTTCAAAAATATATTTCTCGTTATATTTTTTCCAAAAATCTGTTGCTCGTAATAATTTTTTTCTTCAAAAATTAATTATTGCTAGTAATTTTTTAAACACTTCCATCCTTTTTGCCCATAGCTGCGACCCTAACAGGTGCTACCACCCCGGGTCAGGTGTACCGGGGAACACCAGCAATTACGAGGTGGTTCCAACATGCGGAAAAACTCCTGATCTGAGGCCTTGCTGTCGGATGTGGTTTATTATCTTAGCCAAGACGTGACGAAACACGCAACACACACACACATTATTCTTTATTCTTCGCGTATCGAATGAATTGCTGAAGGAGGTGAAATTTTGTAAATCAACTTACGGATATTAAAAATTGAACAGACATTTTATTTACATATTATTTAATACAAAATGATTAAACAAAGGAATATATATATGTGTTAATAAATATAGTATTTAACTTTTATTAAGTCACTAAACTATTTGTTTAAAAAAAATTAATTATTTAAATTAATAGCAAACATCAAATTTTTTAGACATCTAAATTTCTATCAAGCATTAAAATCTATTCTTTACATAAATTGCTAAAACCCAATTACAGCCTCTTTCTCTTTACTTCCCTCTCCCTATTCCTCTTCTTTCTTTTTTCCTTTTTCCTTTTTCTTTTCACCCTACTCCCCTCCCATTTCTATATATAACTTCCGTTAAGTTAACCATCTAAATAGGTCAAGGTCTGGTCACTCCTCCTCCCCCAATATAAAGTATACTTGAGAGAGATATTAAATTAATCCCTCCCTATACTCTATCATGTCTCTTTAACTACTCCTTTTACACTCTCTGTTAAATTACAAAAACTTACACTACCCATCAATTTTTATTTCATTTTTCGTTTCATTTCATTTTTTGAAGTGCTATCTGATGATCCGGCGTCCTTTAAAAGGACTCTGAGGAAATAAATTATTAGCTCTGGATTTACATTGAGCTCTCAGAATTTCATCCTCCCTGGGATTACCCATACGAAGTTCTTCATAACTTATATATATATATATATATATATATATATATATAAAAGCAAACATGTGGATATAGATCCGACAGTATGAAGAAAAATATGGAAAAACAAAAATCCAAATATGCAAGTATTGTGTTTTAATGTTGTTCGACGTCAGATGTTTCGGTCTAGTAGGCCTTCTTCAGGACATAGTTATTAAAACATAATTAAAATTAGATGATATTCAAGCCAACATGAAAAGACGATAGATATGGAATTAAGACTGATATTTATTCGTACAAAAAGTACAAATTCTGACAGGGCCAATAAAGGTCAGGGGTAGAGGCACAACTGTCACTAACTATCTGATACCATTAATCAGATTCGACCCATTCTGTTACATTACATTTTACTCATTCACCAAAAAGAACTCGTCCATCACCAAAAATTATTTCAACCACCATAATACCATGTTTGCTCTCAAGGGATATTTAAAACCAAAATCGCGCCCCATGCCAAAAAAATTTTAATGATGATATATATATATACAATTCTAATAATGATAAAATGAGAGGGAGGAAATTGAGGATTATAATAATTTTAAAATTAAACACAAATACAAACTAAATATAATTGATGTTCTTGAGGGACCGTCCAACCGTTAAAAACAGAGAGTGTGCTGTATTCTGCCCAGGGGACAAAATCAAGAGATATTCTAATTCAAGGGAGTCAGAAAAAGTATAAAATATTATTTTTGGAATGGGAAAATATAAACTGACCCAGTCGAGATGAAAGGGGTGGGGTCAAAACAAACTGGGGAGGTTGGGAATCTCGACTTCGATCATTAACCAAAGAACGGCCGGGAGCTTATTGAGTTTCATCAACACTTACTCACATTAACTAGGTACACTGAAGCTTGTCTAAATAACCAAGGGAGGGTTCCACAGGGAAGCAATGCTTATATATGTGTTTAGGTTGACCTAGAAGAGAAAATCAAGGCTAGCCCCCGTTCATTTATTCTACTTCAATTGAACTTTTTTTACCCAGGAAAATGCTAAAGATCTGTCGAATGCAATCGTTTTCTATCCGATCTAATCTTCATCTTGAGCTGATGGACAAAGAATGAATAAGATCCGAATGATGAATGACGATTTAATGAATTCAGTTCCCGAATTTCGCGTTGTCAAATCACCATTCGAGCCGTGGCCATCAGCGTCAGAAACATCATCCGTTTCATCCCGGAATACGGGGCGACATTGTATTGTCGCGTATGCGCGATCAATGGACACAAATTGTTCGGGGGTTTACGAGCCGTCATTTCGCCGACACGTGTTGTAATTTAAGGGGCGGACTTGGGGGAAAAAATGGTAAAAGGTTTGCGCAGCCGTTTCTTTTGATTGGTGTGGCCACACCGTTCACAGTCTGGCAAATGACGCCAAGCCCCATATGAAATCCATGTCGTTGAGAGGCAGACGATTCCGAGCCAATCGCCAGCTAAGCGAAAACTCAGACTAATCAAAACAGAATAACTGAAATTTTTAAGATCAGCGTTCCGTTTCGCAATACGATCACGTCGGCGTTTCGTGGGCGATGTTGCGAAAACGTATTCCTAAAATAGAGTATATTTTAAATGAAAAAGAATTTTACTTTAATCTAAAATTTATAAGTACGTTTGTCCAGCATTAGGTTGGGATTTCTAGGGCATATAATGAGGAAAGCGACTTTTGAAAATCTGATATTCACAGGACAGATTGATGGAAAGAGGGACAGAGGAGACCATCCCATCACATACTTGATGAGCTTAAGTAAATGGATGGTAGAAAAAAAAACCTTATATAGGGGGATTTGAGAAAAGAACAGAACGAGTAACGATATTCAAGAAGTCAGCAGATGGCGATTGTCGTTGCATTTAATTTTTTTTTAATTGTAGTTATCAGGGAAGCAAGTAAACGGAAGGAAATTCCACAGGCGGGAAGTGCGAGAAAAGAAAAATGTTGAAGTAGAACCACAACAAAGATATTTCAACGAAGATGACACTTTGACAATTTGTGTGATAGGGTCACCAGTTCTGACATATTGGAAAGTGACGAAAGACAATAAAAAAACGTGAATATTGGTTCAAATACCCGTCATTCCGACAAGAAAAAATATCAATAAAATCTATAGATATGAAATTGATCAGTGGTTTAAGTTGAAAAAATATTGATTTTGTTGCAAAAAATATTATTAAAGAAAAAAAAGATTAATTCTTTTTCTACAAATAACTAAAAAAATATTAATTTTTTTTTTGGCCCATTTATCAAGAAATTGACTAAATAATACAGAGAAAAAAAAATATACTGAAAGGCATTTTTAAGGAATTTTAATTTAGTAAGGAATCCTGATCCGAAAATAACAAAGTAAAAACTAAAAGAATGGAAAATTAAATGTCTTTGACTAGATGCGAGGGGGTGTAGTATCCTAACGATGTATGTTATTTTATTTGATCGAAATTGGAAGCAATTCATCCTCTTTTGAAATCTTATAAAGAATCACATATCGTTGATGATTGAAGGTCTAAAGCCGTATATTCAGTCACCACACCATTTTTCATTTTTTTTTTTTTTAAACTGCATTTATTTTTTTTTTTTTTTTTATTTTTATTTTCCCCCCCCCTCCCTACTGAAAGGCATTTTGTCCCAATGAGGCACTTATTTGATAATTTAGTAAGGAATCGATCCGAAATGTTAACAAAGTAAAAACTAGAAGAATGGAAAATTAAATGTCTTCTTCTGGACGTGATAATAAATCCGGGTAACCGTATTTTCAATTTGTTTTTAGAATAGACAATGGGACTTATACTAAGTTAAAACTTAATGTGATAAAGTATAGCCAATTGTGAAACAGGACTCAAAAACCTGTTATCTCCCCTCCAATCCTTCCCTCTGTTTTTGTCGTCCTTTTTGTGTTATCTGTAATAGGGAGTATACTCCTGACGTTCGGACCGCCCGGTCAATTACGTCCTTTCCCCTTCTATTGGACATGAGTAGAGGCTTGAATTTGTTTCTAAAGGATGGGGTTCCCGGTACTGTCTTCTCTCTCCGGCCTCTGAATTAGTGCAGGTCTGTTTCTAATTTAACGTGCAGTCTGCGGTAAACTCTTCATTCTGAGGGTACACGGCTGATTTTCTCTATTGCTTTTCCGACTGGTGTTGGAGTTTTAACTCTTGCGTAGCGTCTTGAGCGGCTTAAAAAATCAACAGTTGTATAATACCGGGGTGTTTGTAGTGCCATGTCGCGCGGAAAGGTGGTGCAACCTCCGGTGGCATCCCTGAGGCCACATAATGAAGCGGATTTTATATAACTCCTCTCTGAACCTGTGTCGCGGTGAAATGTCTAAAACCTCAGGCCTTCTCATCTTTACCAAATTCCAACATGAGTTACAAAACCGAAAGATTTACCCTAAACCAGCATCTCAGAAACCACTAAACCCCTCAACATTTCATTCGGTCAACATCCAGGGGCATTTGAACAAACTTCTTTCTTTCCTCACTGGGAACGGCCCGGATGTTGTGTCAAGACAATGTTTTGAAATCTATCCATTTTCTATGGGATCTCTGATCCCTGGCTATCTTCTCTCCTCATTTAAAGAATTTTAACCCATTTTTACGGTCTTGGTGTTTAATTTTAGGTCAATTCATCTCCCCTGGCTTTCACTATCCTCTCTTGAATCGCCTGACCAGTCTATATATATGTCTATATCTCTCTCTCCTATATATATATATATCTTCTATATATATGTCTCCATCCTCTCAAGACTGTGAGATACTTGATAGCATTTATGACGGATAGACAACCTTCTCCCTCCACCCGTTCGCTCACATTTTTGTGTTTGGAGAACTTTAAGCCCATCAACTTGTGGATTAAGAACTTATTACTTACCAAATGCAATTCAAACGCTTAATTTTCAATCTCCCATTCCCTCAAGATAGTTAACTTTATATTCGTTTTGCCCTCAAATGGGTTATTAAGCCTCTCTTCGACCTGTGCTTTACCTCCATCCCCTGAATCCTGCAATAACATAAATTGTGCCCACTTGGTAACTCTGACCCCCAGTAAATTTGTTAACATCTCCTTTAACTCCCAAAAAATAAGGATAATTTTACAATTAGAACTTCGTTTCTATTATCAATAAGCTGACTGGGACGCGTCCGTGATTTCCTCCGCGATGTCCCCTGGGATGGAGTCTTTAAGCTCCCCGTCCAAGAATGTGCTTCTGAGGTCTCTTCCTGGGTTAAAGCTGGAATCGACGCTTTCATCCCATCAAGGAAATATAGGGTTAAGTCGCGCTCCTCCCCTGGTTTTCGGCTGCTTGCTCAGCCGCCATCGCCCATAGGAACCACTACTTCCACCTATACCGTAGCGACATGTCTGACTGCAATAGACGTCTCTTTGCCGCCGCCCGTAACGATTGTAAGCGTATCCTAAATGATGCTAAGTCACTATTTGCGGCTCGAATGAAGGAACGTATTGCATCTCGCAAATTTGGCTCCAAAGATTATTGGCGTCTCTGCAAGAGTGTATTGAATAATTGAAACCCTCTATACCTCCTTTATTCAACCAGTTCGAAGTCTTGACCTCCTCTACCGACAAGGCTGAATGCTTTGCTCGGAAATTTTCATCAACTCGACGCTCGACTCTTCTGGTGTACCCATACCCGACTTCCCTCTTAGAACTGAGGCCATATTGAGTGGGTTAAACATAACCCCAACCTTGGTACTGGGCGTTATCTCCAATTTAGATCCCAACAAGGCGAGTGGTGGAGATGGGATACCAGCCATTGTCTTAAAGAAATGCGCGCCTGAACTGGCGCCCGCCCTTTCGAAACTATACAACTACTGCCTCAAGGAATCTTGTTTTCCTGACTGCTGGAAGTCCTCTTCGATCGTTCCTGTCTTCAAGAACTCCGGCGACCCCTCTGACCCTTCCAACTACCGTCCTATCAGTCTCCTTTCCCTCTTCGGCAAAATCTTCAAAGCTCTAATCAATACTGGGGGTGGTTAACCACCCACATCCAATAATCTGCTCTCAGACAAGCAATATGGTTTCCGCTTTGCCAGATCTACAGCCGATGTGCTCACAGCCATCACGGAAACAGTCTACCGATCTCTCCAAAATAACGGGGAAGCCCGAGCCGTGGCACTAGATATCTCCAAAGCATTTGATAGGGTTTGGCACGCCGGCCTTCTCCGCAAGATCCAGGGTTATGGCATTACGGGTCAATTATATAACGTAATACAATCATTCCTGTCAAACCGTGAATTGAAGGTCGTTCACAACGGATTCTCCTCCAGTTCCTACCCCACGAACGCAGGTGTTCCTCAAGGCTCCATCCTAGGCCCCACTCTATTCCTTATCTATATAAATGACCTTCCTGACGCCGTAACTTCTCAAGTCGGCATCTACGCGGATGACACCACAATTTATTCCTGCCTCAAAACAAATCCAGTCTCGCTGACAAAACTCACCTTGCCGTGCGCCTCGAAAAGGACCTCCAATCGATTGTGAACTGGGGCATGATTTGGCTGGTCAACTTCAACGCTTCGAAGACAAAACTGCTCTCTATTAATCACCACAGAAAGCCTTCCTTCCCTCCATTATAATGTCTGACGCTCAACTTCCTGAGAGCAACTCTCTGCGGCTTCTCGGTCTCACGTTGACTGCTGACCTGAGATGGAATAAATACATCGAGTCAATTGCCTCGTCACTGCGAGGAAAGTTGGCTCCCTGAGCCCGATAGGAAGTTTTTTCTCCCCTGAGTCGATCCTTCAGATATACAAATCCACAATTCGCCCTTGCATGGAGTATTGCTGCCATATATGGTCTGGCGCCCCTTCTGTTTGCCTCAGGGTTCTTGATAGGCTCCAGAAGCGGATATGTAATATGGTTGGCCCTGCCCTGGCATCTCGTCTACAGTCACTTTCTCACAGACGCACCGTCGCCTCCCTCTGTCTGTTCTACAAATACTTTCATGGAAATTGCTCCGAGGAACTGCATTCGCTGGTTCCCCAAACTTCATGAGTTCAAGCGCCCTACGAGGCTGGCATCCCGCTCTCACCCCTTCACTGTCGAAACTCATAAATGTAGCCGTCTCTTCTACTCTAATAGCTTCATGTCTCGCACCTCTCGCTTTGGAACTCTCTTCCCTTCTCCTGTTTCCCTGAGAGTTATAATCTCCAGCTATTCAAGTGTAATGTCAATCGACATCTCCAGTTGCCTTAATCTATCTACTACCCTCATCCTTTCTTCTATCACTCCTATCTGATCTTCCTATTTTCTGTAACCTCTTGCGTCCTAGTGGCTCCCCGCCTTGCTTGGGGTGAAATGCTTAAAAAAAAAAAAAAAAAAATATAGGTGTACCACGGGTTTTAAAAAAAGGAAACGTGGGATCTTATTACCGGAATGGAAGCGACACAAGTTAACCAACGAAGAACAGACGCAAGACGATGGATTTTAAAATAAAACATTTATTTATAAATACATAAACAGGTAAAAAAAAGAAAATTCATTTAACAAAGGGGAATGGGAGCTTGAAAGAACAGAAGGGGCGAGCGAATACATACATACACATAAAAAGGATCAAGCCAAGAGAATCAACTTATCTGTCAGTCGAATTGATATTTCCACACAAAATTCTGATTCACCGAAGCGAGAGTTCTTATGTAAAAACAATATTTTGACCGTCCGGCAATTTTCCTGGGTTCCTTTGCTTTCGGAAGTGTTCGGGGTACACAGCATCTCGTACAGGCGTTTCGTTGGTCGATTCAGTTTCGTAGCAGTCCTTTCATCTCTAGGCGACAGACTTTGCTCTCTTCTTCATTCTCTCTTCTCCATTTGGAATCGAATCGATTCACCCCAGCGATGTTCATCTGCCATTGGTCAGACGGAAACTGAAAATTCTTTTTTAGATTTTTGCTGTCCCCCAAAGACAGTCACGTGGGTTCTCTTCATCCTTGACCGGGTACACAGGAGGATAGGGTCTGATCACGTGAATCGCAGCAGGTGACCTGGTGCTGCCTGGAATTCACTTATGGTCAACTGTCTGATAGCTGCGGGATTTTGGAACCAGGTCATTCTCGTGTTGGGTCGCTTCAAAGTTCACGGGCCCGTGGCTTGTTGGTAGGAAGAGTAGGTAAAGAGGGAAAGAATTTGTGAAGAAAAGAGGAGGGTATGGCTGATCATACAACATATTCGCTCGCAAGATGAAAGCATTGGATTTTATCTATATTTATTTATTTATTTTATATCTGACTAATATTCAGCTAGAATTTGGAATTTTTTTGGCGGGGGTAGCCTTACGCCTATATGACTAAATTCTGTTCCGTCTGAAGTCCGAGTTCCGCCTGAAGTTTGAGGAGAGTGGAACTACGTCTTAATTGCTGGTATCCCCAGATGCACCCTGACCGGGGTGGTAGCACCGGTTAGGGTCCCAGCTATGGGCAAATGGATAACTATTACCAGCAATACTTTTTGAAAAAAACTATTACCAGCAATACAATTTTGAAGGAAATATATTACCAGAAACAGATTTTTGACAAAACAAAATATGACCAGCAATAAAAATTTTTGTCGGCATTAAATAACCCATTGAGGTTGATATGCCTTAAAGCAAAATAAACCAAACCAATCTAAGCCAAAAAAAATACATATTCTATTCATACAAATCTATCCTAAAAATGTCAGCATTAAATAACCCATTGAGGTTGATATGCCGTAAAGCAAAATAAAAAAGCCAAACCAATCTAAACCAAAAGAATACATATTCTATTCATACGAATCTATCCTAAAAATGTTGTCGGCGTTAAATGACCCATTGAGGTTGATATGCCGTAAAACAAAATAAACCAAACCAATCTAAACCAAATAATACATATTATATTCATACGAATCTATCCTAAAAATGTTGTCGGCGTTAAATGACCCATTGAGGATGATATGCCGTAAAACAAAATAAACCAAACCAATCTAAACCAAATAATACATATTATATTCATACGAATCTATCCTCAAAATGTTGTCGGCGTTAAATGACCCATTGAGGATGATATGCCGTAAAACAAAATAAACCAAACCAATCTAAACCAAATAATACATATTATATTCATACGAATCTATCCTAAAAATGTTGTCGGCGTTAAATGACCCATTGAGGTTGATATACCGTAAAACAAAATAAACCAAACCAAACCAAACCAAACCTGACTAAATGGATTTCAGAATAGGGTTTGAGAGAAATAACAAATGGAACAAAAAGAGCTACAAGGAAGAGAAAAATGTGGAGAGCCATGATCGCCTACGTCCTCAGCGGACACTACACATGAAGAAGCAGAAAATGAATGCCTGTGTTATTTTAGTGTGGTATTCGATCAATTTTAACGATGTTATTCTCATTATCAATAACTTTCATTGAAGAAGATCGTATAAGATATGGAAAACTATATTCGAAAAACTTGTTTTACCTCAAGCCCACAACTATTCAAGCTACTTTATGCTTAAAAGCATGTTTTATTCGGTATGGCATAAGAGACGAAGAATGAGTGGGGAAGAGAATTGTCTTTTTTTTTTTTTTTTCAAGTAGGAAAGACCTGCTTGACAAGGAAAATACTGCACTCATTATCGGCCACAATTTAGAGCCTTTGTCTTTTATTTTCTTTTATCGAATCAATATTACAAATAAATCGTATTTAAATCACTTTCAGATCATTTAGCACGCATTTTACTCCCTGTCGTTAATCCATTCTAACGCAGATGCAAAGAACGAAAAAAAAATGAGAATAGAGAGAAAATCTAAAATCACTATAAACAGAAAAATAAAAAAACAGTTTTCTCCAGTCCCACGCGTCAGTGTGTCCATTATTCATTTTTTTTTTTTTCTTTTTTTCATCTACAAGCAGAAATTGCAATTTAATCAATTTCATTGATTAATACTCACGGATATGTACATGAATCTTTGATGGTGTCACTGAGGTTAAAGTCCTTATTTCGGGTTAAATTTTCTAACGCTTTTCGTTATCATTGTGCAACTTAGTTTCGTTGTCACTTCCTAAAAATGCAATGGTTCATACAAACCGCTCTTAAAACCAGTATTGTTTTTTTTTCTTGTGGTTCTTTACTCTGCGTTAGTCACCTCGGATTTCACGAAAATGGATAGTCGTCTGACATCTGCCTCCCACGACAACTTAGCTACAACTGCACCACACCGCGTGCTACACACCCGCCCCGTGTCAGGAGAGTAAGGAAAAGGAGCAAACGAAACAAGCTGCCAACTTGCTATTACGAATACTTTAGAAATTTTGGGATAGCAAAACACCCCATGTGATTAACGCAGAGTTAATTAATTAGTTCAACTTGTCTTATGTTCGTCTACTTTTTCTTCACCAACCCATTGTCATTCACGACGTTGGCGATCACGGCTCTCCACAATTTCCACATTTTTGTGGCTCTCAGTAAATTTTGTCTTTTTAGCTTTCTCTCCTAAACTCTGTTCCGTCATCCATTTATAAAATATCGACACGTGTATTATGCGTTGGTTTCCATTATCCCTTTTACATTCAGTATGTCTTGTGAGTGTCAAGCTTTCCAAGCTCTCTTTCCTCATCGCTGTAAAGGGATGTTTACATTGATTTAACTACACGTGTGCACGGAGACAAGTGGACGCTGAAATGTCAAATTTCGGTTTTAAAATAGTCCTTTAATTAAAAGTGAAAACATTTTGTCTTTTTGCTATCAAACACCTAAACCCTGTTCCTTTACAAAATATCGTTATGCAGGTGAGGCGTTGTTCTCCTGCGTCCCTCTTACATTCAATATGTCCTGAAAGTGTTAAATTTGCTATGTCCTCTTTCCTCATTTCGCGCCATAGAAATTATAAGTGCTCTTTTTGTCTTCATTTTCTCTAAAACGTCGGTGCCTACCTGTTCAGCCCATGGTATTCTCAACATCCTTCTGCAGAACCACTTTTCTGTTGTCTCAGTTCTCTTCACATCTGTGACGAAATTGACCATCATTCATAACAAAACACTTCGCTGCTTCTTGCCTCCCTGCTTATTGGAAATCATCTTCTGCAGTCCCAGTCTTTAAGAACTCAGGCGAACTACCTAATCCTTCTAACTAAAGGACCTGGTAGCTTTCTACCACTTTTTGACAAAACACTGGACGTTCTAATTAACCTGAATTGATTAAGCCTCTCACATCGCCGGGACTTCTTTCAGATAATCAAGATGGCTTTCTTTTCTCTAGATAAATTGGTGATTTGTTTACGACTATTGATGAAAGAGTCTATCAAACTTTAGATAGGAATGGTAAAGCTTAGGCCCTTGATTTTGATATCTTGAAAGCATTTGACAGGATTTGACATACTGGTTTTCTTCACAAGTTAATTGGTCTTGGTATTTCTGGAGATATTTTTGAACTGATTCATTCTTTTCTACGAATGACCTTCCTGATGCCTCTGTCTATATTTCTGAGATGAGGTATTATGTACACTATTTACAAAGAAATATGGTACAGTGGATAAAGGCGTTAGTTAGATCCAGTGACACGACCCAAAGAATATGAGTTCAATACCCGGTTAAGGCAGTGTAGAATTTAGAGAGGGGAATTAACAGAGGATAACTGATAAGTGACATCCATTAGACATGTCACACGGAACTAGAACAGTCTAACCGAGTGAGCGAAAGAAAGAGTTCAGTTCGACATTCCAACCACCTGAAGAAGCCCTGAGCGTGCAACAGCCGAGACATTGTAATAAATATGACGACAAAGATGAGGACAAGTCCGAATAATGTAGTGTATATAATAAAAATAACTAGTTTAAATTATTACAATAATATTATCTATAACTATAATTCTCAAAATGTGTGCGTGTGTGTGTGTGGAGAACAGTCTACCCCAGTGAGCGAAATAAAGGGTTCAGTTCGACATTCCAGCCACTGGAAGAAGGCCTGAATGTACAACAGCAGAAACGTTGTAATAAATATGGCAATAAACATGAGGGCGATAGTCCGAACAATGTAAATAGCGACCTTTTCAACACGATATTAGTGCTTTTGGCGCAACTATAACTCCTTAATAGGAAGCTTGATCGGTTCGATGAGATCAAATTGGCAGCGATTCAAAGAAATAACCTACAACCTGGTGTTAAATGAAGCAAGGATTAGATCTGTTATTTTCAACGCCTCAAAAATAAAACTGATCTCTTTTTATAATCTGAGAGAACTCTTTTCCATTCTATCTGGTGCTAACCTCCTGGAGTGTTTCTCATTGAACCTTCTCGAACTAACTTTTTCAGCTGACAAGTGGAAAGGGCATATGAAATCAATTGCTAAGTCTGCATCTAAGAAAGATGGTTCACTATTTCGGGTTCGTCACTTTAATAACCTCCCTGTGTTTTTCTAGAAATACTTTCATGGTAATTGTTCCGATAAACTTTCCGCTATGGTACCCGGAATTTATGAATTTAAGCGCAGTACTAGATTGGCGGGAAGGTCTCATAATTTTACATTTGAAATCGCTAGATGCAACCGCACGTTCTATGCTAACAGTTTCTTCTATCGCACTTCTCGCCTGTGGAATTCTCTTCGAGCTTCTTGATTCCTAGTCAAATTTCATTTTCAAAAATTTAAATGCAAAGCTAATTGTTATCTTTTAGCTTCTTAATTATTGCTCTTTTATTCTCCTCTCTCCTTAATAGCGGGTTTTCTCATGTTCTACACGGCAACTGCCCAGATGGGCTACTTTCTTTGGTTCCCAAACTGCATGAATTTAAGCGTGCTACTTCGTTACCATATCGGCCCCAACCTTTTTACCGTCGAAACCGTTAAATGTAACTGTCTTTTCAACTCCAACAGCTTCTTATCTGGTACTTCCTGTCTCTGAAACTCACTTCCTCTTACTTACTTCTTCTGATGCTGTTATCTTTTTCCCCGCCCTTCTCTTTATCATTTCCTCAAACACTGCTCTTCACTCTTGCTCTCACTCTCTGTAACCCCTTGCGTGCTAGTGGCACTCCCGCCTTGCTTGGAGTGAAATGCTTAAAAAAAAAAAAAAACAACTCAGTAATCAGTGGCTTTATTGTCTTTCTTGGGGTGAAATGATAAAAAGAACTTTTTCTTTTAGCTAATCTCTCCTAATCCATTTTCTTACAGCCAGTTACATATAAACGTTCTTATTCTTATTCTTTGTCTCTTCAGGACGTCGCCAATCAATACTCTCAACAACGACCTTTCTGGTTCTTAGTATGTTGCCACTTTTGTAATATCAACGAATACTCGTTGCCACTTTCGTAATGCTCGTTGTAGTAGAGACTTTGTAATCGCAGATACAACTATAGTAACGCCGTTGAACAATACTGGTGTCAGGCGCCTTCGAATAACACTCACGCTAATAGTACTTGATCGATAATACTCGCTCGAATAAGTAATCACCGAATAGTGATCCGAATAGAGAAATAGTATAGTGAGTTGTATAGAGATAGAGGATAGTGTAGAAACAGTGATCCGTATAGAAATGGAGGATAGAATAGAAAAAAATGATCATTTCTACGCCATATTCCTATCGTTATTTTCCAAGCGTAGCTTAGATGTGGCACAAGGCCGAAAGTATGGGGCATCTAGTGAGGGTCGAACTCACTTTTTCAATTGTAACTGATCTAGCGAGACAAGCTTGCTAACTATTACACCACGCCGAGGTACGCCATATTCCTATATAAGTATTTCCTTTGTCATCACGTGATCTACTTATTTAAAATGCGATCGCCTGTGTTTGCTGTCTGGTGATCTGTGTTCAAACTCCAGTGTCGGCAGCGACACTCTATTCTTATATAACAGCAAGAGTGTTTTTTTGTCTCTCTCTCTCTCTCTCTCTCTCTCTCCTTATCCCTTTTTCTTCCAACCAATTACACATGCCCATTCTTCTTCTCCTCCTCTTCCTACTTATTCTCTTCCTCCTCCTCCTCCTACTTTTTCTCCTCCTCCTCCTCTTCTTCTTCTTCTTCTCCTCCTTCTTCTTCTCTTCCTCCTCCTACTTCTTCTTCTTCTCTTATTATTCTTCTTCTTCTTATTTATAACTTCCTGTCCATTTGTGGCTCTTAGCAAGGATTATCCTTTTGCTATCTCTTTTCTGTCATCCAGTTATACGTGCACTTTCTTCTTTTTCTTCAATGTTCTTTGTCCATACAGTACGTCGACAACCATAGATCTCCACACCTTCTTACCTAGCTTTTAGTAAGATAATTCCGATCACAAGACACCTATATAAGTTTGTATATTTGCTATTGC